>CAXIPT010000005.1:6532010-6559201 GCA_964030475.1 Tethya wilhelma | reverse complement strand
ATGCTGCCTCTCCAAGTGTGCCGAGGTGATGGGAACCTGTGCTGATATATTTACCACTGTGGAAGAGGTCAAAGTCCTCCAGGAGATTGCCAATTCTGAGGATGGGAGGAACAAGCTGAGAGGTGAGCAACTTCTGGTTTCAGCTACCACAACATGCAGGCTACTGTTGTCCCAACTGTAGTGTGTGTGTAGCTTGTGTCCCTGTACCTGTATATACCGTATAGCGGGAAATTTTCGTTGGTGCAAAATTTCGTATAAACACGTCAGAAAATTTTTTCGTAGTTTTAAATTTCGTATACACGGCGCGCACTCATATAAAGTAAATGCGGAAGTTTCGCAGTTTTAATTTTTGTATATTCGAACGGCATACGAAAAATACGAAAATTTCCACCATACGAAAATTTCCCGCTATGCGGTACTTGAATTTTGGCATGCCTTTACTTATATGTACTGTCCTTAGCTAGTAAATCTCAATACCTCTCTCTTTCTCTTCAGGTATAGTGGAGGTGTTCAGGCTGGCCAGACGGATCCACTGCTCTCTGAGGGACAGAGATAAAGGTGAGTGTCCACTGGTAGTCATCTCCTCCAGCTGTCTTTATCATCATCACTGTAGCTAGCTGTGTTCACTGTTCCATGGCTGTCATAACTTCTCTCTCTCTCTCCAGGAGCAGACAACGAAGACAGCATCAAGACCATCCAGAGACACTGGAAGCAACTTGTTGATGTCTTTCCTGATGATGTCATGGTAAATTCAACCACCCCAGCTACTCACTATGTACGTATATACGTGTTAACTAGTGTGTGATATATCCACATGTACCTGCAGCAATCCCTCTATTCTGAGAAGGTCAAAGTTGAGCCAGAGGAGGAGTTGGATGTCCTCTCTGGCTCCATCTCCACCTGCTCCCTGTGTCTGCTCCACAAGACGGTGGTCGTCTCCTCTCCCGACAGAGAGAGAGAGGAGTACAGCCTGCCTCTGGTCTTCCACCAGGGACAGAGCTATCATGCCACGTGTGCTAACTTTTGGATCAATGTAGTGCAGGAAGAACTGCCAGTTTTGGCTTAAACAGTGTTTGTTTGTGTGTTTATTTCTGTTTTTATGAGTATCCTTTTTTGTAGTGTTGGGTTTGTATCTATATCTGGTAAGGATCATCAGAATTACATGTACATGTTTGGGGGTGGTGCGCATTAATTAGGAATAAAACTCACAACTCGTCCTGGGAGCAGCCAAGCCAAGTGAGTCAGTGTGCTTTGTTTGTGCTCTGTTTGTATGGTTATAGACTAAGTTAAAATGGACGGTGTGTTCAATGCATTGCATGATCCATGCTACTGCATGTGATCTCAGACATGGATCTCCTCGTACCTCCAACCACACACCTTTTAGTATTTAAATAGCTATATACAGCTGGTATTACTCACTCTACCTTTCTATCTTTGTTGTTTGGACCGTCTAGGTGTCATCTGAGGTGGGATGGCTGGTCATAAATCAGTTGAGATTCCTGGGAAGGCTCCGACCCCTCGAGTGTATGTGGTCCCTCCTAAGAGACCCCCAGAGGGGGCCGCCTTCCACAGGGAGGTGAATCGTAGTTTCATTTCTGACATTGAATACGAAGACCCCTTTCAAAAGATCAAACTGTTTGACATCACTGGTGTGGAGGACGGCCCCCTGACTCTCGAGAGGGTCCCCCCTGAGTACAGACCTTACGAGGGATGCTTGTTTGTAAGTTAGGTTGTTCTTTTACCCTCCCTCTGCTTGCTTTGAGGGAAACAGGATTGCAAGCAGACAGTACCAATATGCTCCCCATGTATAACCCAGGATATATAGGATTCATAGCTTGTTACTTATGTGTAGAAATATGTTTTTTCTCTTTTTTTTTTACTGATATATCTTGTGTTTTTTTAGCCGACCTAGTACACAGTCATATAATTATAATATTCTGTCTTGTCGGTACTATCATGCTGGTCATGTATTTACATCATGTACGTGGGTCATGTACATGTGGGCCTTGAGATCTGACTCGTGTCTATGAATATATTGTTATTCTCTGCTCCAATGCCAGTGGGTTCTCTAGCTCTGTGGTAAGAGTGTTTGACTAGAATTTGAAAGACCTGGGTACATGTAAACATTACATCAGTGATGCTGTTCTTTATAATATGAAATTCATTCGAAAAATCTTTTGATATCTAGCTGGGATTTGTCTTTTCCTTCAGGATGTGCTGGGAGAGGCTGACCCAGATGTCCGCTTTGAAAAGGTCAAACATTTCTTCTCCGTCCTAGGCTCTGAAGGTGACCCTGGTCGTGAGTGTGGCCTCCTCTACACTGTGATGCACATATGGAAGATCATGTACCTCCTGGCCATGAACGACGCCTCACAACAAGGCATTGTTGTCATCTTCAACTACTTCATGGACGCAGGGATGTTCAAAGGATTGAACCGAATCCTCCGCTATGGCTTCAAGTCCTCCTTCCTTGTTGCAGAGTACAACCGCTACGTCCCTTACCGTATCTTGGAGAGCCTGTTTGCAGCCACCCAGTACGATCTGGAGAAGAACAATGACATCGTGAAGATGATCATAGAAGACCCTGAGGACATTTATGAGATCTTTGACTACTACATCAGAGGAGGGATGACGTGCATGGAGCAGATAGCCACCGCCCAAGTCATCGGGAACATCTCCTGCTACCCCAGTGGGGTGGAGTGGCTCCTCCAGCACCCCCGGATGGTGGGCGCCCTCGGCATGCACCTCTGGTGTTCCTACGACACTCTCTATGTTAACTACCGCCAATACGAGGACCGGAACCTCTACTACCACCGCCACGTGGTCTACACGGAGATCCCCATCACGGAGGAGAATGTTGAGGAGAATGCCTACAAACCAACGCCGGTGAGGCTGGCGGACCTGACCACCTTTGTGGCTCTGTGTGCTGTCTGTAACGTGTGTGCAGCCAACCCGGAGGAACCCATGGAGAGGATAGAGCCATGTCTGCTGGAGGTCGTCAAGGAGGGCTACTTCAATCACCTGGGTGTGGTCTGTCACGGGATCATTCTTAATGACTCTAAGTACACGGAGCTCTCTCTCGAGAAGTTCCTCTCCTTCACCAGCTGGTGCTGCATGCAGGAAGAGACACAGAAGATCGTCCTGGACCAGCTGCTCACCTTACCCCGCAGTCGGTTGGACTACCCTCTCTGCTTCAAGAGGAAGTCCCTGACCAAGACTCGCAGCGTGTTGGCCTGCCTCCTCACACACTCCCTGTGGTTTGACTTTGAGAAAGGAGCTCATTTTGCCATTCTTGGCATCGTCAGTCTCCTCTCTGAGAGTGATGATGTTGCCATGGAGGTCATAAAGGTCGCTAATGACCTGCTCTTTGATCTGGCCCACTCTCCTCATTTTGTGAAGATGCCTACCATTGACAACCCCGTCTCTGTCAAGAGGTGTATCATGACAGCCATGTTGAAGTACGGAGGCTATAGATTCTTCACAGAGGATGGCAAGGACAGCCAGATCAGTGGTAGGAGAACTGGTCTGGCTTTATAGCTGTGTGACCTTTTTGTAGAAATTTCTTAACTATTTTTCTATCTTCTTCTCAGAGAAGCAGTTCACCGACCCCCCTCAGTGCGTGAAGGACACAAGGGAGTTCTGTGAGCGCCACATGAGGGAGCACCTCATGAGCAAACAAGAGAAACAGAAGAGAGTTGGGTAATTAGAAGCTGTACTACAATGTCATCCAGCTTTACTTTGTGTGTGTGTGTGTGTGTGTGTGTGTGTGTGTGTGTGTGTGTGTGTGTGTGTGTAGCATTGCTGAGGCATTCAAGACAGAAGGCAATACTTGTTTCATAAAGGAGCAGTTTGCAGCTGCCATCGAGTGTTATACCAAGGCACTGGAGTACTGTCCTCTCACCTGTATAGAGAGAAGGGTCACCTACTACAGGTAGAGAGAGAGAGAGTGTGTGTGTGCTTGTTGTCATGTTTTGTGTTTGTTTTGTCATTTCCATGGTAACCATTGTCTGTTCTCCCCCTAGTAACCGGGCAGAGTGTTATCTCAAGACCAACCACTCCCTCAAGGCACTGAGAGACTGCAACAAGGCTCTGGCACAGAATCCGAACAACCTCAGAGCTAGATGGAGAAGAACGCTGGCCTTTCAGAACATTGACTTGAAATACTGTGCTGCTCTGGACCTCTTGTGAGTCAACACATGTGTGACTGTGTGGTTAGGGAGTTACCCTTCATGATTTCCATGATACTGTCTCTTGTGATCTCTTCTCTCAGTACCATCAAACGCCACGAGGAAGAAGCCAAGCAGATCCTTGGTGAGCGGGTGTACTCCAACCTCAATGCCATCATCTACAACCTGATGGAGGGGAGCACCTTCCTCAACATGACCTCAGAGAAGAACGGACCCACCGTCTACCAGGGGATGGTTGCCAGGGACTACGCTGAGAACATTGACTCAATGCCAGAGAAGAGCAGGGCGCCTTGTTTCCAAGGCAAGTACTTCCACGACATCTTTGGAATAGGACCCAGCAGATTTTCATAACACTAGCTGAGAGATCAATTTCTATAAAATGAAATATTATTGTTTCTTTACTTTGTTATAATTGAAAATTGTTTGAATCAAAATATATATATATAAATTATATAATTCTTTTGTGAGCTGTGTAAACATGTTAAAGGAAGACAAACTGAAAATAAAACAGAAACTATAAACTTACAGAGTGCAAAATAGGTACACGTGTACAGTAATAAAAGTATATACTAACAATAGCAAACTCAATATAACTCAATGCAATGATTATTTTCAAGAATTCACATAGTATCGGATATATACCTAGCAACCATTGGTCTAACATAATTTCGCTTTAAAAATTGTATCGGCTACACCCTTCTGTCCAATCCTATTTAGAGCATCAACCAATACATCCCAGGTTAGAGTCTCATCACACTTTTCTAGCACACGATCTTCTTTTCTGATCCAAGCCTTCACCATGTCATCTGGTAGATCCTTCATCTTCTCAAGACGATAAACACTCAACCCTAACTCTCCACCAAGCCTTCTGATCTGAGGACAGTCCAACATGTACAAGTAACCACAGATGGTAGCCCAGTCACCTTCATCTAGATATAGTTATATGAAATGATTTTAGACAATAATATATAAACCTTATGCTATACATTCACTTACTGATTTGTCGTTCTTCCTCCCCAAGTCTAGTCTCAGTAATGCATTCCACAGGTGGATCAACATCCACACCAGTCACTGAAAGATGTGCATCATGAGATGACTGAGAGCCTTTAGTAAGAGATAACACATTCATTTCACAGTTTGTTCTTCTACAGCTCGTGATAATAACTGTTACAATAATACTTACTGCTGCTTTTAAATCTCTTTCGAGCAGAACATGAAAGATCAGAGTCCACACAATGAGACTGTGAAATATGTTGACCAGCATTTAGGGCATCAATAATTCTCTAGTAATGAACTGACTCAACTTACTTTGTCAATTGCTGCTGCCACTGGGTTAGACTGTATGTGGTTATCTTTTTGGCCAAACCAAATAGAACAACCAGGTGGAGCATCTGAAACAACCACCTCCTGTGATCTTTCACAGGATAAGCTTAAAAAAAGTTCATTCCACGACATCTTTGGAATAGGACCCAGCCGATATTCATAACACTAGCTGAGAGATCAATTTCCACAAAAAATTAATGTAATAATTATTCTTGTTTCTTTACTTTTGTTATAATTGAAAATTATTTTAATCAAAAAAAATTATATAAATTATATAATTCATTTGTGAGCTGTGTAAACATGTTAAAGGAAGACAAACTGAAAATAAAACAGAAACTATAAACTTACAGAGTGCAAAATAGGTACATGTGTACAGTAATAAAAGCATATACTAACAATAGCAAACTCAATATAACTCAATGCAATGATTATTTTCAAGAATTCACATAGTATCGGATATATACCTAGCAACCATTGGTCTAAAATAATTTCTCTTTAATTGTATCGGCTACACCCTTCTGTCCAATCCTATTTAGAGCATCAACCAATACATCCCAGGTTAGAGTCTCACCACACTTTTCTAGCACACGATCTTCTTTTCTGATCCAAGCCTTCACCATGTCATCTGGTAGCTCCTTCATCTTCTCAAGATGATAAACACTCAACCCTAACTCTCCACCAAGCCTTCTGATCTGAGGACAGTCCAATGTGTACAAGTAACCACAGATGGTAGCCCAGTCACCTTCATCTAGATATAGTTATGTGAAAATATTATTAATGATTTTAGACAATAATATACAAACCTTTTGTTATACATTCACTTACTGATTTGTCGTTCTTCCTCCCCAAGTCTAGTCTCAGTAATGCATTCCACAGGTGGATCAACATCCATACCAGTCACTGAAAGATGTGCACCATGAGATGACTGAGAGCCTTTAGTAAGAGATAACACATTCATTTCACAGTTTGTTCTTCTACAGCTCGTGATAATAATAATAATAATAATAATAATAATAACAATATACTTACTGCAGCTTTTAAATCTCTTTCGAGCAGAACATGAAAGATCAGAGTCCACACAATGAGACTGTGAAATATGTTGACAAGCATTTAGGGCATCAATAATTCTCTAGTAATGAACTGACTCAACTTACTTTGTCAATTGCTGCTGCCACTGGGTTAGACTGTATGTGGTTATCTTTTTGGCCAAACCAAATAGAACAACCAGGTGGAGCATCTGAAACAACCACCTCCTGTGATCTTTCACAGGATAAGCTTTAAAAAAGTTCATCTTCAACACTAATATCGTGGCAGTTAGTGGCAGGATGAGGGCCATTGCTCTGGACACAGGCATTGTCTTCACAGTAAAAGGTGACGGCATGTTCAGCATCTGAGGTGAAGTTTAACTCAGATGATACTTTCTTAATACCTTCTATGATAAAGAAACGAACTCTGTCACAAACACTCTCTGCTGCATAGGCTTCGGTCTGCCTAAGCTTTGATTTTGCTAGAGCAGATTGATGGACACACTCCAAGAAGGTGGGGTGGATCTTGAGTGTGACGAAGTCACAAGGACTGACCAGAAAAGACACTTGGTCACGAAATATTTGGTCTGTCTTCAGCTTCCATTTAAACTTGGGCCCTTGCATTTCATTGGTGAGGAGATACACAATGAGTGCTCCAGCAAGGCCTTTGGGAAGGTAGCCACACTTAAAAGTGATCAGCAGAGGAGGGGTGGCTGATGTACTAACTGGGGAAGAACATTTTTCTGATTTAGCTAGGACACAGGGGAGGAAATATTTAGTTTCTCCTTCATCTGTTTGAAAAGGAGCAACAATCCGCAGCTGTTCCAGCAGGAGGAGCAGTTTCTCTGGAGGAAGTAACTGGCTTGAACTTTCAATCGCACTCTTGAAATCTTCAAATGAGAATATCCCTCTCTTCTTGAACTCAGATGATCGCCTCTCACTCACATTTTCAAACGTGAAGGTCTTCACAATGAGGTTGGTGGCTTGGTCAAATAGCACCTGGGGATCTCTTATCACAACGTCTTTAAGACCAGTTGTTGGGAAGTGACGGATGAGACCAACCTTGGTGTGTAGGAACCAGAGAACGTGGTCTAATTCTTCGTGACTAGTTATGCCGCAATCTTGAGCAATGGCAAAACACTGGTCATAGCTGATGATACTGTCTTTGATCATCTTTTGGCGAAGAACAAGGCTAAAGATAAGCCAGTGAGAAGGGTAGTCCATTTTGAAGTTAGGGTGGTGTACAACTCTTTCCACACTTGATCTTATCTTCTTGAAGTCAGAATCATCCTCAGAGAGGTTATTGACGGTGAAGATAAGTTGAGACTCACTGGAAAATACTACCAGGTCTTCATGATAGTGGGCAGTGGACTTGATGACCTTCTGAAGGTAAGTGTCAATTTCTCTGATCTTAGATTCTGCAGTAGTTGGGTCCAGCTTGTCTTTGTGAGTGCCAATTATTAATACTTTTGGTTTTAGTGTAGGACTCTTCATGTGTGAGCCTTTGTATGTGAATGTACCCATCGAGGCAACGCTAGCGAGGGTTTGAAGGATAGCCTCCTCTAAAGAGAGAGATGATTCATAAGGCTCAGATCTTCCACCATCAGGAAGACGATACTCAATTGTGAATTGTTGTTTGAGGTCTTGATCCAGACGAAAGGTGATGAAGAAAATGGACGGACCAGACACCAAAAGAGGAAGGACTTCTTGGAATTCCATCTGGCCTCCTGTGTCAGTGAGATAGAGAGTCCATGAGTTCTTAAAGTGTACTTGAAGTCTTTTCAAGTGACCTTGACAAAGAGAATTCCGGAATACTTTCACTGGCGCTATATAACCAGAAGGATATGTGAGCTGCCTATTGCTAGCTGTAGTACCACTCCTATCAGGTACTGAAGAGGAATAGTCCTGAGTGTTTTGAAAGGAAATAGTAGGTGTTTGCAGCTGTGGTTCGGTTTGCTCATGTTTCTCTTCACCAGCATCAGAGCTGGTAGGAAGTGGGTGTGTCTGCTCAATGGTTTGAGGTAAGAGGAAGGATGTGAGTTGAGTCACTAGTCTAATGGCTTCTTTATCAAAGAGTATCTTCAACCAGACAGAGTCGTGGAATGCACTCACGGCTACTGAAGAAGATCTTCTAACTTCAACTTGAACAACTCTGTTAGCCACCCCAGTACTGGGTGGGGTGGAGCTGGGCATTTCACCAACAAGACGTGACATCAGGGAGCTCTTTCCAGAGCCAGCTGGGCCTACAAGCACTCCATGAGCTAAGATATGCTCCAACACTCCTTTGATTTTCATGGCTTGTTCCACAGCTGCAAGATGTTCCTCTTCAGATATTTCATCACTGTTAGCTTCATCACCACTATTATCACTGTTAGCTTCATCACCGCTATTCTCTTCAATGTCCTCCTCAGAGTTAAATCCATCATATCTACTATCTCCAAATATCATATCATAAAATGGAATTGATTCCAGTTCATCTGCAAATGAGCAAGAAACACTTTGAATACAGTACAAAGTCAGTAATATAACTTGATAATAAATTAATTGCCTTATTATTGTGTGCTATTTTAATAATGTTACCTTTTATTTGGGTTCCTATTGATTCATCCACAAATGTTACTGCTTCAATTAGTTCCCACCATGTTGGCTTAGGATAGAATCGATACGACCATTTAGTCATCACTTCTTGGAGACGACCTTTGTCCTCTTCAATGTTTGTTTGAAAAGAGTCAAGAGTGTCTTTGTTTAGACCAAGTTTCTCTCCTAGAGCTCTCCACTTGTGTGCTACAGGTTGTAGTCGTTCAATGAACTGAGGAACTGATGGTGGCAATAGAAACTCAAACATCTCTTCTCTTCCAAAATAATGATGAAGGGCTGTGAGTCCATTGTTTGACCGTAAATTAGCATCAGCACCATTTATTAGTAACAGCATAGCAAGACTAATATCTCCACTAGAACTAGCCCTCATCAAGGCTGTCTCTCCATTGTCATCTTGGAGGTTTACAAGAGCTCCATTATGTATCAATACTTGAGCTACTTCAATACTGATCGGATTCTTACACACCTTCATTAAAGCTGACTCTGCTTTGTTGTTACATAAGTTCACGTCAGCACCACTTTCTATCAATAATTTGGCAACTTTAGCAGGGTATCCTAGGGGTTTCTCATAATTGACCTTCATTAAAGCTGTCTCTCCATTATTGTCCTGTAGGTTGACTTCAGCATCATGGTTAATCAATAGTAGAGCTAGTTCCAATTGTCCACAACCACTGGCTTTCATCAGTACGGTTTCTCCATTACCATCCTGTAGATTCACTTTAGCCCCATGGTCAATCAATAGGCCGGCTATTCTAGTATGTCCACCGTTATAGTCTACCTTCGGCACCAAACTCACTGTCCCCATACTCTTGAGCATGCCCGTGAGTTGAACAACTTCACTATTACGACTGGCCTTTATTAAAGCTGTCTCTCCATCATTGTCCTGCAGGTTCACTTCAGCACCATTCTGAATCAATAGTTTAGCTATTTCCAATTGTCCAAAAAGACTGGCCATCATCAATGCTGTCTCTCCATCACTGCCCTGTATGTTTACATCTGCACCATGTCCTATCAATACTTGAACTATTTCTAAATGTCCATGTAAACTGGCACCAACCAGTGGTGGCCATTTACAATTCTTCTGATTCACTTCAGCACCATTCATTAAAAGATCTTTGACAAGATGTATATTTCCTACTTCACACGTTAGTGCTAACAAAGTACGATCAGCCCAGACAATGGCATTGACATCACGTGGATTAGCAAGCTGAGGAGAAGTCTCAGATGGTGTGATGAGTTGCTGGGCGAGAGATGGCATGGAGGTACAGGAAGCAGGAGATGGTGCGTCGAGAGTGGATGTGGTCGGTTGCTGCTGAGAGGTTGAAGGTGGGGAGTGAACTGGAGTGGTTATTGGAGAGAGATTGGTCTGAGCAAGAGGCTCATTTGAAGGACTGGTTGAAGATGAGTTTTTTTGGTCACTGAAACTCTGGTCTGACATCTATTTGATGTATGTGTGCAAGGTCACATCACTGTATTGTATAAAAGATTCCTGGACCTCGCCTCTTTGCCAGCCGATCAGTTTTTTTGCTGGCAAAAGAGGCGGGGTCTAGGAATGAGATTATAAAGATGTACCATACTATGGCTTCACCAGCCTCCTCCTCAGGCCCCTCCCTCCTTCACCATATTATCCCACGAAAATTGATCTCCTGTGTGCAAATCTATCCCAAATTTTACTGGGTAGGCCTTAAGAGCTAGCTCAGGGAAATCGAGCTGTATTACACTAGCTGCTACATCAGTAGGCTGAGCCCGAGTATATATTCATTTGTCTCTTACCCACCACTCCCTTTAAAATAGGCATCCCCCCCCCCCCATTTCAGTGTGGGAGATACATAGTAACATACAGTATAAACGATACCCTAGATTTACAAACTTACTGCTTAAATTCTCAGCTTCTCTCTCTGTATTAGCAATCAATGGGTGCTGGTTCACTGTTGGTAGCAAGAGAATGGGGAAACGCCCCAAAATTAGTCACACACCCACCTAAGTCTGCGCATGCGCAGAACGTGTGAACATCATTTATGTAATACAACGTCATGTATACATCAATAGTAAACAGCCGAGAGCTTTATCTCTGTGTCAGTGAAGAGGGTAGGTTTAAGAGCTCCAACTTGTTCACCGAATGAGGAGAGTATCTGCTGGAAGTTCACTCCAGTGTTGCCTTGGCTACGCTTCCACTCGCTCTCCAAACACCTGCACATGTCATGTGTGTGCATTAGACGTGGGTAAGGCATCCATCAACCCCCCACAGCTGCCTCACTTCATGTCCAACCAGGCTGGGTAGTCCAGGTTGAGCTGTTGAAAGGCACGGGACCTTCTCCACTGAACTTTGACCCTGGCTGTCTTGTCCAGACACAGAGCTCTGTTGCAGTCGTGGATGGCTCTCTTGGCATCGTTCACCCTCAGGTAGCACTCGGCACGGTTGCTGGGGAGATGACAGAATATCACCATGAGATATTTCAGTTTTTACTAGAGATAGTATTTTTTCCTTAAGTTTGTACAACAGTATACCTGTAGTAAACTGATTGCTTTGTCCTTGCTGAGAGTGGGCATATAGCAATGGCATTAGTGTATTTGATAATGGCCTCATTAAATTTGCTATCTTTGAAGGCTCCATTGCCTTGGTCTTTCTCTGAGTCAGCATTGCTAAGGGTAGAAATGTCTTATGATGCATCATATCAGATTACACACAAAGTTATAGTGATCATGACCCACAATGTATAAACCCAATGGAGCAGGTAAAGGTTCACCAATATGACATGCAAGAGCTGGTCTTACACAACTCTCCTCTGCTTCTCCTCCAAGGTCATCCTCTCCTCACACTGAGCCTTCTTCACAAAGAGAGCAGCTTCCAGACAGAAGTCAGGGAGCTCATCTGGTGGCTTCACCGTACCTAGGCACCAACACAGTGACATGGTGACCACTCAGTTACCAACAAAAGACAAGTACCTTCAAAGGTTTCTTCGTAGTTGAACAGTTTGTGGCTGAAACCACCATAACGTAGCAGTGCTTCCAGTATGACAGACTGAACACTGAATGGCCTGGGTGTGTGTATCTCTAAGAGGTGGGCCAGGTCTAGCAGCTCGTGGCCATAATGTTTCAAGATGGTTTCTGCAACTGTCACTTCTCCCTCTCTCAACAGATGGCAGAGGGTGAAGATGCACCAATCAGAACACGATATGGTGCTGTCCAACGCCAGCGCATGGAGCAAATAGATGGCCAGAGGCGCAGGGTGACAACTCTCATGGCTCCAGTACTTGAAGGTCTCTATGCCAACCGGTCTGTTGTTCTCACCCGAGGCTATGAGGTCGTCTAGGAACAGATCCTCCACTCCACGATGAGTTCCCAGCATCAGCTGCACAGACGACAGCAGAGGAGTGAGGTACTTGCCCGGCGTGATCCACGTCATGACACACTTGACAATGGAGGAGAAACGGGTGAGGACGCGAGCCTCCCTTACAGCTCCCGACACGACCAAGAACTTCTCATAGTCCGGGAGGCTCTTCTCTAACAAGTTCACCATGAGTACTATGGCATGGTTGGTGCAGAGGAGACCCAACAGTTTGGCAGACATCTTCAAATTGTTATGATCTCTGAAGATACGCAACAAGGAGGAGAGTCCCTTATCCATCCAGGTCACTTCATCAAGGCCTATCTTCTCATCAATGATCTCCGTGGCTCGATAGGTCAGCCTACAGGCACGTTCAATGACATCGGGATGGGACTGGAACCAGACCACCCCAGCAGGACAGTAGGAGAACATCATGAAGATGTGAGAGACAGCTATGCTCTCAAACCATGAGAGTCCTCCATGTAATACCTCAACTAGGTAGCCTATATTGTGTGCACAATCGTGGAAGATCCTGTCCGGAGCAAGCAAGAAAGTTTGTGACTTTCGATGGACGAAATAGGAGAGGATTTGCATGGAGATGTAGGGCAGTCGACGGGTGGAAGGGTCACTGATGTCAAACTCTGGTGAGAAACATTGGCGAAGTATGTCCAGCATTAGTTCAGGCACAAAGGCATGGAACAAGAGAATAGGAGAGTCGTCCTCTTGTTCAGAGTGGGAGTGAGTGTAGAGGTGACTTTGGAGGAACCGATTGACCAGGAAGAGGTCGTGACACACCTCCTCGCTGGACACATGGTCCCAGCGGTCAGTGAACTTTAAGAAGTAGACATGAATGTTCTTAATACGAGTGCTCCTTTTCTTGGCATCGTAAATAATATCCTGAGGCAGTTGGTTGACAAGAGACATGTAAAATGATTCGCACACACACACACACACACAATCATTGTAACAGAAAAGAAAACATTCTTTAGTGAGGTCACCCCCCCAGGAAGATAGGGAAACCCCCCACAATGCTAAGAAACAATTAAATACAAGGTCACTATAAATTAATAACTGATACATAGGAATGGTCAAATTTGCTCCTAAACAATTGCTCATAAAGTGGAATTTTTTTCAGAGGGTTAAACAGACCAATGTCATACAGTGCAGCCACCAGAGGAGCCAGGTAGAATGCTCAAATGACGAAAAATACGCACGGTTCATTGGGAATAATTATTTCTAATTAAAGCACACCCTGAGAGTTTTTGGCAGTATATCCCTCAGCTTGCCATTAGGACCCATGGCATCCTTGACAAGGAAATAATCTTTCGAAGAGTCTTTGTATCGTCTCATGGTGCTCTCTGCAGCCAAACCAACACAAGTCAGCTCTTCATGAATTCTGACCCACCGAAACACGTGCACAACTTGGCAGAGGGACACGCCCATAATTTGGGAGGTGTGGCCAAAAGAACAAACACAGGTTGATTCGTGTGAAGCTGCTGTCTTTGCAGAGAGTTGTTTGCGGAAGCTAAAGAAAGCTTCTAATGGCGGAGGGGAACAACCAACGTGCTTTTGCAAAGAGCATAAAGGGACAGAGTGCGCAGCAGATTCGTCAGAACACCACAGCTGCTGTGAAAGTGATCCAAGCAGAGCAGGTATGTTATGGTTGACATCCTAAGTAGCTAGCTAACTGTCTAGCTGTATTGAACACAGGCGTTTTATATGATGAGGCATTGAATTGATGATCAGGTATAATTAGAACTAATGGGTGACATGAGTAACAAGTACAAATGTATATGATCATGGCTGGTTTGCTTCTTCTGCATCCATTGAGTATAGTATCAATGTTTGCTCCTCAGTATAATTTATTTACCTCATATGGGGGCACACAAATTAACCCTAATTACATTAGAAACCATTAGACAAAACAGTTCACAGATGAGGCAACACAAGAGTGTGATCGCCTAACCTATTCATCTACTTACATATTTGATGTTAGGACACAATAATGTTCACACGTGCACACACACACACACACACATACTCTCTCTCTCTCTCTTAGGCCTTGGGTCGTCCCAAGTTACATGTCTCAGATCCTCTGGATTATGAGGGAGAGCTGAGCTCACGAAGAAAAGATCTCGAAAAAGAACAGTTCCTCAATCTTCTTCTCTTTCCCCAGCAAGATGTTTCTGTAAGCTCAATGATACCTAATCACTTAGTCTAGCAGTAGCCATTGGCTTCAAAGAAGATTGTAATACATAAATCATTTCATTGAAATGTTTTTTAAAAAAAAGTTTCGGCAAGAAAAAATGAGAAAAAAATTCCCCCTCCCCGGCCGGGAATCGAACCCGGGTCTTCCGCGTGACAGGCGGAGATACTTACCACTATACTACCGAGGAATTGCTGAGGAAGGTTGTTTAGGAACACTTGGTGGCTGCTGTTGTTTACCCTAAGACAATTTTCAGAATATGTTTGTCAGCATAAGATATTGTTATCAATGCAGCTGTTGTATGCGCACACACTGTGTGTAGTGGTTGTGTTGTTCAATTTCACTTGGAAGTTGTGAATATTCAGATGTCTGTATTAGATGACAGACATGCCTTGTAGCAGGCGGTCATTTGATGGTGTGAGTCTCTACATCCTTGCAGGTCAACGAAGAGGAGAGGGACCATCGTACCTCGGTCTCCATCATTCCACCAGAGGCTCAGAAACAAGCCTCAAATCTCTTCACTCACGAGGTAGGTCTGTTTGGCAGCTGCACACACTCTATAGTTGGCACAATATAATTACTGCATGACTCCTTTTATCATTGGTGGAAAGATCGGGAGTTGTAGGTGTTCAGAATCACACAAACTCAGTAATGTTGCTTGTCTTAAAAATGATTATTTTGTTTCCTACACTTGTATATACTTGATATTTCCTTTCAAAGGTTTTACTTGTAGCCCAGCACTGAGCTATTCTGAGAGGTGTATGTATCTCTCCTTGTGTTGAAATGTATCTCTGCTTGTGTTGAAATGTATCTCGGCTTTTGTTGCCGTGCAACTTGATACAGCTGGCTTATTATCTTACCCCATTCTTTCCATTGCCTGCAGTGTTTGAAGTTCTACACCTCCAACTGGCATAAGGTCACATACAATTACTCCCAGTTTGACTGCAGCGCATCAAATGTCCTGGAGTAAGTTTGTATTCTCATGTTTACACTGTGTGCCCATTTGTTGGCTCCCTGTCCACAAAATATTTGACTCTCTAATCAGATTTTATGTCAAAGAGAAAGTGTAAATCCTCCACAGACTTGGGATGTGAAGATACTTGTAAATGAATGTCATTTGTAGGGAACAGTTTTGGTTAATTGCCTAATTAGCATACAATGCTAATTGCTTGTCAGTTTACATAAGAACACATTGGATTAACCTCCTTTTGGTTGGAGCAATACACATGTCAAAAAAGTTTAAGAAAGTTGAAGTTGAGGGATGGAATTGGTAGGGAAAAGAGAAAAAAAATTCCCCTCCCCAGCCGGGAATCGAACCCGGGTCTTCCGCGTGACAGGCGGAGATACTTACCACTATACTACCGAGGAATTGCTGTTTTGATTGTTGTTGAATTGTATTGTTTATCTCATCTCTTTTGTAGTCGTAGCTACCACAAGCAGCTGCCAGCTGAGACCTTTGAACTGGACCTGATTGACGAAGAGAAGCTGGCCTCTCTCTCTGTGAGCCATTCACAGTTCACTTTAGAATGCATTGACAGCCTCTCTTTGAGCAGTGCAACCACAATTGAACCACAATTGAGATCACTGTATAGCTGCATGTGTCCATTCACTGGCATGTTCACGCACCACTGGTTTCCAAGACATTTCCAACAAAAGATGTCATTACCTTTCTTTTTGTACGTGTTAATGAGTTTTGTGTGCTAAGAGTTCCTCTCTCTCTCTCTCTCTCTCTCTTTCTCTCTCTCTCTCTCAGTTGGACCATCTTTACGGTGGCACCCCCATCTCCCGTAAAGGTTACCTCTCCAAAGGACCTTTCCCTCAAGATGGAGGCATCTCAATCTCAATGAAGGTCTGTCTGTTACCATAGCAACAGCTCCATGCTTCCAATGACGGTCTTTCCATATTATGGTGCTTTCATTACACTAGCTGATTGCCTTACGCACTACTGGGTAGCCAATTGGGTGTGTAGCCTGGACTGATTTGTAAGCAGATATGGACACTGTTAATGATGCCTGTAACACAATTACTAACTGCATGTAGCTATTAATGGATGCTTCTTAAGCATACACACATGTGCTTATAAGAGAATTAGGATATTTTTAGAAAGTATCAGCATGCAACTGGTTTGTGCTGAGCCAAATCCATCTAGTGGTGGCCATGTTGTTTGTTTCTCTCTTCCTCTCATTAGAACTACCGCAAGAGGTGGTTTGTGTTGACCGGTGGTCCCAGAGATGGAGGCTACACCCTCATCTTCTACAAGGTACACACTCACTGATTGGTAGCCATGGCAACCAGTGTGTGAAGTACAACACAGAGTTGCAGCCAGTGTTTGCTGGTCTTGTTGGTTTTCCCCTCCTCATATTGTAGGATGAGAAGAGCCACAACATCAAAGGGAAGATCCACCTGGACACCTGCACTGAGATCAAGAAGGTGAGGAAGGCTCCAGCTGGTCATGAGAGAAACAGTCTCTTCTCTAGCTCCCAGTGTTCTCATCTCTAGCTGTCAGTGTTCTCATCTCTGCCAGCAACAGCTTAAAGAAGAGGAGGCTGCATTAGGAGGGTACCTTAGCTCCAGTGGGTAGGGAACTACTTTAAATCAAAGCTAGAGAGTGTGGCAGTGGTTGCTGTGGGCATCCCATGGACAGCCTGAAACACTGCATCTAGACCATAGTGCTTCATTGCTAACATCCTGTCTACATTAGCCACTCAATACACACACACTAATGAACTGAGGCAGCAGCTGTGTACCCAGAGAGACAGACACCACATGAACCCAGCTAGCTAATGTCCTCCCATCTTTATATACCCAAGAGAGAAAGACACCATAATGAACCCAACTAGCTAATGTATGGTGGCCCTGAAGGTTCAAACTGATTTTGCTAACTGATTTTTTTATCTAAGCGATTTTTATCGAACTGATTTTTGTTCTAAGCTGTTTTCAACCCCTCTAAGAGATTTTTTATCTAACTGATTTTTTATCTAAGCTATTTTCAACCCATCTATGAGATTTTCATCTTAGCAATTTTGTATCAAAGCCGTTTTCATCAAAGCCCTAGCCCTAGCCCTAGCCTCTATATTCCCTAGCCCCTAACTCCTAACCCCTAACCCTTAGCCCCTAATCCCTATAGCCCCTAGCCCTAGCCCTAGCCCTAGCCTTAGCCTTAGACTTGGAAAAAAATCACCTAGATGAAAATGGCTTAGCCCTAGCCCTAGACTAAAACCCCTTAGACAAAATGGCCGCTAAGATGAAAATCACTTAGATGACTTTGGGTTAAAAATAGCTTAAATCAAAAATTGGTTAGCAAAATCAGTTTAGGGCCACCATACTAATGTCCTTCCATCCCCATGTAGCCAAGAGAAAAAGACACCACAATGAACCCAGCTAGCTAATGTCCTTCCATCCGCATGTAGCCTAGCTAATGTCCCTCCCATCTCCTCACAGAACAACCGCTACAAGCCATATGGGTTTGACGTGATGACTGAGGAAGATAGAGTGTTCTATCCTCTGGCAGCTGACACTGAGGCAGACATGGAGGAATGGATCACCATCTTGAACAGAGCTATTGGCCTTGAGGTGGAAGAGACAGACAAGGCTGGTACGTGTGTGTAAGAGGGAGGGAGGGAGAATGAGCTAACAACCTGTTCTCTTCTAAAGGTGCCAACAATGTGAGTTCGTTCTATGCCAAGGAGACCTTAGTCAAGGACCCCAGGAAGACCACCTTCTACTCTGAAATGTTGGAGGTAAGGACAGCTGCTTCTGATATTGATGGAGACTAGGTTCATCGTAACTTAGATCCTTGCAACTCACAATAGACAAATCCAGCTCCGGTACCTTCCTAACTGTACATGTTATATTTCCTCATTTAGTACACCTCCAAGACGGATGCTGAGAATGACCAGAGGCGACAGAAAGACTCACGCCCTCTCTTCAATGTCTGTCCTGAGCTGCTGGTAGGTGGGCCAAGTCACACACACACACACACACACACACACACACACACACACACCAGATAGCCATATAGCTAGCTACTTCTGCACCTTGAGAGTAAACGATTCTTTCTCATTGTGTATGATAGTGGGTAGGAATGGCTCCCGTAGAAATACACCACCATTAAGAATAACATGTTTCTTTCATTGCTATAGCAACCATCCAAGTCTTGTGACGAGGGTAGTAAGCCATCTGTCGCGGTGCCAGTGGAGAAGTTTGGGGAGAGGTTCATTGTCAAGTGTCACGACCTCCGGTTCAAGCTGATGGTGGACAGGAATGGAGAGAAGGGGCATGTACGTCACGGATAAAGTTTAGATGATGTCTTGTACTTGCAAGTTTGGAAGAGAATGTTAGAGTGTTGAAAGTGAAATGAGTTCAAGTGTTGCGTACAAACAGCTAGCTCCTTCCTCCTCTGATAGGCCTGGTGTCCCAACATTGAGTGTTTTGATAACACAGTCTCTGCTGGTCAACTAGCTAGCTGTGGGAGATGTGTTTGTGTGCAGCAAGTATCTCTGGTTTGTCCAAAGCTGAAGATTTATTTTTTATGAGTATCTCCAGATAAAACATAAACTGTTTAGAATACAAAAATAATCTGCCTTTCAATATTAATGATCTTGGTCACCAGAGATTTTAGAAGGCCCACCTAGGTAGCTACTAACCCACTTCATGTACTTTGTTCTCCTGTCCTTTCCTCTGCACTAGATTGAACCTTTCTTCGTGTCTCTGGCTGTCTTTGATGCAAACAAAGGATTGAAGATCTCTGAGGATTTTCACGTTGATCTCAACTCTCCGTTCCTACGTCAGTTGGTCCCGCCCCTCAATGGTGTCACTGACCCGGGACCACACCCACTCAGCCAGAAGGCCAGTCGGGCCACGGAGGTGAGAGCTTATGGTACAGCTGTTGATGTAGCAGCTGGTGTTTATCTTCCCCCCTGCCCCTCTCACAGGGGATCTTCTCTGTGACCTTCCCTCACACCGAGATCTACCTGGTGGCCAGGGTCGAGAAGATACTTCAAAATGGCATCTCAACTTGTGCACACACACACACACCAGATAGCCATATAGCTAGCTACTTCTGCACCTTGAGAGTAAACGATTCTTTCTCATTGTGTATGATAGTGGGTAGGAATGGCTCCCGTAGAAATACACCACCATTAAGAATAACATGTTTCTTTCATTGCTATAGCAACCATCCAAGTCTTGTGACGAGGGTAGTAAGCCATCTGTCGCGGTGCCAGTGGAGAAGTTTGGGGAGAGGTTCATTGTCAAGTGTCACGACCTCCGGTTCAAGCTGATGGTGGACAGGAATGGAGAGAAGGGGCATGTACGTCACGGATAAAGTTTAGATGATGTCTTGTACTTGCAAGTTTGGAAGAGAATGTTAGAGTGTTGAAAGTGAAATGAGTTCAAGTGTTGCGTACAAACAGCTAGCTCCTTCCTCCTCTGATAGGCCTGGTGTCCCAACATTGAGTGTTTTGATAACACAGTCTCTGCTGGTCAACTAGCTAGCTGTGGGAGATGTGTTTGTGTGCAGCAAGTATCTCTGGTTTGTCCAAAGCTGAAGATTTATTTTTTATGAGTATCTCCAGATAAAACATAAACTGTTTAGAATACAAAAATAATCTGCCTTTCAATATTAATGATCTTGGTCACCAGAGATTTTAGAAGGCCCACCTAGGTAGCTACTAACCCACTTCATGTACTTTGTTCTCCTGTCCTTTCCTCTGCACTAGATTGAACCTTTCTTCGTGTCTCTGGCTGTCTTTGATGCAAACAAAGGATTGAAGATCTCTGAGGATTTTCACGTTGATCTCAACTCTCCGTTCCTACGTCAGTTGGTCCCGCCCCTCAATGGTGTCACTGACCCGGGACCACACCCACTCAGCCAGAAGGCCAGTCGGGCCACGGAGGTGAGAGCTTATGGTACAGCTGTTGATGTAGCAGCTGGTGTTTATCTTCCCCCCTGCCCCTCTCACAGGGGATCTTCTCTGTGACCTTCCCTCACACCGAGATCTACCTGGTGGCCAGGGTCGAGAAGATACTTCAAAATGGCATCTCAACTTGTGCAGAACCTTACATGAAGGGAGGAGAGAATGTCAAGGTACAGCTCTCTCTCTCTCTCTCTCTCTCTCTCTCTCTCTCTCTCTCTCTGTATTTGTGATGTTTTCTGTTTTAGGAAATCACTACGGTTTCACTATGGTGGTCACTATTATTACATTTTGGTTTGTTTCTCCCCCCACCAGACTACTCAGAAGCTGTCTCAGCAGATGACCAGTGTGTGTGGGAGACTGGGACAGTACAGGATGCCCTTTGCATGGGCTGTCAGGTCAGACACACACATGACCTTTGGAACAGCAGTAGTTTGTCTGTGGAGCCTTTCTTAGAAGGAGAAAGAGTTTTATAGTATCTCTTTCTCTGTTGACATGCATGCACACAACTCACTGAGTAAATCTACTGGTTTGTTGGTGTTGTTTTGAAGTGTGTGTGTGTGTGTAGGCAGAATGGCTTATGCTAACAATTGCAGCTGTTTCTATAAACACTGACCAGCTTACAAGTCCAATTACAAACTTCACAGTTGCCTTAGCAACCCCCCACACACCGCACACACACAGGCCGCTGTTTACCCCTCAGGAAGACCTCGACACAGAGACCCAGTTCTCACCTCTCTTCAGACAAGAGAAGGAGAAGCTCACCGATGAGGACATCTTGAAGATCCTCTCCGACTATAGAAGGTTAGTATTACCAGAAAACAACAAATTTTGCAGTAACGCTAGCTGTTCATTTGATCATATTCTTCTTCTTCTTCTTACTTCTAACCTAGCCTCCACAAGCAGAAGCTGCATGTGATCCCTGGTGCCCTGAGTGTGGATGTGGTGAAGATGCCATCGGAAATAAAAAGAAGAGGTTAGCATTAATTTTAACTAGCACCTGTCCCTTCAAGATTGATACTTGATACTGGATACTTGATACTGGAAACTGGATACCTGATTCTGGAAATATACATACCATACTGTATATGCTGTTGATGGGAACTAGTGCTAGAAAGTGAATGAGAGAGAAATAAGCACACATGTGCACCCTCCATTCCTTGCAGCTGTCCTCACCTCCTCCTTGCTGCCCCTCAAGTCGTCTTCTCTTCAAAATGGCGGTGATGAGGTAGACTCCTCTGCCAGTCTCATTCCCCCCATCCTGGAGGTGAGGGAGTTCCCCCCGCTGGAAGCCTACCACTCCCCCCACTCCAGCAAGAGCTACCAGCCTCACATCTCATTCAGACACCACCTGTATGTCTACCCCACCTCTCTCAAGTACGATGGACAGAAGGCGTTTGCCAAGGTACGAATGATCTCAATGGTAGAAGTTAGTTTTATCTTCAAACGTTCGTTTGTTTGTGTTTATTGTTTGTTTGTTTGTGTTTATTGTTTGTTTGTGTTTATTGTTTGTTTGTTTGTGTTTATTGTTTACATTTGTTTCCAATGAACTTTGATGATGTCTCTAGGCCAGGAACATCGTGTGTTGTGTTCAGTTCAAGGACTCTGACGACAAGGGGTCTACCCCTCTAGCTGTGAGTGGCTTGTTGGTAGTGCTAGCTGTGTCCCTATATAAAGCACACTATGTGATATATTAGGTGATCTACAGCAAGTGTTCCAGCGCCATGTGCACCTTCACTGACAGAGCTAACACAGCTGTCTTACATCACTGCACCACACCCACCTTCTATGATGAGGTATTTCCATTTCCCTTAAGGCCTTTTTCTCGATCTGTTCACCAGCGTCCATGCTTATTACTCCTCTCTGTGTCTGTTGTCATGGCAACTGTAGGTGAAGATGAAGCTCCCCATTAGGCTGACCCCCTCCCACCATCTTCTCTTCACCTTCTACCACGTGGCATGTGACCTCCCCAAGGGAGGCAAGAACACAAAGACATCCATCAAACTACCCCCTGTGGAGTCACAAGGTACTGTGTGTGTGTGTGTGTGTGTGTGTGTGTGTTACTTAATAAACCTAACATCCAAGAAATATACTCTCCCTGCAGTTGGCTTTGCATGGCTCCCTCTGATGGACTCCTCTGGGAAGTAAGACCACCCCTCTCCTTCCTCCTGTTGTCATGTAAACCTATTGTGTGTCCTCACAGAGTCCTCAGTGGCAGTCACAGTGTCCCCGTGGCCGTCTCCCTGCCCCCTGGCTACCTTGGTACACGCCCACCTTCCTCTCCCACAGCCCACGGGGGGACCAGAGGAGGGGTGAGTTGCCATTGTCTACGTTAAAACAGTGGGGTATTTGTACATGTGTATTTGTTCTCTCTCTCTCTCTCTCTCTCTCTTTTGTAGGCTGTTAGCCCTGAAATAAGATTTGTCGATGGACACAAGCCTCTCTTCAGAGTCACCACCACCCTGGACTCCACCATCTACACACAGGCGAGTGGTTGTTGTCTTTATCTTGGATGACTTTCACCCAGTGGTTCCTCTCCTTCTGTAGAGTGATGAATTATACGAATTCTTCTTGCTCTGTCAGCGCATTCACAGTTCTGGCCCCTCTCCATCAATGACCTCACTGCTCTCTGGACTAAAGGTCAGAGTGCAAAGATGTGCCGGCTAATTAGCTTGTGGGTTGTACATCAGTTTTGAATGAGTTTGTTTGTGTTTATTGTTTGTTTGTGTTTATTGTTTGTTTGTTTGTGTTTATTGTTTACATTTGTTTCCAATGAACTTTGATGATGTCTCTAGGCCAGGAACATCGTGTGTTGTGTTCAGTTCAAGGACTCTGACGACAAGGGGTCTACCCCTCTAGCTGTGAGTGGCTTGTTGGTAGTGCTAGCTGTGTCCCTATATAAAGCACACTATGTGGTATATTAGGTGATCTACAGCAAGTGTTCCAGCGCCATGTGCACCTTCACTGACAGAGCTAACACAGCTGTCTTACATCACTGCACCACACCCACCTTCTATGATGAGGTATTTCCATTTCCCTTAAGGCCTTTTTCTCGATCTGTTCACCAGCGTCCATGCTTATTACTCCTCTCTGTGTCTGTTGTCATGGCAACTGTAGGTGAAGATGAAGCTCCCCATTAGGCTGACCCCCTCCCACCATCTTCTCTTCACCTTCTACCACGTGGCATGTGACCTCCCCAAGGGAGGCAAGAACACAAAGACATCCATCAAACTACCCCCTGTGGAGTCACAAGGTACTGTGTGTGTGTGTGTGTGTGTGTGTGTGTGTTACTTAATAAACCTAACATCCAAGAAATATACTCTCCCTGCAGTTGGCTTTGCATGGCTCCCTCTGATGGACTCCTCTGGGAAGTAAGACCACCCCTCTCCTTCCTCCTGTTGTCATGTAAACCTATTGTGTGTCCTCACAGAGTCCTCAGTGGCAGTCACAGTGTCCCCGTGGCCGTCTCCCTGCCCCCTGGCTACCTTGGTACACGCCCACCTTCCTCTCCCACAGCCCACGGGGGGACCAGAGGAGGGGTGAGTTGCCATTGTCTACGTTAAAACAGTGGGGTATTTGTACATGTGTATTTGTTCTCTCTCTCTCTCTCTCTCTCTCTTTTGTAGGCTGTTAGCCCTGAAATAAGATTTGTCGATGGACACAAGCCTCTCTTCAGAGTCACCACCACCCTGGACTCCACCATCTACACACAGGCGAGTGGTTGTTGTCTTTATCTTGGATGACTTTCACCCACTGGTTCCTCTCCTTCTGTAGAGTGATGAATTATACGAATTCTTCTTGCTCTGTCAGCGCATTCACAGTTCTGGCCCCTCTCCATCAATGACCTCACTGCTCTCTGGACTAAAGGTCAGAGTGCAAAGATGTGCCGGCTAATTAGCTTGTGGGTTGTACATCAGTTTTGAATGAGTCCTTTCTCCCCCCCCCCTCCTCTCAGGGTCTTGATAAGCTGAGTCTCTCCTCCATGATCCAATTCCTCCCCATGTTGGTGTCGCAGCTGTTCAAGCTTCTCTCTCACTCCTCCGATTCCAAAGAGGTGGAGGACATTAAACCAGATGTGCTCAGGTGAGTGGCAGCTCTGTACCTTCCCTAGAAGCAAGAATAGAGCCAATGTTCTCTCTCTCTCTCTCTCTCTCTCTCTCTCTCTCTCTCTGTCTCTACAGGATGTTGATATGTATTGTCGATAAAGTTGACAATGAAAATGGTTCAGAAATCCTCAATTCTTACATTGAGGTGAGCTAGCCTTCATGGTAGTGACAAAGAAGCTGCTAACTTTGTCTCTCACCATCTGCAGTACATGTTCGTGACAGAGGTGGACAGCAGTCGGAAGAAGGCAGTCCATGATGAGTTAGCTAGGCTCTTGGTCCAGTACCTCAAACAGCATAACAACCAGAGCGTCCCTCAGTTGCTAGAGGTAAAAGGGTTGATTCTGAGACGTTACAAAGTAAATATACTTTATCAATTGCTTGCTGTGTGTGTATTTCTGTAGCATCTGTGGTTCTTTCTCGAGGTGATTCTGAAGAGCATGGCTCAGTATCTCTCCCTCACCAAGAAGACAGTTGTAAGTTGCGACCCATTGTAATGACTGATGTTTCAATAAGAGAGGTGTGTGTGCACACAGTCGGCACGAAAGACGAGGTACCCTGAAGATTTTGGCTGGAATCTTCAAAGTCTGGTCAGTAGCTTGCTCCTCACCATCAGAGAGAATCACCTGGAGGCATCAGCTGTGGTGAGTGAGTCTGCATGAGTTGTTTTTCTCTGTTGTGTAAGAAATATCTTTCTTTCCCTCTATGTCTGCAGAAAGCTAACAAAAGCCTGGCAGAATTTGTGAAGGTAAAGTGAAGAATTTTCTTATTCATATATGATAAATTTAGATCTAATCTAACCTGCAAACAGCGAGCTTTCAGTTTCATGGATCGTGGTGTTGTGTTTAAGATTGTTGCCCGCTATCTCACAGCCTTCACTGTCAAAGAAAACATTGTGAGTTTCTCTCTCCCACAAGATGAACGTCTTGTACATGTGTGTGTGTGTGTGTGTGTGTGTCAATCTCTTGTTTCCCTAGCAACTGTCAAGTCTCAAGTTGGACTTTCTAAAGATCATTTGCAACCACGAACACTTTGTAGCTCTTAACCTTCCATTTCCTGTCACTCGTAAGTTAATTATCACTTATAATAGGGTCTCTCTCCTTCACATCCTGGACAATTACTGTCCATCTTTTGTTTGAAATTATCTCTGTTGCAGACGAGAATATGGAATTTTCTCTCAGTGAGGAGTTCTGCAGGAAACACTTCCTGGTTGGAGTCATTCTCAGAGAGGTAGGATGGCACTGCTCTGATTGTCATTACCGTGAGGAGCAGATTGATATACTGACATGATATGCTAACGTGTTATACTAACATGATATACTGACATGATATACTAACATGATATACTGACAATATACTGACATGCTGTAGGTCCAGTCGTGCCTGGAGTACGAGGGAGGTGCTGTGAGGAAGAAGATGTTTGTCATCCTCAGAAACATTCTAGCCAAGCTCGACTGTGACACCAGATATGCTGACTCTGTAAGTCACTTTCCGCTGGTGTTTGTACCTTTCAGTTTCACTTTCAGGTATGATGCCCACTGTCTGTCCCCATGTAGGGTCAGAAGGCTCGCATCGCTGCTCTCTTCTTTCCTCTCATTCCATTGGTCCTTGATCATGTGACCCGATTGAACCCCGGGTCTGCCACCTATGTCAGTCCGATGTTGAACGCGGCCTCCATGGCTTTCTCCAACCCCGCTAACTCCATCGACATACGCAGCCTTCCCAACGACTCCATCGCTGGCTCTGTGGCCGGCTCTATCCCAGGAAGTAAGAACAACTGTCATGTGACTGCATGGCTAATGCATACAATGTCATGTGATTGCTAGCACTGAGGTCCATCGCTGAAGAGAAAGACAGATCGTTTGATAGAAGAGGGACCACGCCCTCCAAGACCAGGTATAGCTGCTACTGCCTTCTCGTTGATCCTGTATGTGATAGTCTCTCCCCCCTGCAGCCACCCCCCTGGCCACCCTGCTGAGGGGGATCAGGTGTCCCTGGATCCTACCATTGTCTCAGATGCAGCCAGTAGCCTCCTCCCCACGGCCTCTCCCACGTCCATGGACCAGACCCTCCAGGAGATGGACAAGATGAGTGTGGAGGAGACAAGGGACCTTCTAATGGCCACCCTCTTTGTCTTGAAGCATCTCGATAGAGGTACCCTCACTTAGTAGATATAATTATTGATAATAAAGGGGAGGGGTTGTGATCTCTGGAGATAACAGGGGGGCTAGCTGGGGGGATGGATTTTCTTCTTGTCCAGCTATTCTTCTCCACTGGTGGCACGAGTGCATGGGCTCTAGTAACACAGCAGCTGCACTGTGGACCACCTTTGACGACACCTACCCCTCTCAGTTCTCACAGCTCATGGACTTCTTTGACCTTCTTGAGTGAGTTAGGGAGCAACTAGCTAGTCTCTTGCAATGATGATGGCACACACACACACACACACACACACACACATACAAAACGACTACCGTAATCCTCTGCACGTGATACTCACGCGCCG
>CAXIPT010000005.1:6440318-6531026 GCA_964030475.1 Tethya wilhelma | reverse complement strand
ACACACACACACACACACACACACACACACACACACACACACACACACACACACACACACACACACACACACACACACACACACACACACTTGAAGGTCGTGTCTGTACACATTCAAGTATGTTGGAAAGAGAGGCATCTCTACCAAGATGTAAGAATCGCAAATGAATCCAGTCTTTGTTTAATTAGAACAGTAATATTTTCCTCCTCTTCCAGGTCTAGTCAGCAGTCCAGTGCTCTCGACCAACAGAGCTTACAGTCCGTGGGAACTGTCCCGCCCCCTTCCAGTGGAGGAAAGGAGAAACTGAGCAAGAAGTCTTCACTGCCTGTTTCTACATCATCTTTACAATCAATGAAATCAAAGACAAGAACATCCTCGTTGGCAGGTATGAGAGAGAGAGAGAGAGAGAGAGAGAGAGAGAGAGAGAGAGAGAATGTCTTACTACCAGTTTTTTAATCCAAGATCCATTTGAAATTTTCACACTAATCTCCCTCCCTCCCTTCCTCCCTCGGTTCAGTGTCCAGTCCGTCGGCCTCTCTGCTACCGACCTCGATGCCTCTCTCTGTCCCTCTGTCGGCTCTTGTTCCCTCGGAGGAGATGGATGCCAGAGTCAATGTTGAGGCGGCCCTCGCTAACGAGATAGGGATCATTATTCTCTCTCTACTGGACTCCTTTGGAGGGAGCTTCAAGGTGAGCTGGGGATCACAGGTGGAGTGGTGGTCTAGATGACTGCTAGGGTTTGATGTAGTTTGTTTCACCCTGCAGAAGGAGCTGTGCCAGGATGAGGGAGACAATGTACTCATGACAAAGGTCAGTTCAAGATATCAGACTTCTCTCTTGATAGCTGTGTCATGAGATGTAACTAATGGTCTTTATTGCTGCAGTATTTCTCCCTGCTGGTGTCCTTCCTCCAAGTGAACCAGTCGCTGTCCCTCCAGGCCCACCTCTTTGCCGTGCTCAGGGCCTTCGTTCACAAGGTAACCTACTCCATGTCTCTAGCTAATGGCCTGCTTATGGACAGAATGTGATGTAGAATTATATTCTCTCATTTTCAGTTCAAAGTAGCTCTCTTCAAAGGCAGTGCGGACTACTGTGGCATCCTGTGCTATGAGGTACAGAGTTTAAGGAGAAAGATAAATATTAAGATGTGTAGTTGGACTCGAACCCAGGCCTTTCAAATTGTAGTCCAATGTCCTTACCACTGAGCTACTAGGACACATGTGTATTGGTGCAGAGAATAGTAGCATAATAGACATTTCACAAGCTAGATATTTGTGTTTGAAGACATCCCCTGTCTCCCCTCTCCAGACTTTGCAGTGCTGCAACTCGAGGCTCTCCTCCACCAGAACAGAGGCCACTGCTCTTCTCTATCTCATCATGAGGTGCAACTTTGAATACTTCAATGGACGAGGCTTTGTGCGGACACACTTACAGGTGAAGATATGTGCACATCATCTTTAGCATAAAGAAACGTGAACTTTAGGCTGTGCAAAATATCTCTTGTAAAATGCTCTCCAGCCTCCTTGTGAAATAAATCTTGTTTCTATCTTATTTCTGGACCATATATTGATTGATCCACTATTCATCTCCCTTCCCTGCAGTCTACAATAGCTGTATCTCGCCTTGTGTCGGCTCTGCTGGGCCAGAGTGACGCCAACCTGAGGAGATCCCTCTCCTACATCGCCAACTTTGTCTCTCAGGACATCAAAGTGAAGGTACTTTTCAAAATGTGTTCTAAATTGCCGTGTGGTACAACTGCTGCTGTATGTCCACAGAACACTGCATTCCCAACAGAAGTGAAGGATTTGATGAAAAGGTTAAAGACTGTGCTCAGCTCAACTGCTGAAATGAAGGTCAGTCAGTAATCCTGTCCTAGTAATTCACTCCTGACCTGTCCTAATAATTCCCCACTCCCGACCTGTCCTAATAATTTCCACTCCTGACCTGTCCTAATAATTCCCCACTCCTGACCTATTCTAATAATTTTCCACTCCTGACCTGTCCTGATAATTCCCCACACCTGACCTGTCCTAATAATTTCCATTCCTGACCTATTCTAATAATTTTCCACTCCTGACCTGTCCTGATAATTCCCCACACCTGACCTGTCCTAATAATTCCCTACTCCTGACCTATTCTAATAATTTTCCACTCCTGACCTGTCCTGATAATTCCCCACTCCTGACCTGTCCTAATAACTTCCCACTCCTGACCTGTCCAAATAATTTCCACTCTTAACCTGTTCTAATAATTTTCCACTCCTGACCTGTCCTAATAATTGATCTTTTCTCTGTCCTGTCCTGCAGATCCACCAGAATGACCCTGAGAAGCTGGTTGACCTCCACTACAGTCTGGCCAAGTCCTATGGCACCTCCCCAGAGCTGAGACAGACCTGGCTGGACAGTATGGTGAGCCTCCACCTCAAGTATGGCAACTACTCCGAGGCAGCTCATTGCTGCATCCACATCGCGGGGCTGGTGGCCGAGTACCTCAAGATAAAAGGTGTGGCTTCGTAATTATTAGAGATAATTGTGATATGGACGTACAGTTGTCAATCAAGTCTTGGTGGTTATAACTCAAATCTTAGTGCACGTGGTTATAACATAAATCTTCATGGTTATACTCTCTCTCTCTCTCCTTCCCAGGCAAGTACCCAGCTGGCTGTGCTGCCTTCCGTGCCATCTCTTCCAACGTTGAGCTGGAGGAGAGCAACATCAAGGAGGACCAAGAGACAACAGACGAGCAGACGTTCACAGAGGTAATTAATATGCATGATTGTAGTGGCCCCGTATTTGTAATGGCATAATATCATATGTTTTTGTACTTTTCTTTTTCTTCATGAGCTGGCTTTATCCTAGCATTTAATTTCTATTACCTTGTCCTACTGCCCACACTCTATTGTGTATAAAGATGATCCTTGTGGCAATATCTCTACATCGAGATGTGTGTGTGTATGTGTGTGTGTTCCTTTGCCTCACTCTCCCAGCGTAACCTGGTGTCTCTCCTTGAGAGCAGCATCAACTACCTGGAGCAGGCTGAGAGGTACGAGATCATGGCCGAGGTGTTTAAGCTCCTCCTACCTTTCTACGAGAAGCAGAGAAACTTCTTTCAAATGATGGAGATGTATGGGAAGCTACACGAGGCCTTCAAGAATGTGGTCAATGTCATGACAACCGGCAAGAGATACCTTGGAACGTACTTCAGAGTGGCCTTCTTTGGCTTGGTGAGGAACCTGTGTGTGTGTTCCTAAGCTGCACTTTGACCTTTGTCCTTCCTGCAGCCATTTGGGGATGACAATGAGAAGCAGTTCATTTACAAGGAGCCTAAGGTGACCACACTAGCGGAGCTGACTCTCAGACTGCAGAAGCTGTACTCCAGGAAGTTTGGAGCTCAAGAATTAGTCCACATTATCAAGGAGTCGGGAAAGGTAGACGATCTATGGGATGACATTCCTTAGGAAGGCACCATCATTAGCTTCTCTTTCTGTTTCAATATTGCCTAGGTGAACACGTCAGCGTTGGACCCAGAACACGCCTACATCCAGATCACTCACGTGGAGCCTTACTTTGAGAAAGAGGAGCTAGAAAAGAGGAAGACAAAGTTTGAGAAGGAAAACAGGATCAGCAAGTTTGTCTACGAGACCCCGTTCACCCGTGATGGCAAGACACATGGCGATGACGTCACTAAACAGTGCATGAGGAAAACCCTGCTCACAAGTGAGTAATTAGAATCTGAGGGGGGTAATTAGGGATCATGTGAGCCTGGCCATTGTATTGATGCAGCCACCCATTGGTTTCCCTACGTGAAGAAGAGAATACAGGTCATTCACCAGGAGCAGTTTGAGCTGTCCGCCATTGAGGTACAGTGTAATAACTAACTTTAATACCACTTACAAAACACACATCTGGTGTCCACTGCCAGTTGTCTTGTCTGTCACTTTATGTGAACATGTAAGATTCTTAATTTCCTGAAATTACTTGTGTGTGTGTATTTCCCAGGTTGCTGTTGAAGCCATAGAGAAGAAGACCAGTGCCATGGCCTTCGTTGTTAACATGGACCCTCCTGATCTGGTTCGTCTCCAGCTGCTCCTCCAAGGGTCCATTGGTACCCAGGTGAACCAGGGGGTGCAGGAGTACAGCGTCTTCCTCCAGGAGCCACACTGCTCCTCACGGGAAGTCTCCAGCCATGTTGAGAGGCTGGAGGAGGCGTACAGGTATGTTCTAGTCTAGCACACCTGTTGTAAGGTAAATTTTTTGAGGTATTGAATAACTCTCTCTCTCTCTCTCTCTCTCCCTCCCTCTCTCTCTCTCTCTCTCTCTCACCCTCACCCTCTCCCTCACAGGTACTTCATGCAAGTGTGTCAAGAGGCTCTTGAGTTGAATGGCCGCCTCATCTCAACTGACCAGCTGCTCTACCAAGATGAGCTGAAGAGCAAGTTCCAACAAGTGGAGACTCACCTGGCTGCTCTGCTGAAACCAGTCAGAAATGAGGTGCGTGTGTCCAATCAATCTTTGTCACTACTGCTGTGTTGTCAGGGGCTACCAAGACCAGCAGCTGTATATATAGCTAGACAATGATGTAATGATGAATTGAATCCTTCTCTCCTGGCTGCAGTCGAGGGCCCAGTCTCCCATCCATGCGGAGACATTCCCCAAGAGCAAGAGAGGTAGTTCGGCAGTGGACCCCCACAGGATGTCTGCCATCCTCTTCCATACCATCAGTGGCAGCAAATGAACCCGTGCACAGCTGGCACTTAGCTTCCTGTTTGTTTGTTTGTTTGTTCACTTAAAATGATTTTGTTTTTGTACTTTGAATTAACTGTCTCTTTGTAATAATTATTAATAATTAATTATTAGTTGTGTATTGTCTCTAAACCTGTATGTCCAGACACACTTCAGTGTATTTATATAATTATCTCTTATTATTATTATATCTTATGAATAATCTGACATCACAAGCATGTGAGGGTGTGTCATTTGGTCCATAGAACATACCTCTCTTAGTTGGCTGTTGCCGTGGAGAATACTAACTAATAATTATTCAGCTGCATGTGATGTGGCTGTACAGCTGCTCCGGCCTATAGATGTAGAGGATGAGAGCCATGGAGAGAAAGGTGGGACTCTTGATTCTCTGCTCACTTGTGCTCAACTTCATCTTGGTGGCAAGGATGGTGCTCTATGTCAGTGAGGAAGAGCAGCTGACAAACAGTGAGTCTAATTCCATGGTTGCTAGAGAGCAGCTATAGCTGTACATGTACAGATTACTAGCCATTCATAATTATTTCTCTTTCACTGTATTAATTTCTCTTTTCTTGTCTGTGTCTCATTTTCCTTCACACACACACACACACACACACACACACACACTCTCACCCTCACCCTCTCTCACACAGGTACTTCATGCAAGTGTGTCAAGAGGCTCTTGAGTTGAATGGCCGCCTCATCTCAACTGACCAGCTGCTCTACCAAGATGACCTGAAGAGCAAGTTCCAACAAGTGGAGACTCACCTGGCTGCTCTGCTGAAACCAGTCAGAAATGAGGTGGGTGTGTCCAATCAATCTTTGTCACTACTGCTGTGTTGTCAGGGGCTACCAAGACCAGTAGATATAGCTAGACAATGATGTAATGATGAATTGAATCCTTCTCTCCTGGCTGCAGTCGAGGGCCCAGTCTCCCATCCATGCGGAGACATTCCCCAAGAGCAAGAGAGGTAGTTCGGCAGTGGACCCCCACAGGATGTCTGCCATCCTCTTCCATACCATCAGTGGCAGCAAATGAACCCGTGCACAGCTGGCACTTAGCTTCCTGTTTGTTTGTTTGTTTGTTCACTTAAAATGATTTTGTTTTTGTACTTTGAATTAACTGTCTCTTTGTAATAATTATTAATAATTAATTATTAGTTGTGTATTGTCTCTAAACCTGTATGTCCAGACACACTTCAGTGTATTTATATAATTATCTCTTATTATTATTATATCTTATGAATAATCTGACATCACAAGCATGTGAGGGTGTGTCATTTGGTCCATAGAAAGTGCATGCATACCTCTCTTAGTTGGCTGTTGCCGTGGAGAATACTAACTAATAATTATTCAGCTGCATGTGATGTGGCTGTACAGCTGCTCCTATAGATGTAGAGGATGAGAGCCATGGAGAGAAAGGTGGGACTCTTGATTCTCTGCTCACTTGTGCTCAACTTCATCTTGGTGGCAAGGATGGTGCTCTATGTCAGTGAGGAAGAGCAGCTGACAAGTAGTGAGTCTGATTTCATGGTTACCAGAGAGCAGCTATAGCTGTACATGTACAGATTACTAGCGATTAATACTTATTTCTCTTTCACTATATCAATTTCTCTTTTCTTGTCTGTGTCTCATTTTCCTTCACACACCTTCAGGGCATGGCTCCTCAGAGAGATCACTGATGAGACAAGTTGAAGTTGACTCCTGCGTCACTGGCAACTCATCACTTGATGACATCAATAAATTTATCAGCACCATAAGAACACTTATCCCCCCTCCCAAGGACTTTGACCCCCGGTATCGCTCCCCCTGTTGGTACATGTACCTCCGATGGTCTCGTAAGGTCCACAAGGCTCTTCAGCGCAACAGTGGGCCAGAGGGACTCACGGATGAGGACGCCTTCACCATTATGGGAGATATCTTTGCCACCACGTACAATGGTCGAGCTATAAGTGCTTCACCAAGGACATTGGTGTGTCTTCCCTCTGTCTATTTCATCGGGTTTCCCAGGAGTGGGAGCACGCAGCTCTATCGTATGATGATCAACCACCCCCTGTTGCTAGGAGGGAGCAACAAGGAGCCTCACTGGTGGACCAAGTTTCACTTCACCTCTAGATTCCCTCACAATGTCCTTGGGGTACTACGATACTTCTCTCATTTCCACAGCGTTGCTGAGAGAATCTCCAACGACAGTTTGATCATTGACGCAAGCCAGTCCACCATCTGGGATACCCGTAACTCTAACAACCTCTGCATCATGCCACGACTCATCTCAAACATTGTTCCCAATGCTAAGTTTATCGTCATCATGCGTAACCCGACAGAAAGACTCTATTCTGACTTCAAGTATCTCTGTGAGGAATATTGGAGGGTGAATAAAATGGATGTGGATCAAAGTGCATTTGCTAGCAATGCTTCGGAACTGTTCCACGAAGCTGTGCTGAGGTCTATGGATCACTTCAATGGGTGTTTGAAGGAAGGTTCCTCCATTGATGTGTGCACACACAATGCTCTGAATGGGTTTCCAGCTTACGGTTGTGGAAGAGCTCGCCTTGGAATCAGTCTCTATCATGTGCACGTCAGGAGATGGCTGAACGTCATCCCTAGGACACAGTTCCTCTTCCTTACAACAGAGGAGCTGTCTAGGGACCCTTTCTCTGTGGTGCGCAAGGTGTGGCAGTTCCTGGAGGTCCCCCCTCAGCACCGAGGGGACCTCAGTGCCATACTCCACATGCACTCCCATGGGAGCTTCATCCAACAGAGGGAGTTTGAGATGAGAGAGGAGACAAGAAGGGTGCTTGATGCATTCTTTGAACCCCACAATAATGATTTAGTGAGCCTTCTTAGCTGTGAGGAATTGTCGCATTGGAAATGTAATCTGTAAATTTGCTGGATTTTGCGCATGCGCACCCTCAGAGCGCGTTAGTGACAAGCTGCAAGCTAAGTAGCTGAGGAAGGCCGTGATAAATTGTAAGATAATAATTAGAGGTGCTACGAATCATATGCAATTTCTATTCAATAATTTTATAAACTTTTCAAGATTAATTTCTGAGTTTTAACACACTTTACACACTGAACATCTGCATTAGGTTTTATTATATTTGTTTTCCCAATGATGGACGGCTCAGCTTTACCTCTGGCTCTAAATCTCAAGATGGTGTGTGCACATATTAACAGTTAGTGAACAATGGGAGTGCAAGATTGAGCTCCATACCTTATAACAGACATGGGACTGGCTCCCATAACTCAACTGTGTGTGTGCATGTAGATCTAGTAGTGATTAAAATGATATATAAATGGCAACCATAACAATCCTTACCTTACAGGCTGGATACACACGCAGCTTCTAGGACTCAAGTGTACAGCCATGGTATTATTTTAACAAACAAGAATGATAAACCAAATCATTGCTAGTCCTCACCTGTCACATCTCATACAAGATTACCTCCACAGCTCATGATTAATTATCTATGCACAGGTGAACAGTATACATGTTTTAGAGAGAATGTGGAATAAGAAAGAGTTGTGACTGATTCTTACCTCATAGGTATGTACAGACACATACAGTTTTCAAGTCAAAATGCAGTGTGCATGTTTTCAGGTATTTAAACAAGAGTGTGAGAGTAATATGAAAGTTTTTACCTTAGCCATGGACTGAAGATATAAGCCCTGAAATGACTTAACTCAACAGTATGTGTATTAGCGTCCGACATCCTCCGACTCTAAAATTTCAAGATCGTGTGTGCACAATGTCATGTAAGTTAGTGAACAATGGGAGTGAGGCTCCATACAGCTAAGTGGGTGTGGTTTCCGGTCGCACAAAATTTGCTGCGCGCTTCGCGCGCAGCATTTTAATTGCTCCCTCTTTTCTAAAATCCTGGCTACGCCACTGCCATACCTCAGAACTGACAGGAGACTGGCTCCCACAACTAAAATGTGTGTGCACGTTGTTGAGTTGTTAAAGATAGTGTGTGTGTGCAAATCAAGAATTGTTACCTTGGTTGGTCAGGATGAACTGAATACAATCAAGACAATGTGTGTGTGTGTTATAGAGAGAGCATTAATTTTAATAATGAATTATAAATTACTAACAATTCTTCCCTTCAAATGACATGTGCAGTCACACAAGATGACCTCCAGAGGTTCAGGCACATGCCATAGTAAACATATTGTGGAGAGAATAACAGAATGATACATAGCTGTATGCAATTGAGAAATCTTTATATTACCTTAGGAGATGCAGACACATAAAATGACCTGCATGCAAGTTGTACAGTATTAAATTTAACCAATATAGTTGTGAGAAACTTAAAAAAAGTTCTTACCATGGATGGCATTGGGACTGTAACTTCAAAATGACTTGTTGACAGTATGTGTCTGTTGTGTAAAGAGAATTAAATTTATAAGAATGAGTCATGTATCATTAGCAATTCTTCCCTTTTTAATGACAGTTGTACGTGCAGTTGCACAAGATGACCTCCAGAGATTCAGGCACATGTTGTAGTAAACATGTGGAGAGAATGAACAAAAATGATAGCTGTGTGAAATAGAGAAATCTTTATATTACCTTGGGAGATGCAGACACACAAGATGACCTCCACAACTCAATGGTAGTGTGTAGTGTGTGCAAGTTGTACAGTACAGTATTGACTGTAAACTGGATAGCAATGAGCAACTTTAAAAATGTTCTTACCTTCATTGGGACAAACTGCAAGAGGACTTCTAACCTGAAAGTATGTGTATGTTGTAGAGAGCATTTAATAAGACTGCATTACAATATCATTGAATCATTACTTCCCTTTTAATGACATATGCAGTTGCACAAGATGACCTCCAGAGGTTCAGGCACATGCCATAGTAAACATATTGTGGAGAGAATGAACAGAATGACACATAGCTGTATGCAATTGAGAGATCGTTATATTACCTTAGGAGATGCAGACACACAAGATGACCTCCATAACTGAATGGCAGTGTGTGCAAATTGTACAGTATTCAATATAGTTGTGAGCAATTTAAAAAAAAGTTCTTACCATGGCATTGGGACTGTAACTTCAAAAATTAATGACTTGTTAACTTGACAGTATGATGTGCATTTGTTGTAGAGAGAATTAAATTTTGTAAAAATGAATCACAAATCATTAGCAATTCTTCCCTTTTAATGACACTTATATGTGCAGTTGCACAAGATGACCTCCAGAGATTCAGGCACATGTTGTAGTAAACATGTTGTGGAGAGAATGAACAAAAATGATAGCTATGTGCAATAGAGAAATCTTTATATTACCTTGGGAGAGGCAGACACACAAGATGACTTCCACAACTCAATGGCAGTGTGTGCAAGTTGTACAGTACAGTAATGACTGTAAACTGGGTAGCAATGAGCAACTTAAAAATGTTCTTACCATGCATTGGGACAAACTGCAAGAGGACTTCTAACCTGAAAGTATGTGTGCATGTTGTAGAGAGAGCATTTAATAAGACTGAGTTATGGTATCATTGAATCGTTACTTCTCTTTTAATGACATGTCCAGTTGCACAAGATGACCTCCAGAGGTTCAAGCACATGCCATAGCAAACATATTGTGGAGAGAATGAACAGAATGACACATAGCTGTATGCAATTGAGAAATCTTTATATGATTACCTTAGTAGATGCAAGATGACCTCAATAACTCAATGGCAGTGTGTGCAAGTTGTACAATACTAAATTTAAACGAGATAGTTGTGAGCAGCTCGAAAGTCCTTACCTTTGGGACGAACCTAAAGATGACTTGTTAACTTAACAGTATGTGTGTACGTTGTAGAGAGAGAAAGAGAGAGCATTGAATTTTAACAAGAACCAGTCATGAATCATTAACAATCCTTCCCTTTTAATGACATGTGTAGTTGCACAAAATGACCTCCAGAGGTTCAGGCACACCATCACAGCAAACATATAGTAAAGAGAATGAACAAAAATGATAGCTGTTTGCAACTAAGAGAAATCGTTGTTATACCTTCAACAGACACACAAGATGGCCCAGGTTCCATAACTCAAATCAGTGTGTGCAATATTCAAACAAGATAGTTGTGAGCAACTTATAATTAGATCCTTACTTTATAAGGACACACGTACACACAAGATGACTTTCCAGTTTCCAGGGAATCTCCTAGGTCAACAGTTCTCACGAGTAGTGAGCATGGGGTGGGAGGGGCCAGGTGTCAATATTACTTGCAGCAAAANGTGTGTGTGTGTGTGTGTGTGTCTGTGTGTGCTTGTGTGTGTGAACACATACACTTACACTGAATCAAGGTGTAGGTGTAATGTCTTTTCCTGAACAAAACTTTGGTATTGTTGCTCAATGATCTGCAATCTCTTTTAATCTCTCCAAACCTGACCTATTAGTGACAGGAAGTAGGATCACTAGTTGTAGTCACTAGGCTCAAATGTACATTTACTACACTGGTGCAATAACACCCCGCCCCGACCCTTTCGCAATACGACCGCTAATTAAATTAGCTAATAGCGTACGTAGACGAGAGAGAAAGTAAGTTATTAATATTCATAAACTTACCAAAGTAATCTTTAGCTGTGGAAAAACCAAGCGCGCTTTCTAGCCAAGAGTTCGAATTGAGTTGTAGCTATCTTTCTGCCGGGTTGTGCCTGAGTAGAGAGAAACAACAGCTAAGAGATAAAATTTGTAGGCTAAAAAAAAAAAAAAAAAAAAAATTCACTGGTGAACCTACCAAGGGCCACTTGTAGCTGCTGAAAATCGGTTGCCATTTGAGAAAGCTGTCACAGCTACCCGTCTCTCTAGAGGTACCTGTGTAGAGAAACAACAAGAGATAAAGATAGAGAGAAATTTTGCACACGGGAGTCCGAAAAAGACGGGCCAAATCAGGCGCGGCATGTAGCTCCAACACTTACCACAGAGCTAGCTCAAGTCAGCAGTAGATAGCGAAGAACTGATTAGCCGGTGCAGGAGCCTGGACTTCAGGAGAACCGCCAGTAGCTTTCTTCTCCAAACTTTTTTTTTTCCAACTTTGAATAAGGCAGATGTGCGCATGCGCATGACCAGGAGCTAGTGTTTTGTGCAGAACGAAGGCCATGCTAGCATTATAGCGTCTAAGCTCGCTGTGCCTGCAGAAGATCATTGAAGATTTAGAATAATTTTCTTTATATTCTGACTAATTTTTTTGGCGTGGCCACCAATCTAGACACACATGTTTGTGAATCTCTTTGTGTACAAAATGACTTGGCATGCATGATCTTCTGTCCAGTAGTCCATCCATTCCACTGAATAGACTCCCCATCAACTTAGCACTAAAAAATATCAAGTTTAAAAGGATAATTATAACTAGACATGTATACATACATGCAGCTCATGTGTATACATTATTCAGGCTATATAGTACAATCAAATTAATATTAATAAGAGCTATGTACAGTTCACAGTTGCCTTTGGTTCCACATGAAGGCATACACTCTTCCATACTCCAAGAGGTCTTGATAAGTGCCTCTCTCAGCTATCACACCATCCTGGGGGAGATAGGAGAATAATACAATTAGAGGATCAATCTCAAGCAAATGCTGTCACAGATCTTTGTTCATTTCACTCCACCAGACAATAGTACGTACACTACTGATGGGATGTTTGACAGTCATTATTTACAAAATTTCATGGCGGAGAACACAGTGTGCCAGTTTTTCTAGACCCCCATTTTTCGCTGGCGAAAGAGGCAGGGTCTAGGGACGAGACTACTCTGGGCTCTCTCCTTCCTTATTTTCGAAGAAAATATTCGCGAAGGAGGAGCCTGGGAATGAGGCTAGCATTATCACACTGGAAATGTAAATTTGCTGGATTCTGCATATGTGCATATTGCTGAGTTCCACTAGTCGAAGCTTACCCAGAATCACAGACCATAGATAGTAGTGGCTCAATTCAGTAAGCATGGTATTAAACAGTAGGGGTATAACTCAGCAGGTTTAGCAGCTTCTTTTGGTTCATCTTTGGTCTTGGATTCTCTGCCATCATCAGGTTGGTGCTCTGGCACTAGACCGTGGTATGGTAAAGGGCTCCATGCTCTGAGGATCAACACCTCTCTGTCAACAAAGCAACAATGGTATACATGAACAACACAATCATACAACTAATGACATGCATTGATGGATGTTACAATAATTATTGTGTGTGTGCTCACCATATGTTTCTTTTGATTCAACAGCCTGTTAGAAATTTAGAACACTGTCTTTCATGAAGATATCCAGGAAGGTGACAAAATGCTGAGGATTTGTCTTGACCTGATGTTCAATGGCATCCAGCAACTGTGCATTTCTCTCAGAGACAATCACTGAAGGTAGGCGAGCTCTCTCAACATCCTTGTCAGGTAGAACCGGTGTACAGCAGGAAATGATCATCAGAATAATAAGCTATGGTAGCTGTTGTGCATGATTGGCAGGGATATACCCACTCATTAGACTTTGTGTAGTTTGGTCTTTCAGTTTGTGACTATAGCTATGGGGGGTGTTTTTTCCAGTGACTCTGAGGATGATAGAACACCTGATGATGGTGATAGGGACTATCAGGACAGATCTAGCCACAATCTTCAGGCTGAGGAGCATAAAGAACCTATAAAACATGACACTGAGCCACATGGCATTGTACAAGATGAATCCATTGTTGAGGAGTTTGACCACTTGACACTTGATCTCCGTATTGAGTAAGTACTGCAACTAGGTGTTTATTATCCCTAGTAACTAATCTGTATTGTTTGTAGGGAACCAGTGAACCAAGAAGCAGCTGTATCAACTCTCAGATATTTTAACAGTGCATTGACAATTGCTATCCAAGAGCCTCTTTCACAGCTAGCCACTCCTCTCTACTCAAAGGGTCTTCTTTCTAGCCAGGATCTTGAGAGAGCTCAGCTATCTTCAGTGATTCGCTCCGAGAAAAATGCACAGTTGCTGAACGTTATTGAACGTCAGGTCATGGCAAATCCTCAGCATTTTGTCACTTTCTTCAGCACCATTACGAAAGAGAGGGTTCTGAATTCACTAGCTGTTGAACTGAAAGAAGCCTATGGTGAGTAACTTCTCAATGATTTAGACACATTTAATACTTTAGTTTTTTATTCATTTTGCATTCAGACAAATTCTGTGACGATCCCAAGTCCTTGACCATACCATGTTCCCCTGACGTCCACTCCTATGCTCAATACTTGAAGAAGTACTACAGTAGTTCAAGTATCAAACCTGAGTTCAAGTGGCGCCCACCGTTATCCTTAGAGGAATATGTCAATTTAGCTCTCATTAAAAAGGAGTCTATCAATCAAAATAATGCTGATGAGTATACTTTATCCACTCTTCATGGCAACGTGGACCAAATTCTGAGCAAGAAGGAGCCGATTGCAATGGAGGAGGTACTTGACCCTCCAGAAGGTCAGCAGAGTGTCAAGTGTGTGCTACTGGATGGAGCTCCTGGTGTTGGCAAGAGCACATTTGCCTGGGAGCTGTGTCGTAAGTGGGATGACATTAGAGCACTGAAAAAATATTCACTTGTCCTCCTTTTACGATTTCGAGAGAAGTGTGTTCAGAATGCAACTAAAATAAAGCATCTGTTTTATCACGACGATTCTGAGCTTCAAAAGGCTGTAGCTAAGGAAGTAGTACGTTTGGAAGGGCATGGTCTTTTGTTGATCCTTGACGGCTATGATGAGCTTCCTGTTTCTCTTCGTTCTGACTCCCTATTAGCTCGCATCATGAGAGGTGAAAGTCTTCCCAAGTGCACCTTGCTTATCACCAGTCGGCCATCAGCCATGCAACACCTGCAGACTGCTCTCAAACGTAAGATAACAAAGCATGTAGAAGTGCTTGGCTTTACTCAAAAGAATGTTGAGGAATATGCAATAAAAGTGTTTCAGTCAACTCCAAATCAGTTAGAAGATTTTTTAGCATACATATCTATGAGTCAAAACCCGGCTATTCGAAGCTTAATGTACATTCCGTTGAATTGTGCCATAGTAACCAATTTATACAAAGTCAACAAAATGTCTGGTAAGCCTATCCCGCACACAATGACCCAGCTGTACACGGAGTGTTGCCTTGTATTGCTTAGAAGATACTTAGCCAGCAAAGGTGATCCTATGTTTGATTGTATTTCTCACAGACTGAAAGATCTTCCCCAATATCTTTATGAATTGGTACTTAATCTTGCTCAAGTGGCATTCAATGGAATTTTGGATCAAGTTGTAGTCTTTGAAAAGCTTCCTGAGTCTTGCAGTGCATTGGGATTCACCGCTGCTGTGCCAGAGCTCTATCTAGGTAGCAGAGGGGTTAAATCTTACAGCTTCTTGCACCTCACTCTACAGGAGTTCCTTGCTGCCTTTTATTTGTCTCAGTTGTCGGCTGAAAGTGAAGACTGCCAAAAGTTTCTCCTTAAATGGAACCAAAAGTATTTGGATGTTGTACTCATGTTTTTTTCCGGACTTACTGGAGAAAACCCCGCTCATTTTTGTTGGAAGATAATCAAAGCAAAAGGTAAACGTGTTATAGACCCAACATGCTCAATGTCTACCGTTTCTTCTTCACAAGTCAATGCTATGCAAGATGTAATTGAACCAAGTGGTCGAACGTTTCTTTCCAATGTTCCATCGCACCAAGGAATTAGAATAGAATGGAATTTTAGACCAGATGTTGCTAAGCAGCCCAAAAAGTGTTCTGTTATGCCTCTGTTGTTTCTCTGTGCTTTTGAATCACAAGAAAAGCAAATTTTTGAATCATTGTTGTCTGATGAAAAGAAGTTGGAATTCTACGCATCACCACTTTCTGGTCCTTTTGATTATTATGCCTTAGGTCATTCTATCGCCACACATGACGGTGCATGGTCATTATCATTTGCTGATGTTGGTTTGAGTGGTGATGTCCTACAGATGCTTGCTAGTGGGCTAAATTCAGCAGCAACTATTCAAGGAAAGATTGAAACTTTTAATCTAAGTGGAGTTCCTCTTGGTGAGAATGGCTTAAGAGATTTTGATAACTTTCCCCAAATAATTTTGCGAAAATTGAAGATCCTTGACGTAAGTTGTTGTCATGAGCGACCTTACACACCTCTGAGCATAGAACATTTTGCAGTAACTAATGTTCGGCTAATGACAACACTGCAAACCCTAAATATAAGCTTCAATCCTTTGAAGGAGAGTGGAGTAGCACCCCTATTGAAAGCACTACGTGACCATCCTTCGTTGAGAACACTGATAATGGTTGACAATGGAATAGGACTAGCTGATCTTTGTGAACTCTCATCAATGTTGGAGACAACCCATCTCACTGAGCTAAGGATTGGAGGATCAAAGTTTGAGCCAATGAAACCTGAGACTACTGATGCCCTGATGAAAGTTATACTACAACCATCAACACTGCAAACAATCAATGTCCTTTTCGTACACTTTGGTAGTACCAAAACTTGTATTGATCTACAAAGAAATGAGACAATCACAACTTTGGCATTGACTTCTTGTGTCAATATAAATTCTGCCGTAGTTCAGCTGTCCAGTGCTCTCAAAAGGAACAAAACTTTGAAAACTGTTAAAATACTTCAAGTAAGCCCTGCACAAATGTATGTAAAGAACTGTGACAAAGTACTAGACCCTCTTAGTGAAGCAGCACTCGCAGAAATGATCACAGTCAATGAAACACTTGAAAATTTAGATCTACATGATATCTTTTGTTCCTTTGATGGTTCAATCAACCTTTACTTTTCATTGGATAAAAACCACTCATTAAAGCACTTGAAATTGCTTGTCGTTAACGGAAAATACCCTAAAGGACATTTTGGAGCTATACTTTTAAAGTCTATTCCTCACCGTCTCTCAGTAGATGTCCAACATTTCCCTAAACACTGCTGACTCAATCAATGCTGGAGATTCACAAGAGAGCCTCAGTACTGCATATTTCTAACATTGCTGCATTAGGCTCAGTATTAAATTATGTGTTTGCATTACATTGTTGCTGGTATTGTCTATTCTATAGCTTTTGTACTCAACCTTATGGCTTAATGCTTAATGACACATGTTGGAAATGGTCGTCAATGTAGTTTTGACCCTGTTCTAATTATTTGAAATCATGTTAATGGTAAAATAATTTTAAATCTTTGATGGCTGTTCGAGCAACCACTGAACAGGCAGAGCTTCACATCCAACTCAAAAGTATAACGGTAAGTGAACACTGTGCTAGAACATAAAGTTATGCTGTACATGAATATATAGGAATGTTAGCTTTTGTACACAATATGTTAGCTTTTGTACACAATACACTTATCACTAGACAAAGCCTGATCCTGATCTGAAAGTGAAAGATGGAATCCCAAAAAGCATAGATGCACAAAAAGAAAATGCTATAGCAGAGGAGCTAAAGCAAACTAACCAAACTTCTGTTCAATACAATGTCTTTGTTAGTAATTTTTCTCGTATTTTGGATGAGGTTGAACCAATTGTCAATGAATTTGCTAGAAAAGCATTTGAAAAATCTCTAATCTCTAAAAGTAGCAAAGGGAGAGCAGAATATCGTTATGAATATCCACGTGAGAGGGGAAGTACCTTGTTGATTCAAATACTATCAAAAATTGAAAATAATGATTGCCATTTTGATACTTTTCTAACAATACTTAGAGAATTGAATGTTACCCAATTTGCTTATGAACTAAAAAGGGCAGTTGATCCTACAATTCCTAAACCAGATAGCGAAGCTAGTGGAGCAGAAACTAGTACTACAAAACATTCTTTTTTTAGATGTCTTTGTGGCAATTGTAACATTGAGACATATTACAGTGATCAGTCTAAATGCCGTGAACAGCAAAAGGATCCATTTCCTTGCCTAGTTCTCAGGAAAGACACTGACACCACTGATGATGAAGTGAAAAGGCAAGTGAAACGTCAGCTCATACGAGAAGCAAATAATATAATCAGAGAATTTCAAAACTTTTTTGATAATGTTTTTGAGACTTTGAAACAAAATGGAACACTTGTGGAGGATATCATCGACACTATTTTTTCCTTTGGCCAAGAAGGTCTTCCCAAGCCGATCCAAGACCAGCATGGTGACAAGCTAGAAACAATCACAACAATTTCTGGTATTAAAGTATTTCTAGTTCGCCATAAGTACATCTCTTTCATTAACAGTAGAATCTTAGAAAAGATCATTGATAAACATTGCCAAGCCTGCAAGGAGCAACTAGACAGATACCTAGAACATTTCAAAGATTTCTCCAGACGTAATATTTTTGAAATTCCAGCCAGTTTGATCAATTCTTCATCCACTTCTGATAAGATATTGGTGGTTAAAGTAATTGATGAAGTGTGGTTTGGTGGGGACCGTGGTACACCCAAGTCCTCCTTTACGCTGAATGACATAGAAGTTATACAAGATACAATTGCAGAATTAATTGAATTTGAACATGGCTATATGCACCTACTGGACATCAGTGCTGGTTGTATACTACTAACATTTGAATTTTTATCATGCCAAGAAGCTCCCATTTTCCCCCTAACAACTTCTCAGCTGGGTAAGCTAATAAGACGTGGAATTATTGTCTTGTACCAGCCAGAACCACACTCACCAGCCACTGATAAGAACAGTCAAACTCAAGAGCCTGCGATTCAATCATGCACTGATGTAAGCAGTTTTTCTCCAGTCCAATCATCTGAAAGTGTGAGCCATAGTGAGCTCCCAGCTGAAGGCAGTTCCAGTTCTCCTCCAAGTGATCATAGCAAGGTTGGTCTTGTGAGTGATGACAATGGTTCTGTTATGATAGAATCTGATACACCTTCTAAGTCTGACAGGCCAGCTGCAGCATTGTACACAGAGTTCCCCAGCGCTGAATCTACTTCTTATGTGATGCTTTCTACTAGCATTCCAAGTCCAATGTCCCTGGAAGGTGGTTTTGAGATCTTGAAATCCAATCCAGAATCATCTTATGGTGACAGGAGTTCATCATCACCCATTGAGATGACTCTGAGTCAATCTATACCTGTTGATGAGTATCTGTTAAGCAAGACTGTTGAATTACCTACCACAAATCTAACCAAAAAGAAGAGCAGCTCATCTGCTGAAGACAATGAAGAGTGCTTTAGCGATGACAGTGGGACCGCTAGTATTGCTTCTTACAAACCAGAACGTGAAGGTATGTGATGTGATGGTACAGACACATAGGTGCATGAGTACATCTACTGAACACTCAATTTAATCTCTTCAATTACAGATTTAATTATGACAGTATCCATTCAAGAAGGTCAGTCTTATGGAGGGACTCAAACTTTGGTAAGTTAAATAGGTATCTAACGATTATGTAAAGTTGCAGCAAAATGTTAAATTGCATAATCATGTAACGTACATCTATTCAATAATCATAGCCAAACTGGGAGTTTGAGAGGCTGTCGCTCATGGCTGACAATGAAAGACTCAAGCAGAAAATTCATCAGTTGGAAATAGAGAATTTGGAACATATACAGGAGATAATTGAACTTAAGAACCAATTGTCCCGTCTCACACAGCAGATCGAGAATCAACGCCCAGAACACTGACAGTATATGTATGCAAGGTAATCACCAGCTACTTTGTGCATCACTTATCCACCAGAGAATTCGAACATGAGTGGGATGTGGTATGTATTTATATTAAAAGTGCATTCACATCCCTCGAGTATCATACTAGCTGGAAATGAGCATCAAAACACTTCAAACTTGCTATATACTTCATGGCAACAGGAGCATTTTCTTGTCTCTGATATCATGCATAATCACTATTGTGCAAAAATACTGTGTACATTTTTATGTATACAACTCTTTAGAGATTTATATATGCAGATCATGGGATTGCTGTGCCCATAAGCTATTGTGTGCACTCTGCATATTAATCAGGACACCCATTGAGATAGAAGGATTAATAATAAACACAAAATAAAGAAAACATTAATTCTTAACACAGCACAAAGATATAGTGGTTGTCTTCATATCATTAGAGAATTAAGTTTCATTGTTGCTGCTGCTGGAACATTGGTTTGGCATACTTTATCAACAATTAGAGGAACTCTGTGTAAGCAAGGCTAATTACATAGTTGTACTTTAATTATCGCACGTGCACTGATTGTTGGAACTCACTCACCACTGAATATTTGCTTATAATAATTATGGAATGTCTGTATGTGTACTGCTCAATATTGTATTGGTGTTCTCATGTCCTGTCATGCTTACTTTACATATGTTGGTTCACCGTTGTGTACTAGCGAACTCTACTGATTTTGTATAGGTGTTAAATCCTGTTTTATTCAATATGTATACCACAGTGTGTAGACTATTAGGTTCTTAGGATCATACGTTTTTGTGTATTTAGACAGAGTTTTCTTTGTTGTATATCATAGACATTCTCATGTGGTTTAATGTATTGCACAACACATACCTTCCGTGCATGCACTATTTAAGCACCATGCATTTTCACCATTTGTGTCTTGTGTAACTAATAATATTTGAAACATATTTATCGTCAACTTAAAGTTCAAACTCGGTATTGCTACACTCAGTGACATACTCCACATGCACTCCCATGGGAGCTACATCCAACAGAGGGAGTTTGAGATGAGAGAGGAGACAAGGAGGGTGCTTGATGCTTTCTTTGAACCCCACAATAATGACTTAGTGAGCCTTCTTAGCAGTGAGAAATTGTCGCATTGGAAATGTAATCTTTGATGTTATAATGGAAAGTCACTGGATTCTGCGCATGCGCATTGTTGAGTTCCGCTGAATAAAATTAGTCGGGGCTTACCCAGAATCACAGACTCACAGAAGTAGGATGGAAAATTATGTATTCCACTCTGAAGGAGCGCAGGATGATCAATCTCCAGACAGTGACGGTGAAAGGACAGACCCAGGCCTAGATGTAGTGCCAGAGCATCAACCTGATGATGGTAGAGAACCCAAGACCAAAGATGAAGCTCAGGAAGATGAACCAACTGAAGCTGCTGTTGAGTAAGTGGACTGTTTGTGCCATACACAAAAATAGATATATCATGATAGACAGCCTGATTTATATGATCTCACAAAGTTATAAATTATGTCTATACTGTTTAATACCATGCCTACTGAATTGAGCCACTGTAATTATGAGGTCATAATTAATTATTATTATCGTTGAAGTTTGTGTCATAATTCCCTGTATGTAGGAAGCAGGTGAACCAGGAGGCAGCTCTGGCCACTCTCAGGTGCCTCTATGATACACTGATCCAAGCTATCCAAGAGCCTCTTTCACAGCTAGCCACTCCTCTCTACTCAGAGGGTGTTCTTTCTAGCCAGGATGTTGAGAGAGCTCGCCTACCTTCAATGATTGTCTCTGAGAGAAATGCACAGTTGCTGGATGCCATTGAACATCAGGTCAAGACAAATCCTCAGCATTTTGTCACCTTCTTAGACATTGCCACTAAAGACAGCATTCTAAATTCACAAGCTATTGAACTGAAACAAACATATGGTGAGTACATACACATAATACCATATAGCACAAAAATTTGGCTGATTGGCAGTTATAGTAAGGACTGCCAATATTAAATCCACAAAACAGTCATTTTTGCACATGCACATATGGAGTATGTGTATTGCTGCGTGCCACACTACCGCCAAAATAAAATCATCTAGACATGAATTTTTTGATAATCTGCCAAAGTTTTATTCCCACCAATATTTTGTGCTATATGGTATATAGTATCCATCAATGCAGTTGTGTGTTGGTGTTCATGTATACCATTGTTGCTTTGTTTACAGAGAGGTTCTGTGTTGATCCTCAGAGCATGGAGCCCTTTACCAAACCATCCTCCCCAGAGGTCCAGGCCTATGCTCGATACTTGAAGGAGCACTACAGCCGTTCAGCCATTGATCCTGGGTTTAAATGGCCTCCTCCTTTACCTCTCCAGAGGTTTGTCAACTTAGCTCTCGTCAAGAAAGAAGTTTTCAATCAGAATGATCTTGACGATTTTGCCAAGTCCACTCTTCATGGCAACGTGGACCAAATTCTGGGAAAGAAGGAGCCAATTGTAATGGAGGAGGTACTTGACCCTCCAGAAGGTCAGCAGAGTGTTAAGTGTGTGCTACTGGATGGAGCTCCTGGTGTTGGCAAGAGCACATTTGCCTGGGAGCTGTGTCGTAAGTGGGATGACATTAGAGCACTGAAAAAGTATTCGCTTGTCCTCCTGTTACGATTTCGAGAGAAGCGCATTCAGCTAGCAACAAAGATAGAGGATCTATTTTACCACGATGACACAGAGCTTCAACAAGCTGTAGCTAAGGAAGTGGTGAAATACAATGGGTGTGGTCTTTTGCTAATCCTTGATGGCTTTGATGAGCTTCCTGTTTCTCTTCGTACCAACTCCCTGCTAGCTCGCATCATGAGAGGTCAAAGTCTATCCAAGTGCACCTTGCTTATCACCAGTCGGCCATCAGCCATGCAATCCTTGACAGCTGTTCTCAAACATGAGCTAATAGTAACAAAACATGTAGAAGCTCTTGGCTTCACACAGGAGAACATTGAGGATTATGCTAGACACGTATTCTCAGATTCTAAAGAGCTGGATGAATTCTTAGCGTACATATCAATAAATCAAAACCCTGCTATTCGAAGCCTAATGTACATTCCCTTGAATAGTTCTATTGTCACCAACTTGTACAAAGAGAATAAGAAAAATGGTAAGCCTGTACTGCAGACCATAACCCAGTTGTATACTGAGTTGTGTCTTGTGCTTATTCGAAGGTACCTTGCTAGCAAAGATGATCCTTGTATAGACCATCTTCCTTCTAAGCTCAAAGATCTCCCACATCATCTTTATGACTTGTTGCTTGGTCTTTCCAGAGTAGCATTTAAAGGAATCTTAGACAAAGTTATTGTATTTGAGGAGCTTACTGGATCTATTGCTACAATGGGATTCACCACTGCTGTGCCAGAGCTCTATCGAGGTAGCAGGGCAGTCAGATCTTACAGCTTCTTGCACCTCACTCTACAGGAGTTCCTTGCTGCTTTTTACTTGTCTCAGTTGACTGCTGAAAGCAAAGAATGCCAAGAAATTTTGGTTAAGTCAGCTAGGACAATTACCCCTCTAATATCACCTGTTGTACACATATTCCTTGCTGGTTTAGTTGGCAATGACCTGTCTCACTTTGGGTGGAAGGTGGCTGAAGTAATTGGTAAGGTTCCTATTACGAGAGCATTCATTGGCGGGTCAGGGAGTTCAATTACTATCAATGCTTTGTATGAATGCAAAGTTAGGCCCCCATGCACTTGTGCAAAACATGTTTTTTATCGCGGTGTTTGGGATTTCAGCCCTGACACTGCTAATCCTGACTCTGATTTCTGTGTCTATCCTTTTTTGACTCGCTGTATTTTTGAAGCACCAGAAAGTAACGTTTATGATCATATGCTGTCTCACAATGGGACTTTAATGGTCACTGTTCCAGGAATGACCCCACCTTTTGACTATTATGCACTAGGTCACTGCATTGCATCATACAAATGCTCATGGTCCTTGTCATTAACGAATGGCTGCCGTTATAATGACATACAAATGCTGATTAATGGATTAAAGTCAACCGAAAGTGTGTATGGTAAGATTGAAAGTTTAAATTTAGAAGGAGTTCCTCTTTGTCAGGAGGGTTTAGACAATCTTGATAGCTTTCCCAAAGTCATCCTAAGTGGTTTGAAGAGCCTTGATATTAGCCGTTGCTATGAACGACCATTTACCACACTAAACACCAAAAGATTTGCTACAGTTGTCATTCCACTGATGAGCAGCTTACAGGCCCTTAATATTAGCTTCAATTATTTTGAAGAAAATGGAATAGCGAACATCCTAAAAGCTATCACTGGTCATTCTACTTTGCGGACATTAGTAATAGTAAATCGCAACATTGAACAGTCTGATCTCGATGAACTCTCGGCCATGTTAAAGAAGACCCATCTCACTGAGTTGAGGATTGGTGGATCAAGGTGGGAGCCAATGAAACCTGAGACTACTGATGTCCTGATGAAAGTTATATTTCAACCATCAACACTAAAAACTGTCAATATTATCTATGCTGATTTTAATGACGCTCTAGACTGTCCACCTCTCACTGAAAACAAGAATGTTACTACATTTGCACTGACTCACTGTTTGAGTATAAATTCTGCCATTGTGCAGTTGTGCAAAACTCTTGAAAAGAATCAAATTGTAAGAGTCTTACTAGTAATACAGGATGAGCTTGCTATAGCATATCCACCAAATAAAATCAAAGCTGATGTGCGAATAAGGGATACAAGACTTGATAGCTTCAGCATCAAAGCACTGTCAGAAATGATCAAAAATAATGATACATTGGAGAGATTGGAGCTACGCAATATCAAATGTTCTTTACAAGATGCTCTCAGGCTGTTTCTTTCATTGGCGCTGGAAAACACCTCTCTAAGAAGTTTTGTACTGCCTATTATTTATGGACCAGCTAGTAGTGTAGGTCTGTATCATACATGGGCTTATACAGGAGCATTTAGTGTAGATCCCCGTGCTAAGATCGAATTTGATGTCAATGAAATAAGAGAGCATTTAAACAAGATTCATACACAGGGATTTATTACTAAATAAGACGATCCATCATGTATCAGAGTCATAATAATTATTATTGTACCAGTATATTATTACTATACTTTGTGTAACAGAATAGCTAGCATGCACTGTACATACACAACCAATTGCTCACAGGGAATTTTAGCTAATTTTGCCATTAATTTTGATCATGAGTATTGGACGTTCATTTCATTTTCCTTTCAGTACAACCCAGTCATGAATCAACACGCCTAGTACGCATGCGCAATTAATTTATTGCGCGCGCCGCGTGAGGCAGTTCTGTGCTGGTGCTATTATCAAGAGTACACACAATAATGCTGAGCCTTCTTAGCAGTCAGGCATTATTAGTATAGGTAACCACATGATTCAGAGTGCAATTATGGAATTAATTGCACTCCAGCTGCCAAGAGTATGGCAAAATAATAGCACGAGCGCAGCAAGTTGCTATTATTATTGCACTCTGAATCATGGCACTGGAGAACTCGACTCTAAAACGTTTATCATTGGAGGATCAGAACATGAGCTAGGACAGTATCACTTGTGGGACTACATTAATGTATTTCCAAGCTGATAGTCGTGCTTCATAACGTTTGGACAGTTTCCCACTGACACCAAATAAAACTTACCATACATCATGAGTGAATTTGTTCTTACTACTGCGTCGTTAATTCTTATTGTGTAAAAGTTTATCAACATCAAAGTCAAAGTTTTTCGAACAAAAACTATTGAAATGCGCATGCGCGCGCAATTCTGTAAGAATTACGTAATGATTATTGCGCGCGCCGCGCGCGTGCATGAGGCATGCAGTCAGTTTTGTCCTATAAATCAGTGTGGGAGAGCTGGAAGTTCAAATTTAGAATCTAACATTCAGTTATAGAATTGAAGACAAATTAAACTATGGAAATGTTAAAAGAGAAAGAAGCTCTGAAGGTGAGACTGTATTGTGAATTTGTGACAATATACATGACATTGTGTGGGTTTGATCAATACCTTACACAGGGCCAGTCAGCCTCACTCCAAGATGACTCTCCTCTTGCCAGTCATAAGACAAATGGCACTATCAAGAAAGGTCGTCAATAATAGCCTGATAGGTAGAATTTTCAATAAATCACACTAAAACCTCCTTGTTTTGCAGCAGACAGCTCAAGTCCCTGCACTCAGTTTTGGAGTATCCAGCACATGAGGAAACAAATGGAGCAAGCCAAACAATCCTCACCCAGCCCAGGAGTCCACTCCTTCAAGCTCTGTAAAATACTTTGTGGCTCATGTAAGAGTATAATGCAGCAAAATGTTTAATTATTGCAATTCACACCTCAAACTCTTTAAAATTGTCTGCAGTTGCATGCCTGCTGTGTCTACTTGTGTTTGTTGCTCTACCCATTGCAATGATAGCCATTGGTAAGTCGGCAGCAGCTGTATCATAGTAATATTTTGCATGTTATTAATTATAAGAGAGCTAAACCTGAGTGTCATTTCCCACTGTACATTGACTGCACCTGCAGGGTCAGTGTATCTTCATGACTGTCCTGGCCAACGGTTGATTCCCATCTGGCTCATTGTCTTTGGCTGCTTCAGTGTGTTTCAAATCTTCATCAACAGTTGCAAGCACTGCTGCTCAGGTCTCTCTGACTGCAATGAAGATAGCTGTAACTGCCAAGATGGAGGCAAAGACAAGCAAGATGAAGACAAAGAGAAGCAAGGTGGAGGCAAAGACAAGCAAGATGGAGGCAAAGACAAGAAGAAGAAGAAGAAGAAGAAGAAGAAGAAGAAGAAGTGTGCCAAAAGGGGAGGAGGATGCTGTGAAGGTCTCATCTCTCTGTTCCTGTTTGCGTGGCTCATTGCTGGGAGTGTGTGGGTGTTTGGCTACTACGGTGACTTCCAGTCCCAGGAGTGCCTGGAGGGAGGGGAGGGGTGTATGTGCCATGCTGTGCCTTATCTCTTCTCCTTCGTGAGCCTCATCGTGATGTGGGTCCTTGGGGCCCTAGCTCTCACTGGCTGTGCCATTGGAGTGTGTCTCTATGCTCTAGTGACTGGACTGTCCTCTCTGGATGAGAAGTGTTGTCACAGTGAGAGAGGAGGAGAAGGCACCTCCTGGGCTTGAAGCCACCAACAGATCAAGACTCAATACTGTACGTAGATAGCAAACTTTAACTTACAGACTGACCATCTTCAATAGTTATAACTGTTTTTGTAATAAATAATAATAATGATAATAAATTAATGTAATTTCATTCAGCTTCAGTTTTATATGAATTTCTAATTACAATCTTAAGATGAAAAATTAATACCCACCAATACTTTATCACCATCAGTCCTGTACTCTTACTAGCCAGCAGGTTGTGGGTGTTACTCATGGCAACAGAATCAGTGCTAGCTTCAACCATAACAATGGAAACACACACCAGCCCACTGTGCTGCATGGACACTTCTTGTTATAGTAGGCGTGGCAATAATGTTAATAATATTAAACACAAAATAAAAGATACTAAAGAAAATGTACATTCTTGACACAGCACAAAGATATAGTGGTTGTCTTAAAATCATTAGAGCAGTGTAGTTATAATATTACCATGGCTACGCTGAAGTTTGTTGCTGCTGCTGGATCATTGGTTTGGCATACTCAACAAAGTCATCAATTAGCACCGGCCATGCACCTAGGAGTGAGAGTGAGTGATTGGCCAAAATAGGTGATTGAGTTATTCAAGAATCATTAATTTTCTAAATTTAAAATTTAATAATTATTTATAATCAAAGTTATTCACACACAGAGAGGTATCCCAACATTGACCGCAGAGTGCTGACAAGGCAGCTTCTACATCATTGGTAGCTTGCATATGTTATGTTATACAGTTGTGCTAAAATGGTAAAATTATCCAAAATGTTTATGGAAGGTATAACAAATTCAAATTCTGAGTTGAATTCAAACAACTTTCCACAGCCCAAGAGGTTTGCTAGCTCAATCTATACAGAGGTCAAATCATGTGACATTACTTAACCTCCTTTATGACTCAAGACCCAACATGAAGATCAGCCACACAGTGTGTGTGTGAGCAAAATGTTTAATTATTGCAATTCACACCTCAAACTCTTTAAAATTGTCTGCAGTTGCATGCCTGCTGTGTCTACTTGTGTTTGTTGCTCTACCCATTGCAATGATAGCCATTGGTAAGTCGGCAGCAGCTGTATCATAGTAATATTTTGCATGTTATTAATTATAAGAGAGCTAAACCTGAGTGTCATTTCCCACTGTACATTGACTGCACCTGCAGGGTCAGTGTATCTTCATGACTGTCCTGGCCAACGGTTGATTCCCATCTGGCTCATTGTCTTTGGCTGCTTCAGTGTGTTTCAAATCTTCATCAACAGTTGCAAGCACTGCTGCTCAGGTCTCTCTGACTGCAATGAAGATAGCTGTAACTGCCAAGATGGAGGCAAAGACAAGCAAGATGAAGACAAAGAGAAGCAAGGTGGAGGCAAAGACAAGCAAGATGGAGGCAAAGACAAGAAGAAGAAGAAGAAGAAGAAGAAGAAGAAGAAGAAGTGTGCCAAAAGGGGAGGAGGATGCTGTGAAGGTCTCATCTCTCTGTTCCTGTTTGCGTGGCTCATTGCTGGGAGTGTGTGGGTGTTTGGCTACTACGGTGACTTCCAGTCCCAGGAGTGCCTGGAGGGAGGGGAGGGGTGTATGTGCCATGCTGTGCCTTATCTCTTCTCCTTCGTGAGCCTCATCGTGATGTGGGTCCTTGGGGCCCTAGCTCTCACTGGCTGTGCCATTGGAGTGTGTCTCTATGCTCTAGTGACTGGACTGTCCTCTCTGGATGAGAAGTGTTGTCACAGTGAGAGAGGAGGAGAAGGCACCTCCTGGGCTTGAAGCCACCAACAGATCAAGACTCAATACTGTACGTAGATAGCAAACTTTAACTTACAGACTGACCATCTTCAATAGTTATAACTGTTTTTGTAATAAATAATAATAATGATAATAAATTAATGTAATTTCATTCAGCTTCAGTTTTATATGAATTTCTAATTACAATCTTAAGATGAAAAATTAATACCCACCAATACTTTATCACCATCAGTCCTGTACTCTTACTAGCCAGCAGGTTGTGGGTGTTACTCATGGCAACAGAATCAGTGCTAGCTTCAACCATAACAATGGAAACACACACCAGCCCACTGTGCTGCATGGACACTTCTTGTTATAGTAGGCGTGGCAATAATGTTAATAATATTAAACACAAAATAAAAGATACTAAAGAAAATGTACATTCTTGACACAGCACAAAGATATAGTGGTTGTCTTAAAATCATTAGAGCAGTGTAGTTATAATATTACCATGGCTACGCTGAAGTTTGTTGCTGCTGCTGGATCATTGGTTTGGCATACTCAACAAAGTCATCAATTAGCACCGGCCATGCACCTAGGAGTGAGAGTGAGTGATTGGCCAAAATAGGTGATTGAGTTATTCAAGAATCATTAATTTTCTAAATTTAAAATTTAATAATTATTTATAATCAAAGTTATTCACACACAGAGAGGTATCCCAACATTGACCGCAGAGTGCTGACAAGGCAGCTTCTACATCATTGGTAGCTTGCATATGTTATGTTATACAGTTGTGCTAAAATGGTAAAATTATCCAAAATGTTTATGGAAGGTATAACAAATTCAAATTCTGAGTTGAATTCAAACAACTTTCCACAGCCCAAGAGGTTTGCTAGCTCAATCTATACAGAGGTCAAATCATGTGATTATTTTAACCTCCTTTATGACTCAAGACCCAACATGAAGGTCAGCCACACAGTGTGTACGTGTGTGTGTGTGTGTGTGTGTACATTCAGCAGTTCAAAATGGAGTTAAGATGAAGCCTACAGATCGAGAATGTAAGGAATGTAATTACATCCCAACAATGAATAGCTTAGAATGACACAGCACACTAACACACACTAACACACACTAACACACACGTGGAGCTACCCAGCACCTCCACATGTACAAAGATAGCTGGCAGAAACTCCACTGGTGATTTCATCACCCTAGCTCCATTAACACACTGACACTGATTGGAAACTGTACGTGGCAACTACTGAATAGAACTGCCCTCAATGGAGAGGCTACTCTAGGACATCAATTAACATGACCTTTGACCCCACACATAGTTAATTGGAATTCAAAGGAAACCCCAACAAGAGTGCATTTAAAACTTCAAAACAATTCAGAAGACTAGTGTATATGATGATGGTTGCTACCATCCAGGAGTACACTTACCTTCCTCGTCATAATTCTTCATACCATCATCGACAGTGTTGGCAAACTCTAATAACAGATTCCAAGTATCTTTAGGAATGGATCTTTTGTGATGCTCCTAGCAGGGAGGGGGGGAGGGAGAGGGAGAGAAACACAAAGCTCTTTTACAGTCCAATCACAAAATTAAATGTTAAAGCAACAATTAAGCCTATGGTATCTCAGATCGAAACTAAACCTATATATCAATCCTCTTCTCCTGAAGCCACATGCAATGTAAGCTGACAAACAATGAAATGGTTACCTGGAGAAATTGACACCAGAGATCAAGGAACTTGAACCTTCCTTTCAGTACAATGTTCCAGTAAGCTATTGCCATATCCAGTTCTAGACACACAGGGAGAGACAGGGACACGTAATAACACACAGACAACCAACCTATCTCGGCTCTCACCTAAGCCTTTCTGTCCTGGATTCTTTGCAAAGTTAAATGTGAACTGATAAAGCTCTTTAAACTTCCACTGGTCTTTTATCTCCTTCTCCAAAGTCTCACATCTCTTCTTTAGCTTCTCAACAGAGTCACACCTGACAGTGGATGGACACAAAGATGGCTCACAACACACACTCTGAGGGATCTTACAAAAATAGCCATATCATATTTCAACAAGAGCATGCATGCATGCAATGTACCGAATAGCGGGAAATTTCATATGGTGGAAATTTTCGTATTTTTCGTATGCTGTTCAAATATAAAAAAATTAAAACTGCAAAAATTTAACCTCCACATTTACTTTATATAAGCGCACGCTGCGTATACGAAATTTATAACTATGAAAAGTTTTTCTGGTGCGTTTATATGAAATTTTGCACCAACGAAAATTTCCCGCTATACATTATATGTGTGTGTGTGTGTGTGTGTGTGTATGTGTGTGCACGCTGCTCACCCTAACTCTGTCATTCCATCCACAAATTCTTTCCTGGTGAACTCGCACTGAGTGGCTGCCTTGAACTTCCACGCCATGATTAAAACTGTCAGACTAGTGGGGTCAAGGTTCGCATCTTCACAGAATCGACTTACACCTTCCGCTAACATTTTGTCCTCTTCAACTGAGTCTAGTGTGAGGGTGTGAGGGTGTGAGGGTGTGAGGGTGTGAGGGTGCGAGCATACAAGTATAAAATGAATAAGTGTATGTAGTGCGTTCAAAATGATAAGCAACATTAAGCACACAAATTCACACCATAATGTTATCTCAATAGGCCAGTTTGGAAGATCATGTGATCAATGTAGCTTAGGGAGCAAAGGGTCAATGCAAACAAAACTGTTTGTTCAGTAACTCATTTTAGTTTCAAGAATGCAACAATATGCTGGGAGTATAAGTTACACACATCTATGATCTAGATAGGAGGAAACACATTCCTACGAGTTAAGTGCATCCTGTGCCTCTGAAGCCTCTCTCTCCTCACACACCAGTCAGTGCATCTTTCCTCCCCAGGTGTACAACAACATACTGAGACTAGACCATGCCATCTCCCACACATGTAATGAATGCACTTAAAAACAGTCAATTCCACACACACACACACACACACACACACACACACACACACACAGTCTGACTATCAAATATCTCTGGCCAACAATGTGCAATCCAATATGTACTATTAAAACACGACTTCACATTAACTAACTCACTCCTATACTTATTGAAGAGCTGGTCAATCCTCTTCCTGTCAACACTTGGTTTGGGTGGCTCCACAAAGTACCTCACTGGGTCCTGGTAGAAGTTGTCAGTTGCCAGGTCCAGTCTCCACTCGTTCTGAGAGAGGCAGCTGACGGCGGTGTGCTCGTCTGTACCGGTGATAGTGACAAACTGGCGTACCTTTGTACGTTGTGACTGCTTTAGCTTGTGCTGCGGAGAAAGTTATTTAATATACGTCAGTCGAACCACATACAGCAGTACCTAGATAATGGAGGGCTGGCTAATTGGTGCAAACCATGCAGCTAGCTAGACACACCGTAAGTGATGCTAAGTGCTGTGAGCAGAGAACCAAGCCTCGAGTTGAGGAGACTTTAATAGTAGAGGGACGCCCATGTTAGTTCTAATTAATGCCCACTCACCATGATCTCCTGCTCTTCGGTGGCTACACAGAAGCAGGCACAGGCTGGCAATGGTCTCCGCCTCTGATGTGTTTGGACGAATCCTCTGGTTACATGAAACTAACGAGGGTCCGCGCCAATGGCCAGTAGTTCCTAGCTCTTCTTCTCAGAATCAGGAGGCGCGCGCAACAGCTGATGTGCTGAGTCATTCTATGCGGCTATCCTTCGCCGATACGCGCCAAATGACGTAATCCAAAGAGCTTAAAATCGTTGCGCATGCGTAAACCTGGTAACCTTTGACCCTGACTGAACCCCACAGCTATTCGACAATCTACCACAACCAGTAAATCTGACCATAGCTTCGGACTGTGTACCCCAGAAAGACTTAGGTTGACTTAAAGACACCTCTACAGTTGACCACACGGTCTTAGAGCGGCTGAGGATCACAGAGAGATCTTATCCGCGGAGATCTGGCATGTCTCGCCCACCTGATATCAATCCAAAGATAGCGACGATTCTACTCACCAAACTGTATCCTTTTAAACTGGTTGAAGCAGTGAAGCAGCTGGATGGTTTTGAGGACAGGAACTATTACTTCAAAGGTGTGCTGGAAAGTGACTATGACCACAGCCAACAAAGATCCACTGAATATGTCCTCAAACTCTTTAATGTTTGTAATAGTTTCGAGCTGGTCGAAGGTGTTATTGAACTACTCAAACACTTGAAAAGAAAAGATTTCAAATGTTGCTCCCCAATTGCTAGTAGGAGTGGCACAGACGTTGAACTAATGTCGGCGAATCAACTGATCAGGGGTGATCCAAGTGTTCGAACTGGAAGTAGGGTGTTGTATTGTGTGTGTGTGTTGACATTCATCCCAGGCAGCCTGCTCTGTGACGTTGAGATGACAAGGGAGTTGGGATATGAGGCTGGAACTCTTGTTGGATCGATGGATGCACTACTACAGGTGTGCATTACTGTAATATAAATAGTTAATAGTTACACAAAAATAATGCGTCACAAATTTGATTCAGTTTTTTTTCCCGTTAAAATTTCATTTATAGGATTTCACCCATCCAGTTATTGACAATAGAGAGTTCTCTGATCCTATTTGGGATGCTAGAAACTTTCTCCAAATTGAGACTCTCATTCCTCTGGTTGAGAACAAGGAACTACAGAGTATTGTTAAAACTGTGTGCGCTGATTTTAGAGCTACTGTTCTACCAAAGATCCCATCTTTGTCTCACGGTATACTGCAGTATGATACTTCCAGCAGGAACATTGTTGTGCAGAAATCCAGCAGTGGGGTCTACTCTGTTGCTGGCATCATTGACTTCACGGACGCCATTCACTGTCCTCACGTGTGTGAGCTGGCCACCCTGGTTGCTAAGATGCTCCCATTCTGGGACTCTGACCCAGTGGTGAACGTTGGGTGTGTCATAGCTGGGTACTATCACTCATTCCCACTGAGCCAGTGTGACCTAGAGTGTCTTTATACTCTTGTATTGGTGAGGCTGTGCACAGTTATTGTGGCTGTCTCTTTGAACTATGAGTGTGATACAAGGAGTGGAAGCTCATACCACAGTAGGATTGTTGAGGAATGTTGGAAATCATTGAAAGAACTTATGAAGTATTCAAAAGAAGAAGCGAATAAGATTTGGCTGGATGTATTGAAGCAAAGATGATGACTGTGACACTCAGTAGCACACACACACACACACACACACACACACACACAATGTCATTAAATTCAAGAATGTAATTAAACTTTATCAGCACTTGCAACATTTATCACAACAGATGTAACACAGTCATACTGAAAATATTACTAGTTGGACCCAGGTTGCAGTACTTCCATCCACATCTCATCCACAGTCTCCTTCGGAGTGGCAAGCATTAGCTCCAGGAGTTTCCAGCATTTTCTTGGGGTGGTCAAAAGGTAAGTGTTCCACGGTTCTTTCTTGAAGCTGATTGCACCAAGGATTGCAGACTGACAGCAACGTGCCATGGTAATGTAATAGAGTGAACCAATTTCTTCTCGGCTAAAACCAAACATCTGATGGTAACCACGAAGCAAGGGAGTGACAAACTCCATAGGACTTCCACCTCCTATTGGCTCCCTGTTCTCTAGCATTATGTACGCAAGGAGTATACCCAGATCGAAAACATAGCACGATTCAACACAGTCTCCAAAGTCGATAATGCCAGCTAGCCCATACTCAGTACAGCCATTTTCATTCTTCTTCTTCACAACAATATTGAGCCCATTTACATCACCGTGAATTATACCCCTCTTGAATGATGGTATCTTTGGGACAACATGCTCCTTGAAGTTGCCGATAACCTTTTCTGCTATCTCTATCTGTTTGTGGTCCTCCAGTTCAGCAACATGGTCGCCAACTTCAACAAAATTCAGTAGGTTCCATGGAGTCCTTCGAGATTCTATAGCAGGACTGCTTAAGCTCTACATGAAAGAAATTGGTCAATCAATTAACATGTGTGGATGCAAACACACATTTACATGTTACCTCTAATTCTTTTGAAATTCGGCCACAATATTGTCCTATTTCAAGCAGCAATTTTGGAGTGATGAACTCTTTGCTAATCTCGTCAAGCAACTCTCCTGGGATGAAACTGATAACACGGACACTAAATCCTTCTGCTAGTTCAGTGCTATCCTGCACATCACTGGTGTTACTGTATTTCAGTAAGTCTTTTCCTTGCATGACGAAAGTATCTTCTCCATTTCTATCAGCCAGAGGGTGCTGTATGCAATTGAATCCCTGGCAACAAAGGTGCCGCTTGATAAGATTTAGTTCTTTTACCTCTTTGAAATCGGCATGCAGAGGGTTGTGGACTTTGAGAATATACTCTAGTTGACCTGCTTCTGAATAGTCATCATTCATAGAGGGTGAATCTTTTAAATTGAGCTGTTGGGGGTGTTCTAAAACTCCTTGAAAGTAGTAGTTGCGATCGTCGTAACTAGGAAGGGCCTTCACTGATCCTACATCAACGTGTTTGAAGGGAAGTTTCTCTTTCAGAAGTCTTTCAATCCCTTCACTAGTGAGGTTTGGAGGTCTTCCAGCAGAGATAGACATTCTTCTACGAAGTACTGATCGACCAAACCTTATGAACATCAAAGAAAACCGGTGAATGATAAATTGATCGACTTTTTATCAGGTCAAACTTGTCAGTGAAGCCGAGCCTAATCATAAGTGTGACACGTGGATCGATCATGCGCGCGTAGATAGAAGAGTTGCAATTAACGACCATTTCCAATTCACATGGCCTTGCCGATCCGATTAACCCGAACTTTAAACTTGTCAGATTTACAGTGGACAACAAGCGAACTGATGATGCAGATGCTCAAGCAAACTGTCTCCTTGAAGGTTTGTTCAGGATCGAGAACCATTTCTGGATTCTCAACGAGAAAAGGTACTTGTCAGTGAGTGTTTTGAGATTGTCTACTTTCAATGTTGGTTGTTGTTTGCATAAATTATCTAACATTCATCATAAATCTTTCCATGACAGTCCCTGCCGCCACTCTTGGACAGTATTGCATTTTGAAAAGGAGTCAAACGATCCACGAGGTAGAAGCAGCCTCGCCTGTGCCTCCCTCTACAGTCATAGGAAGACCACCTGTTGTTGGGAACCAAACGATCTCAAAACTTCTAAAAAAACATTTTAATTTTAAACATATTGATGCGCTATCGTTGACGTCACTTCCAAGCTATCACGATCGAAACTACTACTTCAGAGGCATTCGAGTGCCTGACAGTTTCAATGAAAGTAGAACAATTCACGATGTCAGTGTCCCACACCATTCATTTCGTAATCACAGCTGCACTCTAAATCAGGATGCTGTTCAGGAGTATGTCCTCAAAATCAACAATCCTTTGTTTTCATCGTTTGAAGTCCTTGAGGGGGTCAACCTCATATTGAGGCATCTCAAGAGTAGAGGCTTTGAGTGTGTCCAGCCACTGGCTAGTAAGACTGGACGTGACATTGTTCAAATTGAAGGCACAGATCTGTTGGAAGAGAGCTCCAGTGAAGCCGAGTTTGTTCAGGAGATAAAATTTCCAGTACGTCTTCTGACGTATATTCCTGGAGAGATTTTTGCTGATGTTGAGGGTAAATATCTTACACCAGAGTTGCTGTATGAGGTTGGTAGAGTCATGGGCAGTGTTTGCAAAGAACTTCATGTAAGTTTACAATGGAGAATACATGTACAGTGAATGTACAAGTGTCTATTGGCTTCATCACGTTGAGGTGTTATATTATAATATGGTTCTATTTCTTTGTCATGTATAGAAACTTCATGTACCTGCATTAGAGGAACGGGTCCTGAAGGACTGGGATTTGATGCATTTCTCAAACATTGGTTCCTATGTACATGAACTGGATGATCCAAATAAGAGGAAAATGGTTGAAGAAGTGCTAGAATATTTCAACCATTACGTAGCCTCAAGGATCCCCATGTTCAAGAAAGGCATCATTCATGGTGATGCTAACAGCTACAATATTATACTAAAGAAAGATTCAAATGGTGGAGACTCGTATAAAATGGGTGGCATTATTGATTTCGACAACTGTGTAACCTCATGCCACATTTTTGAACTTGGGATCCTTCTAACGTACACCATCCTAAAGGGTTTTGAAATTCATCACTCAAACCCTATTGAGTTTGTGAGTCCGATGCTCTTGGGGTACGTCCATGCCTTTCCTTTCAGCCAGGAAGAGCTAGACTCCCTCCTCTATCTTATCATGGCACGCTGCTGTCAATGTGTTGTCGTTGGCAACTACAGCTTCAAGAGAGAGCCGTGGAATACCTATCTCTTAACAACGCATGAAAAGTGCTGGAGAGCATTGAGCGTACTTTTCAAGATGCAGAAACATGATGTTGACCAAATCTGGTCAAAGACTTTACAATAACACAGTAATAATCTTTTATCTCATACCATCAAGCTGCGTTCATCAGTGCATTGTGTTCGCGCATGCGCATTGCATCCGTGCTAGAAACGACCTTTACCATTATCGCTGGGCATCGCTTCGGAAGTGGTTAGGTACTTAACTTGCGCGGCTCAAGATGGGGTAATAAAGACAGCTTGTCAATCAGCGGTGGTCACACTTGATTCACCGTTTCCACAATGGCGATGTGCAGTGATAGAAGAGGGCACTTGTGTCTAGTTTTGTGTACGATATACTTGGGCATGCTCGCGATGAATCCTGGAGTTTGTGAGCGTTCGCGATCCCGGGAAGCCACGGGAGAGAGCTCAGACAGCACTCATGTTGGAGAGACACGACAGCAAGCACTGAAAGGAATATGTGAACATACTCGTTCTACAATTCTTTCAGAAGCTCTTGAAAATTCAGAGACACTGGAAATCAATAAAGTCTATTCTGCTTGGGAAAAACGTTCAAAACTTCATCCTCAAGGCTTTCAAGGCTACTTTCAAGAGAATAAACCTCAATCAAGTAATTGCTGTCTTATAATGATCATGCCTTTGTTTGCATGTATTGCAGTATAAGCATATATAAGAATATCAAACCATGTTTTTCCGTGTAGCCCCAAGTAATGCAGTGTGTGTAGGAATGAACGAAACATGCTGTAAGCCTGAAGCGGAGAAAGAATTACTAATTGTGGCAAGAAAAGAATATGGATTAGTTTACCACAAAACAATTGAAGACCACTTCACTGCTTGCCCAACTTCTGGCCGGGAATTCTACCGTAAGTTTAATTAATAACTATTGATTATTAATTTTTTTTCTAATGTCAAATAGACATAAGAACAACATGAGTATAGCACAAGTGCTGATATGAGACATGTGTCTAGTAAAACCCCAAAAAACACAAAAGTTTAGTTTTGTAACAGGTAAGGTAATAGAGATCTTTAAAACATGAAATAATTGTGGCAGTAGCTACCAGCATTTCATTGCTGTATTGTCATTGTACCTTGTCCTTCTCATCAGAGGTAGAAGATTGACTAAATGGCTATCATTGTAAGATCTGTGATGCTAAAGTGCACATTTGTATATAGATTTGCACCTATTTTTCACCATTTTTATAACTATGAACTCTAAACTCATTGGCTGTGATGGGAGTCATTTCAACCTGTTTTATGTCATTAACAAATTGCAGTGTTGATGGAATAATTATTGCAAAATTGTCTGGCATTAACAGCCACTGAGTTGAGCAATTACTTCAGTTTTTTCCCAAACATATTACGACATTGTGTTAATTATCATACATAAGTAAGCAAAGAAAGTATCAGCCTAAGTGTGTGCCTGCTTCTGGCCCAGAGTATCTTGGTGTGGTCCCTAGATATGATATCAGCAGGATGCATAGACCTGAGCTTCCTCAACAGATGGTCCAGTTAGATAATGGATTTTGCATATGTAAGTCTTCTTTAACATGCTCACAGTCATGCATGCAAGTATGGCCCACCTGGTAAATGGGTCTTTCTCTCTAGAATTCTGACTCCAGTCAAATTTGTCCATGAACATTTAGTTCAGTGAAAATGAGAACATGGACTTTACCTTCTTGTCTCCTTGTAAGTTGTCATGTCATTGGGAATTTAAATCTAACCACAAAGTCACTCATGGATGAAATGTGAAGTGTTTCTCTGTAGGTACTAGGTGACATGCTGATAGGTTGAGTGCTCTTCATAGCTCCTCCCCATTCATGTACTAGCCACTTGAGCTAATGAGGTGATAGAGAGACTTGCATTGTTCCTTCACCTTTTGGCTTGTTGGCCTCTTGAATTATCACAGCTGTGTTTTTTGAGTAAGTGGTGATCCCTTATCTCAAGCTAGGCTTTGAGAGGCTTCTTCTATTGCATTCAGTGGGTAGGCATAGTACACTGTGAGTTTTGGAGGTGCAAGTGTGTGAGAGAGAGTTGTAGTGAAAGGGATATAGTGGCTATTGTAGGATAATATGTAAAGATATACTTCGAACTTTGATTTGAAAACTACTCACTGTGGTCCTCTACATGTAACAAAATTGCTAAAAATCATAATTATTTGCATCGTTGATCAAGCCTCAAAGCATATAATTTCATGATTAATGTCAGGCTCATGGCTACGTGGTAACTATTAACAGCCTTCAGTTAATATAATTTCATTTCCAAACCCAGTTCTGCATGTTAATAAATAACAAAACGCTTCACTTTCTGCAGGTTGCAATTGTAATCTGCTCAGTGCAATTGCAACCTGCTCAGTTAACTTATAGTCTACAGTAAGTGTATTACACAAGCTTTTCTCAATTGATCCATGCTGAGCCCATGCATGTTTCCTTCATGGCTTGTAGGCAGACATGATTCCACCACACTTCTCATCAAGGTATACAGCTTCTCTTAATGTGGACAGCCTGATCCCTCACTCTTGATTGGCCATAATTTCAACCAGGTGTCTCTGGGAGCCATGGGCACAGTAATCATATACCTTACTAGTTTAGGCTAACAAAGTAGACAAATTTGTGGTTGCACTCTAAGTGAATTAGGAGCTGTTTACCTCATGTGAACTTTAATTGTTCTTCTGTGAATGTTCAAGGTGGCAATGCTTAGGCTTGTGGTCTTGCTCAGTGGTAATGATTTCCATGGTTGCCATCACTTGTACTGTTGCTGGTTGAGCAGTCCAGAGTCCTGACAAGGAGCAGTGTAATTAGTCCTTGGTGAGCAGAGGTTAGCTCACCAGATGGTGGAGTCCTGGAGTGGTTTGCCCCACAAGGATATACCAGTGCAATGTGATCATGGTACAGTGTAGTGTGGGCAGGTATATGCAATGGTTTCAGGCATTCATGCATGCACACATTAAAAATTTAATATACTGCATGCTGCATGCACACATAATAGGTATGCAGCCTGCATGGGTACTGCATGCATGCACACATAGGTATGCTGGGCACTGGAGGAGACAGTGGGAACTAATTTCGATTTGTTTTCATGTACTTCAAAAAACAAACATACTCATCGAGTATGTAAACATAAACAATGAATCTCATTACACTAATTACATTACGACCATGCATGCCATAATCATCCTCACTCTTATCTCTCCAGATGGCATGAGGGAGAGCTTGAAGGAGTCCAGGAGACAACTAGAGTTAAGGATCAATGAGACCCTGAAGACCCTGCCACCAAACACCTTCGATCAGCTCTACAAATATTTGACTGAATTCTCCATTTCTCCTGACCTTTGTCTTCTAAAGCCATTGATAAAATCTCAAGTAAGGAACATCACCCAGCTGGTAGTGGAGAGATTTGTCCAGAGCAATATTGACTTTGAGAACGTATCACAAAATGCACATCAAATGGAGTGCATGAAGAACATAACCGAGTCACTGATGGAGGATCATGTGACTGACATTGTGGAAGCATTTGGCAGGCAGCTGTATGACTGGAAGATCTTCATCGAAGGCTTCCAGTTGGCAGAGGAGGTGATAAAGACAGTAAAAAGACATCGGTTCTCTTCTGCTTGTGTGTCGGCACTCACCAGGATGAAGCATTGCAAGATTTGTGCTGGAGTCATCATATTTCATCCTTGCAACAATCTGTGCTTGAACACTATGTTGGGCTGCATGGCTGACATTGCAGAGCTGGAGGTGGACTTTAGAGCCATGCTGTTTGAACTCAAAGTACTTGCAAATCACCTTGAAACAGAACTGAGTCCAGAGGTATTCAAAGACAACTTACTTGAAGGATTTGTGAATGTCATTCACGATTTGAAGAACACTGAATACAATTGGTGGGCTAAGGTAGGCCATATTACACTGAATACAATATGTTACATTGTAATAATTTTCACATGTGAAAGTTTTTACCTACAATGATACCATGTGTATGTGGAGATGTCTCAGATACAATGTTAATGTCATATTCTTGCGGCCTCCATCCACAGACAGCCACAGAATGTGGTGGCCCTCAGTCCATTGTCCTGGAGAGAGAGAGAAGGAGGACTCTCTTCTACCAACCTCTGAGCGCTGGCTTTGAGGAGGAAGAGACTCGTATCCTGACGATCAACCAGGGAGGGGAAGATGCCTTCTCCTCAGCCTTCACCGTTGAGCTGGGTTGTCTCGATGAGCTGCAGTCCCTTATGAGCTCCCTGCCCAATGACATGTGCTATAGCAACCACATAGCAACGGATAGCGTTAACTGCTGGACAGGTGTAGCGCTGAAGAGGTTGGTCAGATAACATCATTTGCTGGCTAGAGCAGACAGCATGTGTTTCTGAAATTTGCCTGGGTTAGAATATAGGTCATGGTGATTTTGAGTCGATTCTGTTGTTTTCTCTCCATAACACAATCTGGTCTCTCCACAATACAAGTATTTGTGGTCCTAATTTAATTTAGTGTGCTCCTCTTGTAAGCCATCTGTTGATGACACAATTTGGTGTGCTTGTTGGGCTAGCTAGTTGCCACAGAATGTACAGTGTAGTAACTCAATTAGAACAGCTGTTTCCACTCAGAATGGTTAATGTTTTGTTTGCATGTAGGAAATATGTTTGATGGTGTATAGGTTGTGAAAGTACTTGTGAAAACATCTTTCATTTTCACTCTGATCTCTCTCTCTCTCTCTCTCTCTCTCTCTCTCTCTCTCTCTCTCTCTCTCTCTCTCTCTAGGAGTGACGACTCAGAATTGGCTGGTCCTTTAAAAGCAGATCAGCTCAACAACGAAGCCTACTCTCATGTCAGAATGGACACCACCATCCAGTATGCTGACCTCATCCACAGACTGAGAGCCATGGCCAGGAAGATCAACACCACCCTGGTCTACAGGCAGGAGTGCTCTGACAGTGACGATGAAGACTGCACAAGAAACCATTTCTCCTCTTGTGAGGATCCTGATGGTGACTCTCTGTACAATTCAGGATCTGGATCTGGATGCGAGCCAGGTTCTGGGTCCGGTTCTGGTTCTGGTTTTGACTGTGGGTCCGGTTCCAATAACACGAAACTGTCCAATGGGTTTGAGGACATGGAGGTGACAACTGTACCTCCGAAGGGAGTAATTGACGAAAAGGTAGACCCTGAGTTTAACCTTCCCTACGTGAATGGGTTCTTCAGGGACCAGCTGGATAGCCATGAAACAACCACCGGAGCAACGCCTGAGACAGAGAGGACAACCCGGTTCCAGAGTACTAGAACTTCTGATGTCTCACTGGGCACAATGACCATCTTATCAACAGAGGATGAAGACAATGATATTAACGCAGTTGATTCAGATGATGATGANTATGTGGACATTGTTCCATTCATTGCTGCATGTAGAGCCTGAGTATGGTACCTGTGACAAGCTGCTGCTCCTGGCTTGTGAAGATGGCACTCTCAGAAGTGTAGACATCAGAAACAGACAAAGTGTAAGATGTGTAGTTATTCCCCAGCTGGCTGTAATCATACAGCTAGTGATTGTTCCTGTTCACAGGTGTTCAGTGTTGCTGGGGACCAGTCTCCTCTGACCAGCTGCTCATTTGCCAGTGACCATCAGGCTCTGTGTGGAGCAGAAGATGGAACCATTAGCATGGTCGACTTAAGACAACCAGCGTGAGTGTGTGTCCAATATCTCCCTGAATAACAGTGGCAAGCTGCACGTACACTTACTGTGTGTGTGTTTCTCTGCAGGAGATTTCTTCGTCGGGTATCGTTTGGAAGTTCCTCAGTTACAGCTGTCCGTTCCGTGGAAGGAGACAAGTGTCTGTGCAGTTTTGGTAAGTATGTCCCACTGCAATGTTGCTACATCTTGCCCAACTACTATCTTAATGCAATGATTGTCCTTGAGTACATAAACATTGGTTATTACCGTATAGCACAAAAATTTGGTGAATTTTAATATTGGCAGATTGGCATTTTTGGTAAGGGTTGCCAACATTAAATCCACGAAACAGTCATGTTTATGTGCAGCACATACGGAATACATGTACTACTGCATGCGCTACCACCAAATTAAAATCCACCAATCATGGAATTTTCAACAATCTGCCTAATTTTATTTCCGCCGATAATTTGGTATTTTTTTTAGCAAAGTTTAAAAAGCTGGTATAAATGCCATTGTATATTCATTCTTATTTCTCATTCCTCACTGACAGCTGACGGTAGTTGCATCATTTGGAGGACTAGCGAGGAGGCCTTCCCTCAGAGAAGTGTGACTAAACTGACAGGACCAGATGTAGACACTGTTTCATGTGTTAAGATCATTGCAAACCACATTTACACCAGCTGTAGAGATGGCTGTGTTCGTGTGTACAGCTGTGCTGATATCAGTGTGTGATTGATTCGTGAACAGATTGTTAATTAAATTTATCGCACACGAGGGAAGGGATCAAGTGGAGGGGGTAAGGGATGGTTGACATGGATCTTATTGGTAAAGAAGAGAAGGAAAAAATTCATCACTTGCAGATCCCCGACCTCGGACCTCTTTGTAGTGTTGATGGAGACCCTTTACCATATTTTCGAGTGTTCCGGAATTCCCTGTAGACCTATGACGTAATTGTTATTCCAAATATGCAAATCCCGCCAGTTTCAAAAACAAAATTTCAAAATCTCTGTAATTTTCAAGAAGACTCATTCTCTTCGTAATGGAGGCTATGGAGAACGACTCAAGCAGCGTGGGTAGCCGTCCTCTGACATATAGAGTGCCGGTGGTGTTTGAAAAGCTCTCTCCTGTAAAAGTTGAAGGTATAAGTATTAATTTTATCATGAAAGTTATAATTTTTTTTCAAATTCTGACTCCATGCTTCATTGTTCCAGATGAGGCTCAGTATGCCTGTATCATTAGTGATGAGGAGAAACCAGACATTGAAGCAGCTCTAGAGGTAGAGAGTCCATAAAAAATTTGTTGCATGCTCACTAGTTAAAGTTATTTACCTTCTGTGTGTGTTTGTGTGTCTCTCTCAGAGTCTTGATCATGTGGTGTGCTATTCGTGTGATGGGAAGACCCTGCCTGATGAGATCCCTGACGAGTGTGACATGGTGTTTGTCTGTGAGCAGTTTGAAGGAGATGCCTACAACTACCTTCACTCCAGGAAGCTAAGGTGAACTTAAACGAAGATAGCTAGAGAGGGAGCTATGGCTTACATCTGTATGTGTGCTAAATACTGTTAACATGTCATTTTTATTTTGATCTTTGCTTGTAGGATTGTTGGTCCTTCCTGTGTCTTCTCTTGTGCTCAGAGAAAGAAGGTACCATTGCCCATTGCGCATCAAGATAGATGGTTCAGCTAGCTAGGCCTTCTCTCTCTCTCTCTCTCTCTCTCTCTCTCTCTCTCTCTCTCTCTCTCTNAGACGTTCTCTCTCTCTCTCTCCCACACACTTGTCCCTTGTCCTTGCAGAGCCTCCCTCACAGCAGTAGGCCTGTCTTCTCCTCCACAATGGAGGGAGTGGTTCTCTGTCTGACTGGCTTCAAAGACAAGACAGAGCTCAAGAGGCTGTGCTCCCTCTCGCACCAGATGGGTGCCAGCATCCGCAACGATGTTGCCCCCAGCGTCACTCACATCGTGGCCCACTCTGTCAGTGGCTCCAAGTACCAGGTAGGTGGGTGGGTGGGACCAGGGGCACAACACTCATAGCCTCCTAGTGGGACACAGTACGGTATTATTGAATTGAGAAAATTTTGGACACTTACATGAGTGGTGGAATGAAACTTTGGCAGCAAATTTTTCCAATCTATTATACTAGGATGCATGTTAGTATACCAGCACACACTCTCACACACACACACACTCACACACACACACACACACACACACACACGCACACACATGCCCCCAGGTCGCGGTGACCCGGGGTACAGCCATCATGAGTGAGGAGTGGATCCACAAGTGCTGGGAGCAGAGACACAGCCCGGCCATATTTGCTACGGACGAGGACCTCATGGTCCACAAGCAGCTTCCCTTCAAAGGGTGTGTCATCGCTCTCCATGGCTTCCCTGCCCAGGAAGAGGAACACATGAGAGAGATCACTACTGGCAACGGTATGACCGTCAATGCACCATATCAGAATAGATGTAGTTTAGTTGGTTTTAACTTTGACGACCATTACCCGCCAATGGTCTGTTGTCTGGTAAAGATGGTCAAAGTTAAACACTCATCTCTCTCTCTCTCTCTCTCTCTCTCTCTCTCTCTCGGGTATAGAGCGTAGGGGTACGCTATTTTCCTCCTATATATATAGGAAGGATATAGCGTAGGGGTACGCTATTTTCCTCCTATATTTTAATATAAAGTACTGGGATTTAGTGTAAGTGCATTATTGCTCATTTCTACATTGGGAGGGGGACTTTAGTGTACAATCACAATTCCACCAACTAATTATGTTAATTTTATAGGGAAAAGTAACAATGATTGTTTAAAAATACAGGAGATAATAGGGTGTGTGTGCATTGTTACAGAGTGATGGAAATATTCTTTCTTCATCTTCTTGCTCGGCTCCTCAGACTGATAGTCAAAGTCATCTCCTGATATCTCCATTCAAAGTAGATCTCCTAGCTGAGCTAGTTACTAGAAACTGAGACTTGGAAAATGATTGCTAGCATCTCAGTAGGCCAGCTTTTATTTCCCTTTTGACAGGTATTGAGTAAGGTTATTTTTTGACAGATCCTTCCTCACTTTTTGACAGGTCTTGAGTAAAGGTTGACAGGTTCATAAACATGAAAGGCTGCACTCTTGCAAATAATTATTATAAAGGCACAGAGGTTGAGGTACACACATCATAGCTACAAAGCTCTTCACTTTTCATTATATACTTTATATACTTTTCTCTCAGACTGATATCATGTTACTCTCTATATTCTCCACTCCACTCCCAATGTAGAAATGAGCAATAATGCACTTACACTAAATCCCAGTACTTTATATTGAAATACAGGAGGAAAATAGCGTACCCCTACGCTAAATCCCTCCTATATATATAGGAGGAAAATAGCGTACCCCTACGCTAAATCACTCCTATATATATAGGAGGAAAATAGCGTACCCCTACACTAAATCACTCCCATATATATAGGAGGAAAATAGCGTACCCCTACACTAAATCACTCCCATATATATAGGAGGAAAATAGCGTACCCCTACACTATATTCCACCTATATATATGGGTGGGATTTAGCGTACCCCCCACACTATATTCCACCTATATATATGGGTGGGAGAGATCAAATGTGTAATTTTGTACAAACCTCTCTCTCTCTCTCTCCCTATCTCCCTATCTCTCTCTCTCTCTCTCTCTCTCTCTCTCTCTTTTTCTCTCTCTCTCTCTCTCTCTCTCTCTCTCTCTCTCTCTCTCCCCCTCTCTATCTCTGTCTCTGCTGCAGGTGGCATTTGTGCTGCACTGAGTGAGCCTGATGTGACTCATCTGGTGGTCTCGGATGAGGTAGACCCTGCAATTATCCCTTCCACCCCCTCAAGAGTGAAGGTGGTCAAACAGCAGTGGTTCTGGGAGAGCATTCAGATCGAGGCCTGCGTTGATGAACAGCTCTACCTGGCCAAGGTGAGTGACTCACTTGTTTACTGTTTAATATTGTCTTTGTGACAATAATTGTAAGAATCTAAATGACTAGACGCTAGATAATTACTGGGTGAATAGATTTAATAATAATTTGTTCTTAATGTTTTGATCTCTCTCTTAGGAGGGGGGTTCTCATCGCAGCAGCAGCAGGCGTCGTGCCTCCATCAACACCTCCCTCCACGCCAGTCTCACCAGCCTGGACATCAGCTGTCTCCTTGAGGCCTCTCTCTTCTCTCTCTCCTCCCCCTCCACACCTAGTGAGTTGGCTGCAATGACTGTACAATCACTGCATTGCTGTGGTGTACAGTATCCTCAGTACTAAAGAAATCACTTTGTGTTTCATCTCCTAGCTATCATTTCTCTCCCTCCCCCTACAGCTCTTGGTAAACGTGACCGGTCCCCCGGCCATGGTGTGTCCCCCCTGGTGGCCTCCTCTGGTGCCCCCCGTCCCTCCTCCTCCAAGGTGGACACAGCCAGGAGACACATCGCATCAGAGCTGCTCCAGACGGAGAAGAACTATGTGGAGATACTCACCATCATCACCCAGGTGGGGGGCTCAGAGGAAGAGAAGGATCCTTAGTCCATCTCCCTGATGATCTCTCTCTCTCTCTCTCTCTCTCTCTCTCTCTCTCTCTCTCTCTCTCTCTCTCACNAGAGAGAGAGAGAGAGAGAGAGAGAGAGAGAGAGAGAGAGAGAGAAGATTGTACTTAGAAAGGTTCAGTTGTTGCTGTTGACATTAAGTTACTCTGTTGTGATTCAGGTTGCTAAGCGTCGGCAAGTGAACAACTTCAGTCTGAGAAATGCGCCCACTAAGATGTTCAAACATCTTGAGTTTGTCCCTCTGACCCACGTCAGATCAGTGGCCCACTTTGGAGACCAGGGAGGTAAGGAACAGACCGTTGTTGTTAGCTAGCTTATGACATACTTGATAAGTGAGTCAGTCCAACAATCATCACTGAGAGAGAGAGAGAGAGAGAGAGAGAGAGAGGCAGGAAGTGTTTGAAGCTAGACTAGGATGTAAGCACTTGTATGCAAATTACAAGTTGTTTGAGGTCACTTCCTGCCTGCCTGCCTGGAATTCCCTGTCTAACTTCCTGGTACTTCCTTTCTAAGAATAGTAAATTAAATATTAAAGTGTGGAATTAGTAGTTACAGCAAGTGAACTATGGACTTATGGACAACATACTGGCATAGGATATGAAGACCAACACTCCCACACACACCCACACACACGCATACACACACACACACACACACAAACACATACACACACACACACACACACACACTCAGATGTCGGTCAGTCATTTGGTCTCCTGGTTCGGTGGCCTGAGGACCCTCAGGAGAAGCTGCTCCTGTTCAGACTCTCTGGAGAGGAGGTCACCAAGAGAGAGGTGATCCAGCTCCTCACCAGGCTACTGGCGGACATCAACTTCTCCACTAATCCAGTAAGAGTAAATTGGTACCTTATTATTTGATTTTTTTTTCTATGGTTAATTTTGTGAGTAACACTATATTTAGTGAGTGTATTTTTTATTATAGTTGAATAAGAATGTTTATCTTACTAGCAAAAGATTTTTACGTTTCCAGTAGTTTACTGGCGTGAATATCCTGACAGTTTACTGGCGTGAATATCCTGACAGTTTACTGGCATTAATATCCTGACAGTTTACTGGCGTGAATATCCTGACCTGTGAGTGTGTGATGTTGTGCCATTTGGTTTGTTTGTTTGTTTGTTTCTTCTCTCAGGATCATTTTGTGATCAGCTCCTCTCCGGAGCTCTTCAACTCCATGTGCAAGTCGGCCATCTCCTCCACCACCCTCAAGAGAGCTATACAGTATGATGTCATCATTATGTCATTGTGTCTGCATTACATTGTATGTATACATCTTACAGTGGTGCCAAGAAGAAGGTGAAGAGAGCCTTCTCTGGGAGACAGACCTCGAGGAGGACACAGAACTTGTCTTCAGTCAGGTATGTACAGGCCTTGCATTGAAGCAAGTGTGCTGTCAGTGTTAAGCTTTTCTCTCTCTCTCTCTCTCTCTCTCTCTCTCTCTCTCTCTCTCTCTCTCTCTCTCTGTAGTATTCAGAATCTTCACAGTATAACAACTGCAGATGAGAATGAATTACCCATGGAGACATCATCAGTTCTAGAGGTAAGGGAGTCAGTCAGAGGTCTTATCTTTGTACTATTACAAGTCATCTTCATTGCCTACTCTCCACACAGACCTCCAACACGTCTACAGCCTCTAGTCTGGCCTTCACTCCTGTGGCCTCCCTCCGTACCCCTAAGGCAAAGAGACCGGCCCTGAGTCGGTTTCCTTCCTTCACCTCCTCTGATCTTGTCCATTTTGAAACTGATGTCTGAATTCACTGAGGATTGTTTTCATTCTATTGTTTTTTATGCCTAAACTTCTGTGCTACGTGTTTGCAATATGCTGTATGCTAACATTTATCTTTGTAGTATGTGTATATACTTTGCATTCCTCGTTATGTGTTCATGTTATGTAGAAACTATAAAAAATGTAATTTTAAAGTCTAGCCTCACCCACGTTCAAAAAGTGCACGTGATTCGATCCAGCCCCTCCCCCTTTTAGTGTAAAGTATATAGCTGTATGATAGCAGCCGCCATGGAAACCCAGCTAAAGGACGTTACCCTTTCTACTGGCGCTGCTGACCCATCAACGGACAATGTATTCGTTGACAAAGACAACCCAGACGAGAACAAACCCAAGAAGAAGAGCCTTTTCTCTCGGCTCTACTTCGGTCTCATGATTCTCCTCTTCCTGGTGGGGACGTTCATGGGGATCGTCTCCCTAGGACTGTTTGGGGTAAAGTACGCCATGGTGGCTGGACTGGCCAGAGAGAGAATGCCAGGGACGTCAAAAACTTGCTTAATTTTTGCGAACAATGCAAAGCAGGAATTTTCTAGCGTCGGTCTGTGTGGGTTTGTCCTGAGTGCTCATGCCGCCATCATCCTGGTGGCGCTGCTCTCTCTCATTTACAACATCATCCTCACCGTAATTGCACCGAGAATGTAAGCAGCTGGAGTTGCAGACATGCAACTATCCATTTTCAAATTATGGAAAAATTAATATGAATGCACAATCTATTGTGTGAACATTGAATCCAATTGGTAGACTATTAGTATTATGGCTAATTATTATCATGATGTTGTGCTGCACCTACAGATTGTCACCTCTGAGGATTGTTGACTTCTTTCTGATCTTTTTTGGACTAGTGGTTTCATTTTCAGTGAGTGTTATTGTCCATGCTGGGTTGAATGCTACTTGTGGCAGCTTTGAAGAGTCACAGTGCTCACGGGCTGAATTCGAACGTGATTCAGGTACACCAATTGAGTTCTACAATGAGATAGACTCAAGCAAGGTATGTGTATGACTGACTATATAATTATGCATGCTGTGCTAATAATAATATTATACTGTCTATAATAGCACTATATTATCTATGATAATGTTATGTTTAGTTGTAAATATCTTAACTGAAATTCAGAATTGTAACAATTTCTATCAAAGTTGTATTGAAGTAACGAGTGCTCTCTGTTTGCGTCTCCCCAGGCCATATTGTGGATCATCACTATTGGATGTATCCTTCTTTCCCTCCTCAATGGACTACTGGTGATCATCTACTGCATCAGAGCCGGCAGTCGAAGACGACAGGCTAAACTAGAGACCTACAAGACACTAGACGAGGAAAAAGAAGAAAACTGACCCATTTATTTGTTTAGCAAAAAAACTTCATGGAGCAGTAGAAATTCTATGCTCTTAAAATTTTGTGACAGTTGTTGTTTTATGAACATTTTTGTATTTAATACACGATGTTTATTATCATTATTATTCATTTCCACGCCACCATAGGCGCAAAGGGGGGAAAGGGGGAACAACACACCAACAATCGTCACAAAAATAAGCGAAGAAAAAATGAGGAGAGAGAGAGATCAGAATCAAGTTCCAGACTTTGATTTAAATTTGCTACGTAGCCGTGTCCTGTGAGCAACCGGAGCCCAGAACACATCATCGTGGGATTCAATAACAAATCCAAATTCAATAACAAATTTTATTGATAATATTATAGCTTAATTAAAATTCCGCGATTGTCGGAAGCGTGCCACCATAATTAATGGCACTCACATGCATAAAAGTAGGGACTTGGCAGGCGAATGGAAAGTTCACTTTGTGATCGAGTTACCTTAGTGTCTACTCTTAATCTGAGATAGTGTTAACAATGGATGAATCACTTANATCTTTATACTTAATAATTTTTTGATGAGGAGAGAAGGAAAAAAATCCATCAGTCCCGGATCCCCGACCTCGGACCTGTAGGTTGAAACACTTCATACGCTGCCACTGTTCTAGAATGTACTTTGCTTACGTAATGTCAATATTATTTTTTTTTAATATTTCTGAATCGCGCGCCGCCGAGCGCGCATGTGTTGATGGAGACCCTTTACCATATCGTGATAACAAATTCTAGGAGGAAATCCAGGGGCGAAGTGTTTAGGATCTGGAAACACTGCCAGCTGCAGATATAAACTGCACCCTAAACACAACAATGTCAGAACATGTACAACCAGTACACTACTTCAATTTGAGATCATGGTCCCACTGGATCCCGGCTGCCTCTATTAAATTATGGCCATTCTACTGAGACGATCTTTACCCGGCCGGGTGCCCAGACTTGTGACGATCTTTGCCAGCAATGGGACTGTGACGTGACCTTTGAAGCAGAGAAGCGTAGGGAGTAAACACACTTAGCTCTAGCTTGAGTATGGAGAAATCGCTACAATCAATGGATGGTGATGCAGAGGAAGGTTCAAGTTATGAGGAGGATAGGGTGTTGGTGAATGAACCCCCCACTAAAAGGAGAGGATGCACTCTAGCCCGTGCCTACCACGGCGGCTGGCCTTTGTGTTCTCGGTTGGAATTGTAATGGCCATTGTTTCTCTCGGTTTATTTGGAGCAAAAAACTCTGAAATAAAAAGTTATCATCTCTTTACTAAAAGTACTTGTATACTCTTTACTAAACATGCTCCTGATGGCGAACATGTACAGCTGTCAAACACTGGAGTTTGTTCCTATGTACTGGCCTCACAGGGTGCACTGCTGCTTCTCTTTGTTGTCTGTGTGGTGTACAACATTGTCCTGGTTGTGCTGAGCCCAAAAATGTAAGCCATCATATGCAAACTAAGTGATAAATCTGTCAATCTGGAGTCTGGTAAGTCCAGCGTTGATCACAACACTAGCAGAAAATGAGATAAGGACACCCACTACACTTAACACCAGATCCAGAATACGCAATGGGGACAGTCTGAAAGTAGAACGATCAAGATTATTATATTAAATGGGTGTGTCAGTAGTATATTTAGGTCACAGTGGAAGGTATTTATAATTACAACTTGCAAGACATTTACTCCTGATCGGTAAGTCGTGTATAATTATAATACCCTCACAGTAACTAATAGGTATACTACATATCTATTGATGTTTACCGTGCTGAGCTGGTCTCAGTCTTCAGAGATATGGCAGCTGAATGTGATATTACCCATCATTCTGCACTTGTATTATATTATTGCTACTATTGCAGGAGCTGTAAATTCGCTCGCCTGGTTCCAAGTTCAAGTCCACATGTTGAGATTGAATTCTACAATGAAGTCAACAGTGCTAAGGTACTTCACTTTTACAGCATTATTGTTGTATATCCAAATTTCATAATATTGGCAATGTCATGTGACAAAATCTTCTTTTTGACATAATGATATTCACTTGCCACCATCCCTCCTCAATTTGCCTATAATAACACAGAGTGTACTGTGGCAGTCGGGTTCATCCTCCTCTCACTGCTCAATGTGGTACTGGCCATTGGGTATTGTAGAAAGGAAAGCAGCAAAAGACGACAGCAGAGGTTGATTGAAGAGTACAGCCAGCTGATGATTAAGATATTAAATTTTTACACACTTTTCTGAATAACTACTTGAATGAATATAAATAACTTGTCAATAATAGTTTAGAGTCTCCGTAATACAGTGAATCATGCTCCTCAATCCTTCAATCTTTCAGCTATTTTTGTACAATAAATTTTAGTCATATAATTATAGTACTGTCTTTGCAATTGCAATCCATAATAATTGTCATTCACATTAATAATTATTACAATCATTGAATCCTAATATAAAAATAATATATTATAAGGTGAGCAGTGCCTTAATTATTCAATGATTGACTATATAATTTTTAGCTCTAAAACAACTATATATTATAATGCACTAACCAATGTTCACTGATCACTAGAGTATAATAATTAACTATAATTACAAAATTGTGTGGTCTATAAAAATAAGGGAAAATGTTTAAAATGCTACACTCACTAATTAATGCTAATTGACTTGAGTCAATGGGTGGGGCACATATATCATGGTATCGTCACAGTGAAGGGACTGCCTTCAAGCTGCTTCCCGTGCCACGAGATGCTGATGGTGGCCTCGCCAGGCTCGCTGATCTCATACGACACCTCGTATGTGTAATCTCCGTTGTGCTTCACGTGAACGGCATCACAAGGAAGATGGGCACCACACACACCGACCATCAGGAGGCCATTTCCCCCAGCACCCCTGCAATCAACTTTGAATTTACCGACTGTATCAATTCCAATCACGTTGCACCTGGAGGCATCGGGCGGCGGGCGCTCGCAGGTAACCTGGAAGGGACTTCCGTGGATATCTTCCTCTGCGTACGTGATGAAGATGTCGTAGACACCTGGCGATGTTGCGATGTAGGTACAGAGGAAAGTTCCGTCGTTATTGTCCATGCATATTGCCTGACAATCTGCCGGTCCCTCTATCTCCACGTCCACCTCTCCCGGTCCAGCACCAGCAGCATCAATCGTGAATTCCGTGGGAAGCATCACATCAGCGTGACGGAGTCCTGGACCATAGGCACGGACCTTTTCTGGCTTTGCTGGTGGATTCTCGCAGTGTATGGTGAATGGACTACCTGGGATCTCTTTGCCGGCAAATGTGATGATGGCAGTGTAGGTACCTTTCTTCTGAGCAATGTAGGTGCAGTAGAACTGTCTCTCTCCGATATCGACACAGTTCTCCTTGCAATTTCCATGACCTTTTATCTTAACTTTGACTTCACCGTAGCCAGCATCGGAGGCATCCACTGTGAACTCTGCCATCTGCTGGGCGACAGCCTTCTCGATCCCCGATCCTTCAACCCGGACCTTGTCAGGGTAGGAGGGGGGACTCTCACACTCGATCGTGAAGGGACTACCGGGGATGTGACTGCTGGCAAACTTAATGCTGACTGTGTAGATGCCTACTTCAGTGATAGTGTAACTACACTGATAGACTCCTTCACTGATTTCAACAGTCTTCACTTTACACTCTGAAGGCCCGTCCACCTCAATACTGAGAGAACCTTTTCCTCCTATCGTGGTGTCGATGGTGAACTCTGTCAGTTGATACATGATGATCTTCTTCGTGGTCCATCCTTGGATCATGACCTTGTCGGCTGACGGAGGTGGGACGTCACAGTGCACTCTGAAGGGACTGCCAGGAATGTGGGCATCGTCGAACTTTGCTGTCATTTTGTACGTGCCTAGCTTGGAGGGAGTGTAGGTGCAATGGAAGATGCCATTTTCTTTCTCAATGGTGTTCACTTGACACTCTGCCGGGCCGTCCATTTTGACTACCAATCTACCGGTGCCTCCCTTTGTCGTGTCAATGGTGAACTCTGCTTGTCGATTAGCGTAAGCTTGCTTCAGGCCTGATCCGTGAGCTTGAACCAGATTGGGTTTTCCAGCGACTAAACCAGCCCCACAATTCACTCGGAATGGGCTGCCAGGAATGTGGGTCCCAGCGAAGGTAATGGAGACGGTGTAAGTGCCTGGTTTGATGGCAACGTAGGAGCAGTCGAAAACATTGTCTCGTTTTTCCTTGCTGTGCACTTGGCACTCCTCAGGCCCTTCTATGTTGACTCCAATGTTCCCCTTGCCACCCTTGGAGGCGTCCACAGTGAACTCTGCCCTCTCTTGTATGACGGCCTTCTCCAGTCCCGACCCGTGGGCTCGCACCAGGTCAGGCCTGCCCGGAGTGGACCCACACTGGGCCTGGAAGGGGGACCCAGGGATGGCAGTGTCAGCAAACAGCACTGACACACTGTAGGAACCTGTCTTCTTAGGGACGTAAGTATACTGGAAGATCCCTTTGCCTTTTTCGACNGCAGCTGTCACACTATGGCAGCCATGCATGAGGGGTCTCAGCTGATGCCACATATGGCACCCCTGAGGGAAGCCACTGACAACCACCAGATGCACAGCTGGCTAACACCATGCCACAGCGTCATGAACACAGAGCAGGACATGTGAAACATTACATGAACTTCACAAGAAAACAAGACATTTTGATGTCAGAACATTATCTCAAGAATAAACACTGTCAGAACGAACATGGCATCTTTTCTGAGAATTTCATCTCTTGACAATTGCACACTGTAACATTTAGTCACAAAGAGTTAGGCCACAGTTTTGAACTAATACCAGCTGGTTCACTTTAGTCAAAACAACACAATAAAATAATAATTAGAGATTTGAAACTTACATTATTACTTCTTGTGTGGATACTACTTAGGCCAAAGGAGCTCAACTCTCAATGAAGGTACCAACAGCTGCCAACTATAACTCACTGCTTGGACACTGAACCAAACCACTGTAAGCTCTGTTCTAGGACAATAATGATGATTGCCCAACAACACTCTATTTTGTACTGTTAATTCTTTGGACTACAATTCAATAAAGTCAGACCCAACAATCAATGTCAGGACAACCTCTCGCTACAACACGCAATTTGTCGAAGCAGAACGAGTCCCACACACATTCTTATAGCGACATACAGCAAAACCACATAGTTGAGATAATTTCAGCTACAAGCCTAAATACCCACGCCTTTCATGTTATATGTACTGTGAAGTAGAGTGGTCCTTTCACGTACACGGCTCGTCGAGTATGAGCACTAGCCTATGACATCATGCTAACGTACCTTGGTGGAAAACCTTTCTCCGTGCCAAACCAGAACAAGAAGGGTCACAGTCTCTAGCTGAAGCCACAGTCAAGACGGCTCTTCAAAATTATTGTGGAATTTTTGGGGGAAACCATTAAACTGCAATTAATTTAGGAGGGGCTGGACTGAGCATGCGCAGAAGATTTGTAAGGGCAAAGAAGAGGGAAAAATAAGCTGCAAGCTAATTAATAGTTCAGAGTTCAAGCTCTGTGGTGGGACAACATTTGGAGACTGGGGAGAGAAGTGAAGAGTGAGACCACACCAAAAAGCTTAAGGTGGGTTGGTTTATGCTAGAAACTGATACTGTACTTATTTACTGTATATAGTGGCTACTATACATGGTGGAGCATAAATTATACCATTTGGAAGTTGAAAACTTGATGATATAAGTATTTATCAATTCAGTTGAGTACTATGAAACAAAAAACACTAAGAGTGGATAGCTATGTATGTATGTATACCTGACTAGAAACACTGGGTATGTGTGATGCAGCACTATATATAATTTATTAGAACTAGTACAAAAGTGCAAATTCATTCCTACCGACAAAACGTGAAAAGTGTGTTTACAATTTGAAAAACAAGTTCCTAAAAGTTGTGTATTCACTTCATTTCAAAAATGCTATGGTGCCTCTGTCTTCTCCCTCCGGCTGTTGCACTAATGGTTGTCACCACGGTGAACGGACTGCCTGTCATGTGCTTCCCGTGCCACAACACACAGATGGTCGTCTTGCCTTCTTCTAGAATATCATACGTCACGTCAAACACGTAGTTTCGGTCGTGAACCACTGAGATTCTTTCACATGGGACGAATGCTCCTGCCACACCCACTTCAAGTAGACCACGCCCTCCAGCATTCCTACAGTCGACGGAAAACCTTCCCGAGTTGATCTCACCATTTATGACACATTTGGAGGCGTCAGCTGGCAGGCGCTCACAGCGAGCTACGAAGGGGCTACCTGGAATATGTTCGCCAGCAAACTTGACATCGATGTAGTATATGCCTGCCTTTAGAGCAGTGTACGAGCAGTAGAAGGTGCCGTCCCCATTGTTGATGGACGATATATCACACTCTTGGGGGCCACGGATCTTGATTTCAACCAGACCGTAGCCAGCGTTTGTGGCATCTACTGTGAACGTGGTTGGTTGGTTCATGACAACCCGGTCCAGTCCTGGACCATAGGCTATCACTCTGTCTGGCTTTTGAATATTTGGAGGTCTGACAACCAATCCTTCCAGGCTGCCAGCTTCAAAGTGGATCTGTGGCTGTAGTTTGCCGTTGTAGATGCAGTCGACCTGACAGAACCAGCGTTCATCAGGCTCCACGTGGCACACTGCTCTTCCATCACTCTGGACAGTGATCTCACCATCCCAGACGTTGAAGTCGCAGTTCACGCCAACATCTCCTTTGGAAGTGTTCAATGCCTCTATCGCAAAGTTGGCAAATTGCTCTGCAAATCCTTCGAGTATGGTCTTATTGAGCTTGACCTTGGAATATTTGTGCGCTAATTCTAAATTTTCTGTGACCTCCACTCTGTACGGGCTACCAGATATGTCTTCCCCAGCAAATCTTATGGTGATGATGTAGATGCCGGCTTTATAGACAACGTACGTGTTGAGATAAGTTCCATTTCCGTTGTCAATATAGTCTAGGTCGCAGTCGGATGGCCCATCTATGTCAACTGTGACAAATCCATCCCCAGCTTGTGAGGAATCCACAGTAAATCTGGCATTTTGTTTCACAAATGCTGTCTGCAGCCCAGGACCATAAGCCCGGACTTGGTCTGGCTTTGGGATGCTTGCACCCGTGGCTACATTGACTGTGTACGGACTTTGACCAGCTGGTGTCTCGTTGTAGCTGACAGTGACTATGTATCTTCCCGCATACTTCAACTCGTAGGAACAAAGGTACGTTCCATCACCATTGTCCCTTATGAAGACCTCGATCTCACCTCTTGGACCCATGCATGTGGCAGCGACCTGCCCAGCGATTGCTATGGCTCTTGTATCTACAATAAACTCTGCACTGCGCATATCTGTGTCCAGAGCATTGGGTTCTACTCCTGAACCATACACCTTTGCCTGCAGCGAGGGAGGGAGAGAGAGAGACACAGCCATAAATGACTTGTCTCAATGAAAAGAAACCAAGCCTAGCTGTAATTGAATCCAATATGCCATACTCACCTTGCCAGGTAGGATCGCTCCTGGCTTCAACTTGCAAGTGGGATACCTTGAGAGATAGGTCATCATACTGAGCTCATCAACGTGACGATTGGTCATATCTTCTGGTCCCAGCACCTGTGAGGATTGAGTATTCATGTATATAAGGTACTTTCAAGGACAGAGGTAAGTGTGTGTATTTCTTCAAACCTGAGGTACATCCAGCCAGTCCTCTGCTATCTGCATAGCATGTGTAGCATTCTCAAGGGCATTCTTTGGGTCCATTGTCCTGTGTTCTGGGCACAGACCAGGAGCCATGGCATCTACCAAGGCAGCAATCAGTGTCCCATCATTCCAATCCTTAGTGAAGTTGGTTATCTTCTTTTCAGGAAGTTTTTTCTGTGATATGTAAATTTATAATGAAAGATAAACCCCCAAGACATCATTAGGCCTTGATGGATTATGCTCAAGACTCTGCCTATTTTTCTTTTCTTTTGTGCTCAAAGAATGGCCCGATTATGTTCCAGAATCTGCTTATTATGCTTTTCAAGTTGTCTATTATGCTTATTACGACCAAAAAATAATTATATTTGTCGCAGAAATTATCAATTTCTGATGAACAGAAGCATGAACAAATTGAAAGGCCATTATGATAGTTACATGTTTCTGTAGTTATACTAGTTAATTCACACTTTGTGAGTTAACCTGCTTCATCAAAAGAACACTAAAGAATGTGTAACAGACAATACTGGTGACTGCGGAAACAGTCAGAAACTATATACTATGGCAGGGCATTCACTCCAGTTAGGTGCTGTTAATCCAACAAAATACCAGCCAATTATGCTGGGATGGTCACAAAATTCAGCCTATTATGCTAGCATAATTCTTGATGCTCAAGAGTACCTATTATGCTCGAAATTATGCTGGCATAGTCTATCAAGGCCTATAGATATCATTATCAAATGCACTTATGTGAACCAATAGTACCAAGCTTCATTCAGCTGTAATGAACAATTCACCTACCATATCACTGTCAATGTTTTATGAACCTGACTCTAGTATATTGTAAACATGTTTATGTTTACTCTACATGTAGCTATCTTGTGTGTTCTAAACCATTTCAAACCACCCAAGCATATGATGCTTTGTGGAATTTGTGCTTTACTGCTCGTGTAATAGTGCATAATAAGACATTACTGCTGTGTACAGCAGTCAGTGCTCTATTGATGTAGGAGGATGTAAGTGAACTGTTTTAGAGCTAACAGTATAGATATGTAGCAATAATATATTTACTATTTGATGATCTCTGCACTTGATGGCAGCATTCTGGCTTTAAAAAAACTCATTGATAAATTATCTTCTTATTGTACCTGTAACCATTCGAGGAGTGCCTGTTTTGGTGAAGGTCCGGCTTTCTTTCCAGAATCCACAGTATCAAAGCCCATACTGATCTGGTAGTGTTGGATGAGGGTCCATATCAGCCCAAGGATGAGCTTCAGATTCCCATTCACAATGTCAGGTCCACCTGACCAGGTTGGGTGTGTATGTTGGTGCAAGCAGACATAATTAAATGCTTTGCTAGTTTATTCCTAGATTCAATGCTGCCAGTCTTAATTGCTACATTTTATAATATTATTTTCTTACCAATGTTCACCAGTTGAATGTTTTGTTTTTTGATAAACTCCAAAGCCAGTTGCACATTCTCCATCTGCTGGGCTCGTATTCGAGGCTTCTTGTTGTAGCGACCAATCATCTTCTCAGAGAGAACTTGCATTAGGATGATGAGACGGATTCCATCGCTGAAGTCTTCTTCAAGCTTCTCAATCTTTGTGTCTTGTTTCTTCAAGTGCTCATTGCACCATCTAGTGAAGGTCTTCTTCTGGATTTGCTTCCACTCTGCCATTGTATCTACTTCAATAGGAGCTGTATAATGCTAGTGCTCCTAAATCAGGGACACTTCAGGACTAGGCCTATAGACTCTGTAGGAAATTTATTAACTACACACGCACAAAGCAACCATTCTATGCTTGATTAATGTCTTGCTATAGTTAACACCCCACGATCTGGTTGGTTGATCTAGCGTGTCCCTAATTAATGCACATGATCTTTTTCATGAATACTGTGATGTATAATTATTATCATAGCAAAGCTGTGTATTATGCATAACATTGTATTAATATTAGCATATCACAACAACCTTCTAACACACGATAATGGTATATATACTAAAATACTGGATGGTATTACTAGCTGTTCAACTACAATACTTATATAGTCTGAATATACCTATAGTTTAGCAAAATACATCAAGTTCCAGCTAGGATCCATTATACAAAACGGCTGTGTGCTTTCTGTAAGTGTCCGTAGCACTCCTGTTGAGTGGGAAAGCCCTCCATACAGATCCAACATATGTGACAGCCGCAGCAACATTCCAAGTGCTGACAACCACCTATCTTTTGAATAACTGTATCACAGTGTTGGCACCTGCGGTGGTTCACTGGGTCCTTATCCATCCATACCTGCAACGATTGGTTTGGTTTGTCGATACTTTCAGACTCTTCACATGTAAATCCTTCGTGCCACTTGGCATGGCAGCAAGAACATATTCTTGCATCACATCTATCACACACGTACATTGCAGTTGATTTTGTAACAAAGTAGATCATTTCACAGTCGGGAGTGATACAGTTTCGAACTTTGTGCGGGTTTGAAATTATATATGCTCTCAGTGAAGCTGATTCAATCTCTTGATGGGTCTTAATTCCACGTTTGAATAGATTTTCAAAGTCTTTCCAGACCAATTGCTCTCCACAGTTTTCTGCAGCACACATAACGGGAAATCTGATTGTGTTTGACTGTAGTTGCAGTTCAATGCATTCTATACAGTAGACATGTCCACAAATTTCAAGCTGATAGTACGATTCTTGTTGAATTTGGTTTATATAAATCTTTGTATACTGACATGCACAGCAAGTTTCTTCAGTGCCTTTTGTTTGTTCAATTGGTACAACTTGTGCAATAATATTGAGAGGGTTCAATGTGCTCAAAAGGCTTGTGATTGGCTGACTAGCAGCTTCAGTAGCAAAGAGGGTCAATTTATGCCGATTTGGAGTTATTCGTGTTGCAACAATTCCATCATATTCATTTGATAGTAGTTTTGCATCATAACCATACTTTTGTACCAGGAGTTTCATTAATCCTGGATTGAACACTTTGAGGTCAATGTCAAAGCATTGAATTCCACTGTGAGAAATTGACTTTAGATGAGACTGAAGTTCACGTTTTGCAGATTTTCTACTTGTCTTAGCTCCATAGATAGCAATGCTAGCCATGCTAATATGTGAGCTGTTTATCTTCATAAATGTTGAGGTTTTTTCTTGAAGCTCTGTGAGGGTTGCTGAAAAGGCAGCAGTGGAAATGTACTGATTTTGGAGTTCTGTTTCACAAGAAACTACAGTTGGTTCTGCTGCTTTCTCTAATTTAGCTTTGGCAAGTTGAAATACTTCATCATCGCTTGAGGATAATCTAATACAAACATTATCCCACTTATCTTTTTTGTCCCAATCGATCATGACACATGAGTATTCTAGAAGAAACTTTTGTTGGATTAGTAAAACTGTAGGTGCTATTGCTAAGAAAAACTTTGGTGTGTACCATGCTGAATATCTGAGCGAAAGTTCAACTTTGCTTGGTATAGCGTACACCAGATTATCAGTTTCCCAATCTGACTCATCTTCAGAACTGTCATCATAGTCATCAAAATCATCAAAATCGCCATAATCATCATCGTAAAAGATTATATCATCACTACTACTGCTTTCACTGTCATCACTTTCACTGGAACTGTCCTCGTCATCTTCAATGCCTCTTTGAGCTATTTCTTCACTCAGGAATCTGTACGTTTTAATGCACTCACTAAAGCTGTCAAAGTATATCCATGCTTTGTACATTACACGTTTAGGTTGCAGACGATCCATTATGACAGTGTAGTAATGTGGAGATGTGCATTGCTCTAGTTTTTCCTCTAACCGATTTTTCTGTGAGCGTAATGATCCACGGGTCTCTTCAAATTGTTCATCATGGTATATGAAAATAACTGAGAAATCTGTCTGTTCACATTCAGGTAAAAAACTCAACAGCTGTGAGACAACATAATCTTCTGACACACCTAGTTTGAGTTTTCTTCCAGTAACTCTAATTGAACTTCTGCCAATAGAGCGAGTGAATGTTAGCTTTGAAGAAGGATCTTCATAGAACTGATGCTCACTAAAGAATGGATGCACAAGTGAATCAAACTCTTCATCACTACTGAAACTGATGTATGCAAAATCTTTACGCTTTCTTCTGCACCACTCCAATTTGAGACTATAGTTTCTCCTGCTTTTATCAGGACGCCTTAGTATCTTCAATTTGTGCGCGGGAAAGCTGACAAATCGATGATTCAATGCTTCGGAAGCAGCAGATGGATTTTGGTATTTAACAAAAAGTTGAATATTTTTTTCCTCGTTTGGCTTACTGGAGTTAAAAGCACACTCACCATATCTGTCTAACTCAGCTTTGACTTTGGAAACTTCTTCTTCATTTTCAATTCCTCGTACAACAATGGTCTGAACCTCTCCTGGCATCACTACATCTACAATGCATCCTCCACGACCAGCGACAATCTTAACATTGCCTCTACTCTCAGCCATCCTACATTTGTGAATATCGACTCTGAGCTCCTGTTTGAGTGACTCAATTTCTCTGTGAACAGAATTCTGAACTTCATCATGATTTTGGAGCTGTGCAAAGACTGTTAGTGTACCATTCTGCTTGGAGTGTTCAAAAACTGGTTGAACTTCAAAGTTATCAAAATCAGATATCGAGATTCGTCTATCGAATGTGTAGCGTAGCTTCTTAGCTATCCAAGGTCCATTAGCAAAGGTCAATGGTTTAGGTTTATAAACCTCAAAGAGTGGGTGGTCAGCAGGATGACACATCAGCTTACCACATTCTACAGCTTCTTGTATCCATTCTTCACGGACAGGAAGTGCTTGAAGAAGAAAATGCTGGCTGGTTTTATTTGTCGTCTCGTAGACCAAGTACTGAGGCACAGAATTGAGTTGCTTGAGGGAAGACCCTGGGTGAATAACAAGCTGTGCAGCTGGGATTTTCTCACTCCAGTATCCAACTGCATTTGAGTAGCCTAAATGAATGCAAATGTTTGTCGAAAAAGCATCAAAGAAAAGCTTTGGCAAAAGTGCATCAGCTTGTTGCAGTGATCTAGATGTGATTTGTGTTGGTAGCTTAATGTACCGTTTATGATACAAGATTAGTCTTAGCTCTTCAACAATATCCTCTACCATTCTCATGCTTTTTGCATTGACAAAATTTTCCATGCACCACCTTTTCTGATCTCTCCAGTTACCCTGCTGATAAGACCACTCGATGTATGTGTGTAGGTAAGTCATCTGATCACCTGTGGGCTGACAAAATGGCAGCATTTTCTTGTCACTTTCTGCTCGAGATTCAGCGGTGTCTGGTCTAAAGAACACCCTTCCTGCTAATGTTGACATGGATACCGCAATGGCTGCTTCAAGGCCTATCCCTTTGTCAATGGCTTCAAGCAGAACCTTTGATAGGTTTGGCTCAAGTGGCAACATAGCCATCTCTTTTCCTAATTCAGTGAGTCGATCTTGTTTGATTGCTCCAAGAAACTTGAGGTTTTTGACTGCATCTTCTAGTGCTTTTCTGTTTGGGGATTCTACAAACTCGAAAGTGTGGACATCTTTGATACCAAACTCATACAATTTGATGACAGCAAGTGCCAGGGTGATGCGTAATATTTCTGGGACTGAGTTGTCTTTCATGTTCTTGTAGTCTTCTTCTGTGTACAGCCGGTAGCACTCTCCTGGACAGGTACGACCAGCCCGACCTTTTCGTTGGTCTGCTGAGCTCTTACTGATTGGTCGGATTTCAAGGGAGTTCATGTTCTTTTGTGGATCGTAGCAACACTCTTTGGACAAGCCTGTGTCCACTACATACACTATACCAGGAATAGTGATGGAGGTTTCAGCGACATTGGTGGAAAAAATGACTTTTCTTTGTCCGAGTGTTCGTTCAAAAACTTTCTGTTGTTCTTCTGGTTGAAGTTTTCCATGCAATTGAAGAATAATTACTTCATTTTCCAAGAGCTGCTGTGTATATTTGCAGGCTCTCTCAATCTCAGCAGGGCAGGTGAGGAAAACAAGCACATCACCTGGCTCATTTCTTTCATGGATATCGTATACTTTACGCACTGCTTTAAACACATAGTCTTCCTTTAGCATTGATGACTGATGTTTAGTCCAAATTACTTTCACTGGATATACTCGACCAGGGACTGAGATGATTGGACATTCATTTTCACCACCGAAATACTTTGAGAATAGGGTCGGGTTGATGGTGGCTGATGTGATGATCACTTTAAGGTCTGGTCTGTGGGGTAGGCACCTTTTGATGAGTGCTATGAGAATATCAGTGTGAATGCTTCGCTCATGTGCCTCATCGATCACTAGGCAGGAGAACCTTTTCAGGTTGGGGTCTGCGATACAAAAATTGAGAAGCGTGAAATCTGTCATGAACAGCACTCTAGCACTCCTGGTCCATTTCCCCTTGGAATCAATGAAGTCATAGGTATCTCCTATATATTCATCCACTTCCTTGCTCACATGTTTAGCCAAAGAGTGTGCAGCTAATTTCCTTGGCTGTGTGCATGCTATCAGGCCATTGGAAGAGTAGCCTGCTTCATACAGATACTGTACCAGTTGGGTGCTCTTGCCTGAGCCTGTCTCTCCAATCAATATGCTCACTTGGTTGCTTTTTACCGTGTCTAGGATACCAAGACGGTGTGAGTAAATTGGAAGCTGATTGTCATAGCGTCTTGCTTCCCTCTTGAAGGTAGAATACAAGGTACCAATCACGGAAGAATAGTTGCTGTCATGAAATCTCAATTTACTTAGCTTTATTTCAATTTCTTGACAGTAGTGGAGAAATACTCTCTTTCGATTTCTGATTTCATCAATGTCAAGACTTGTTTGTTTTTTCTCAGCATCATGTCTTTCAATTGCTTCCCCAATATCTCTGAATGATTGAATACTTCTAGCTCTGGTTTTTGAGCTCAGCTTTGCCATTAGCTTTGCTATATCTTTCTTGCAGCATTGTATGCATTCTGCCTTCTTTACTTCTACTTCTTCTCTAAATGAATCTGCAAACTTTTGAGCGAGTGTGCATTATGATTATTACAGTACAATGTCATGCATTATGTATTATTCATGCTCTGGTGAGATAATTGTAAAACAATAGTCACATGATTGTAGTATTAATGCTCGGACTATGTATGTCATTTATATCAGGGGAATGCATTAAACATTCCCAGGCCCCTCCCTCACGCAAATACCAGTGATTGGAAACGAACTCAGTACAGACGTCTACACTAGTGATCAACCAGCTGAGCTAACTCTACACAAAGCAGTATTATCACTACACACAATAATCCATCAACCCATCGCAACTGGGAAGTCCTAACTTGACGAGGCTCATTAAAACTGACCGTGACCGTGACTTGGCCGGGCTAGGTCTAGCCATAGATATTAGAGGCTCTAATTTCTATGGTCTAGCGAACCATCTATAATGAGCGAACCCTTGACAGCTCCGTAGATCTAGTGATTTTATAGCGTACATAATATTTACCTGTCTTTTACTCACCTCTGCCATTGTGACTATCTTACACAGAAATACTGAAAAGGCCAAAACAATGGCGAAACCTTCTGCCGGGTCGTCTAGTCTCCTTTTAATTTTACTTTACCTGATGACGTAATCACTGATCATTAATATAATGCGCATGCTCAGTAGAATGGTTTACAGCATAGATAAAGTGTATGTATACAAAGCTTAGAATGCAAATAATGTTTCAGTTTATTTTGGAGGCGTTTCAGTTAGTTTTGGGAGGGCTAGGCAACTAGTTACTTCCTCGACTATTAGCACTCAGACCGAAATCAAGACCAACGTTAAAATCCCCACTACCACTTCCAGCATTGAAGGCGTCCACCATCATGTTGGCCAGCCTCTCACCCAGGCTCTCTATGATAACCTTCTGTGCTTCACTAGGAGAGACAATAATGATGTACGGGCTCTTGTCCACTGGGCTCTCATCACACTCCACTGTCACCTTGTACTTGCCGACGTCCCTCGGCTCATAGGAGCACTTGAATGTGCCATCACCATTCTCCTGTATACTCACAGGTACAGGACCAGCGGGGCCCACACATCCCACCACAACATCTCCTTGAATGATGGTACCATCTTGGTCTCTCATGTCAATGATGAAGTCTGCAGAAGGAATTTCAGTGTCAATGCCTTCTCTCTGCACTCCTGGACCAAACACCTTCACCTGCTTGCATGGAACAGATTAGTTGGTTGAAATTTTGATACCATAAATTGTATATTAATTATAATTTTACTAACAGTAAATAGAGTATTATTACAGGATTATAGCTGCATACCTTGCTTGCTTGATTTGCGATTGCTGGAGTCTCTGAGCTTGACCCATTCATCACTGGTGCTTGTGTAGTTGGCTTTTGTTTGGCATCATTATTCACTGGTGCTCCTGGTTTTAGCTTGGCATCATGGAACAGTGAGAGATAGGTCATCATACTTAGCTCATCGATGCTGAGGTGGACCATGTCATCTGGTCCAACCAGCTGCAGCATGATCAATCCAAGCTCAAAAGTAGTAAATCTTTTAAACAGTTTATTACTAACTAACCTGAGGTACTTCCAGCCAGTCTTCAGCCAGCCTCATAGCATGAGTGGCATTTTGGAGGGCATTGTTTGGGTCCATTGCATCATGTTCTGGACACAGACCAGGAGCCATGGCATCTACCAAGGCAGCAATCAGTGTCCCATCATTCCAATCCTTAGTGAAGTTGGTTATCTTCTTGTCAGGAAGTTTTCTCTGTGATATGTAAACAACTGTGATACCACAGATAAAATATGTTATGCACATGGCCAAGCATCAGCTGCAAGCCACGTATATGCAGCTCTTTGATTTTCAATGCACGAAACCAGGCCAGCTGAGTATATCAGTGGTTTGTATGCTCAATCAGTCACATCATAATATTATGCACAAACATGTTTTTATTCCGTACAATATTCTAGTTTTGGATTCGCAACGTCGATTAAAGTGCAGAGATAACAAATGCGGGTCAGTGAATAATTATTGAAACCTATATCCAGTGCAGACAAGCGTGTAACTGGTTACTCACCTGCAACCACTGGAGAAGTGCTTGTTTGGGTGCAGTTGACCCACTCTTTCCTTCCGCAGCATCTACTGTGGTGATGTTGAATCTTTTACCGATCTGGTAGTGGAGAATGAGGGTCCATATCAGACCAAGAATCAGCTTCAAGTCACCATCCACAATATTATCGCTGCCTGTGTGTGCGTGCGTGGCATGTGCATATTTTAAAAATGTGCCACTTTTGTCATAAGTTTGCTTACCAATGTTCACCAGTTGGATGTTTTGTTTTTTGATGAACTCCAAAGCCAGTTGCACATTCTCCATCTGCTGGGCTCGTATTCGAGGCTTCTTGTTGTATCGACCAATCATCTTCTCAGAGAGGACTTGCATTAGGATGATGAGACGGATTCCATCGCTGAAGTCTTCTTCAAGCTTCTCAATCTTTGTGTCTTGTTTCTTCAAGTGCTCATTGCACCATCTAGTGAAGGTCCTTTTCTGGATTTGCTGCAGCTCTGTCTCTGCATTGCTATTTGTTGTAGACATGATTCAGTCCTAGAAACAACTGTGTAGCTATTGCAATAGCTATTGGTCAATACAAACATTATATTCTGTAGCACTGCATGAGTTACTCTTTTTAAAGGAGAACAGTGTCAGAGAATTAAATACCTTGATGTCTGATACTTCATTGATCATCGATCATGCATGAATGTTGTAACACCATGCATGCATAATGTTATCCAGGAAACTAGCTGGATTTGAACTCAGGCTTTTTGCATTCTAGTCAAATGCTCTTACTACTGAGCTACTAGAACTCATAAACATTGAAGCAAAGAATAGTAATTATTTATACGCACTAGCTAGTCGACTTCCAAACCAGTTCATGAACATTCTAAGTCACTTGGACTCCCTAGGACCTTAACGTTTTGAGTTCGACAAAGAGTTAATCATTTTGATTTGCACACATTAGCAGTAGCAAAAGCAGTTAACTATAAACAAAAAAAGTATCATATTGTGACAAATCAAATCACTGCACATATATTTCTATCAGTTCAATTGGAGTATCCTCATTCTCCAGCAACTCTTGATTGTTAGCAAATGCAAGGGTGCGAAGTTCAACATCTTCCTGTGTTGCTTCACTCAGCTCCTTACAGAACCATGGAGGGTTGTTCAAACTGCAGCAGGTGCTACCTTCAAAACATCCCTGCCCATCCCAAAGAAGATTATTGGGAAAGAAATGACCTTCAGCATTTACATTTGCACCAAGTTCACAGAAATACTCATCATTTACAAATGGCGGGGACCTTGTGACCACTACTGTACCACCATTTGGGTTACGATTGCAAGTACAGCGAGCAACCGGCCCGGCTCCTGCAAAGGACCAGATATGTTGGCGAGGAGATCCATAGGTGATAGACACTCCATCAACATAGCGACCATTAATGTCATAATTTAGATCAGAATTGAAAGCTTCTGGTATTCCATATTGGTAGGCAATCACCCTCCCACACACACGACTGAAAGTTGTACCCATTGAAGAGTAGAACACATTGTTACTGAACCGTGTGTGCTCTCGGCGACAGCTGCGTATTGGCTGTGCAATTTCCCTCCACCTGGTGGGGCATTGCTGATCAGGGTCTGTCATGTTCAGGTAGCCTATCCTCATCCACTTGCCTTTGTTGCCATGACAACATTGTTCATTTGAAGTGCAGTAGACACGTCTTGGGTCTTCACTCCCAGGCACTCTAACCCAGTAGTAGTCTGAGGGGCAATTGGCTGGAATGTCTCCACAGGAGTTGACAGGATAGTCCTCATAATGCCCAATACGACAGCTCTTTGTGCGGTAGTTCTGAAGTAGACCTTGGATGTCTTGACTGATTCTAGTACGGACAGTCTCATGAAGGTCGGGTGATGCACATGTCTGGTTGTTGCCATCTCCATGCAGCTGTCTAACAAAATATGGTATTTGAGCCATTGTTGCAGTGGGCAACAGACACAGTGTCACACTGACCAGCACACTGAAATGGACCATCTCTACAAAATAGCTAGTTTCTGAGTTGTATATCCACTTCAAGCTAAAGCAGCGGCTACTTATACAAGTGCGCTTTTAGTACAATGTAAACATGATGTTTGTGTTTACTCTACATGTAGCTATCTTGTGTGTTCTAAACCATTTCAAACCACCCAAGCATATGATGCTCTGTGGAATTTGTGCTTTACTGCTTGTGTAGTAGTGAATAATTAGTCATTACAGTATAATGTATTGTATGTATAATACTATTGTATGTGGGAGGTTGTAAGTGATTGAACTGTTTTAGAGCTACCAATAGCTATATATTATGCTACGTAGCAATGTATTAATTTGCTATTGATGATCCCATACACTTGCCTGCAGCATTTTAGCTTTAAGAAACTCATTTATTAAAATTATCGTGAGTGCTTAAATCTTAAGAACGTACAAGCTGGATTGGAACTGAGGCCTTTTGTATTCTATTTCAAAGTTTAAATTTTAACACCAGTCCATTCTGACAAAAGTTTCGATTATTTTGCATTCTAGTCAAATGCTCTTACTACTGAGCTACTAGAACTCATAAACATTGAAGCAGAGAATATTTATACACACTAGCTAGTCGACTTCCAAACCAGTTCATGAACATTCTAAGTCACTTGGACTCTCTTGGACCGTAACATTTTGAGTTCAACAAAGAGTTAATCATTTTGATTTGCACACATTAGCAGTTGCAAAAGCAGAACTTTTGTTCACTTTTGTTGTTATATAAACAACAGAATCATATTGTGACAAATCAAATCACTGCACATATATTTCTATCAGTTCAATTGGTGTATCCTCACTCTCCAGCAACTCTTGATTGATAGCAGCTGTAAGGATACGAAGTTCAACATCTTCCTGGGTGGCTTCACTCAGCTCCTTACAGAACCAAGGAGGGTTGTTCAAACTGCAGCAAGTACTGCCTTCAGAGCATCCCTGCCCATCCCAAAGAAGATTATTGGGAAAGAAACGACCTTCAGCATTTACATTTGCGCCAAGTTCACAGAAGTATTCATCATTTACAAATGGCGGGGAAACCACTGCTTGGCCACCACTTGGGTCACGATTGCAAGCACAGCGAGCGAATGGCCCGGCTCCAGCAAAGGACCAGATGTGTTGGCGAGGAGATCCATAGGTGATGGACACTCCATCGACGTAGCGACCATCAATGTTTTGACCAGCATTAAAAGCTTCTGGTATTCCATATTGGTAGGCAATCACCCTCCCACACACACGACTGAAAGTTGTACCCATTGAAGAGTAGAACACATTGTTACTGAACCGTGTGTGCTCTCGGCGACAGCTGCGTATTGGCTGTCCAATTTCCCTCCACCTGGTGGGGCATTGCTGATCAGGGTTTGTCATGTTCAGGTAGCCTATCCTCATCCACTTGCCTTTGTTGCCATGACAACATTGTTCATTTGAAGTGCAGTAGACACGTCTTGGGTCTTCACTCCCAGGCACTCTAACCCAGTAGTAGTCTGAGGGACAATTGGCTGGAATGTCTCCACAAGAGTTCACAGGGTAGTCCTCATATTGCCCAACATTACAGCTCTTTGTGTTGAAGTTCTGAAGTAGACCTTGGATATCTCGACTGATTCTAGTACGGACAGTCTCACGAAGATCAGTTGATGCACAAGTCTGGTCATTGCCATCTCCACGCAGCAGTCGAGGAAAGTATGGTATTTGAGCCATTGTTGCAGTGGGCAACAGGCACAAGGTCACACTGACCAGCACACTGAAATGGACCATCTCTACAAAATCAGTAGCAACTGCTAGTTTCTGAATTGTATACCCACTTCAAGCTAAAGGAGCAGCTACTTATACAAGTGCACTTCAAAGTCTTGTGCCCTTTGTGTTCAGGGAATAATATCACAAAAAGGAAGTTTCTGATAAACAGTGGTTGCAAGTATAGTAAGCAGTCAACCACCAAGGTTGCCTGTCTAGAGTGATACACAGATAACCATGCAGGTGCTCATCATGTGTACTATAGATCTTGGCTTCATGCAAGCAGGCCTGCTGAATATTATGTGCAATAAACAACATAAACTGCATACTGATGAGAGATAGACTCAATAAAAATCTCATTTTTCGGAATCAATTCTTCCCTTGGCACTTCGCCTGAAGGGATGTTAATTATTAACAGTATATTATTATCAGTAAAAGAACACAACAATGAAAGTTATGAATTGATGAAACCATACATACCACTGTTTCATAGAGTTTTGAGTGGAAAAGGGTTTGCTCTTTATTTTAAAAATGGCCCCCAAAAACCAGAATACTTATTGAGAGCACACTCGCAGGCACCAGGCCATATCTCCCCGCGGTCAGGATTGAAATAGGAAGCTTGATACTGTATTAGTCGCTGTTGCAACTCTGCAAGAATAGTTACATTTGTCTTGGCAAGGTTGTGGTGCTCTCCTGGGTCATCTTTGATGTTGTACAAACAACCAGCCTCTCCACATTCCTCCACTGCACTGATTTCACCAGATGGATTGGAAGCATTTGGATTCTTGGGTCCAGTCCAACCAGCTTGCTCTACGGTTCCTGTTAGTATCTTATAGTCCCCGCTGATCAGAGTATTGTAGCTGATGGGGACATCAGTGCGAGGGGAAGAAAAACTGTCCCCTGAAATGAGGGGCCACATGTTTAAGCTGTCTATTGGAGGCAGCTTAGCTTTAGCTGCTTTGTCATCAATGGGATTCACGTGTGCTAGTTCACAGAGCGTGGCATACCAATCTGCAATGTGAATGTAGCCATCAATCTTCTGGCCTCTCCTGTGCTCTGGAACATACCCACCTGATACAAATGCATTTGCACGAATCCCTCCTTGCCAGTCGGTCAACTTGCCCCCTTTAAGGGGGTAGTTGTTTGCCCCCCTAAACACTGGGCCACCATTATCAGCAACAGTAACAAACAAGAGATCGTCCCACAGTTGGCGTTTCTTTAAGGCCTCCGTCATATTTCCAACAATGTCATCCAAGAACTTCACCATGGCATGGTATGTTCGCCGATCGTCCACATCAATAAATGCAAACATATCATAGTACTCCTTAGGCACCTCCAGAGGACCGTGTGCAATGTGGGGGGCATAGTATAGGAACAGTTGGTGACTCGTGTCGTGATTCTCAATAATGCTCATCACATGTTTCTTGAACAGAGCTTCTTCATACCCAGTACCATTGTCTCCGATTGCTGGTTTGTAGTTGTCCCACAGGTCAACAATGGCCGTGTGATTGCAAGAGAGTCTAGTTTCATTGTAGTAGTCATTGACACCACTGAAATAGCCATATGAGGTGTCAAACCCTCGTCCTGTTGGGATATGATCTGGAGTGGCCATCCCTGCATGCCACTTCCCTACCATGTGTGTGGCGTACCCAGCTTCTCGCAACTTCTCAGCGATGCTTGTCATATTGCGAGGGATACCGCTGAAACCAGACACTGGATCCTCAGGGTTGTAGTCCAGCTCACCATTCTTGTCATTGACATGGATTGGCAGTCTCCCGGTCAAGAAGGAGCATCGAGATGGTGAGCAGAAATGATAGACGTAATGCTGATCCAGCTCCACTCCACTCTTGGCTAGGTTATCCAAGTTGGGTGTGCTCACCTCAGGAGTGGGAGGGTCTCTGTGGTAGCCCACATTGGCCCACCCCCAGTCATCCACCAGGAGGAAGACAATATGGGGACCAGGGGGTGGAGGAATACCTCCTGCAACATTCAGTGTAGCTGCTAGCAATGTTACACAGACTATTAGTCCAGTATTGCTCATCTTGATCTTGAGTGCACATGATCGATGAATGCGTTTATTGGTGTGACGACCATTTACAGTTTCTTGTTGCGCATGCGCAAGCGCACGCCGCCTGGTCGGTACGCGGTCGGCCGGCCACGTGGGATCCGGTGCCGTTTGACACAGTCCCAAGGGGCACAGTGGCCGTCTGAATCAGTCGAAAGAAGCAACTATGCAGCTGGTACTTTCTCTTTCAATCCTACTCATCTCCACCGTGAGTGTGCTTGGAGATCACGATGAAGATTTCATTCAGCCGGGATTTCCAGACACGTGCCTAGACGGACCATTTCACAAAGAGATTCCATCACCGGAAGAAGAATCGTTCAGTGAGTGTCTCTCCTGGGAGGACCACTCATGCTGCAACGTCGCACTCTCCGAGAGCATTAGTATGCACAAGGCGGTGGGACTGTACAACTACTCCTGGGATCTGTGCAACAAGGATCAGCCCTTGTCTCCAGAATGTGAAGTGTTTATCAAGGTTGGCAATGTTTGGACATTAAACCGAGCTTGGAAATAAGCTAATTGTGATTAACTAGCTAAGGTGTGAGGTTAGTTTTGACCATCCATAGCAGGACTGTAAGGGCTGCACTGTAGCAGACTGGCATTGAGGTATGCTAATTGGCTTTTCATTGCCAGGCGAGGAATGTATAGTGTATGTGTTTGTATAGTAGAGTATGTGTAGGATGCATGTAGAAAAATGTGAGTAGTGCTGCATAGTATGCTCATGTCACTTGAATTGATTCCATACATACATAACTACAGCTTCTTAATTGATCGTACCTGTGTACAGTATATGCCGCTGTGCACATGTCAGCTGCTTGTAGCAGTTGATTGTTCTCATTGTATTAACCTCTAAAGATGTGCATGCATAGCTCCTCACTCACAGACCACAGTACATCAGGGCCAACTCCTTGAATCATCAGGCATGAAACCATAGAGCTTGCATAATAATGTAATTGTAATTGAAATTGTAATTTCACACTCCAACAAGAGGAGCAATAAACTAATGTACAGGGGCAAACAAGAACAATTAGAGACGAAAACAAACAAAAAACAAGCAACAAACTATACTCTAAGTCTAGATTTCGTAGAAGAAGAAGTTGAAGCTGCATGCATGTTTAAGAAGCAGCACATGTGGGATTTCACAAATGCCACTCCAGCTCAGTTTTTTTATGAGGGCCATGCATGCTCTGCACATGTTTTGGTTGTAGTGTAACTTGCTATACATGTATGATGCAATACACAAGGCTGATTGAGTACATAATCTACTCTTGACAATGTGTCACAGTTTTAAGACTTGATCGTGGTAAAACATTGCTGACATAATACTATATTAAATTATATTCTTGTTCACCAACCCAGTATGCAGATTGAAAATATCAAACTTTAATTCTGCCTGTCTAATTAAGTTTGATATTTTCAATCTGCATACTGGGTTTGGTGAAAAAGAATATAATTTAATAATGACTAATACCCAACCAGAAACTCACTTACGAAAAAAATATAATACTATAACTTGAATACAGGATGAGGAGTGTTTCTACCAGTGTGAGCCAATGCTGGGCTACTTTGAGATAGAACCTGGCTCTGGCTACATCAGTGGTGTGCCTGTCTGTGCCGACTACTGCGATCGATGGTTTGAAGCTTGTCGAAATGACTTCACTTGCGTTGAGAATTGGCTGGCAGACTTTGATTTTGATGTGCACGGCTACAACTCGTGTCCTGCTAACTCTTCTTGCGTCACGTTTGAACAGATGTACCGTGATGCCGAGGGGTTGTGTAACAGGATGTGGGGAACTGCTTTCGTTTATTCTAGAGATACAGAGAATTGTACAGTGATGGCATTTAATGCGACCAGGGGTAATCCAAATGCCAGGCTCACCTTTCCATCGTCAGAGCTGGCTACTGCCCTCCCTGTCACAGCAGTACTGCTCCTGTCTCTCGCTATCATTACAGCTGCCTTCAATCTATAAACACTAACTGATAATGAGTTAGGAAAGTTATTTTAGTCATAACTCTTTTTTTCATTTTTGTATTCTCACTGTTAGCAGATTGAGTTGTAATAACTGGTATGTTTATTTCAAGTTTTGATTTGTTCCTGCAGAGAATATGACTCTTTAATAATAATTATTATTTTACTGTACTCTTGTCATGAACACGTGCTTCCTGTTGGTTTAACATTGTGGTATTTTACCAATTGGCTGCGGTAGAATTAATCATATTCATAGTGTAACATGGGCAGGTCCCCATCGCAGTGGAGGGGATAGACCACAAGAGGCGATGGATAGGAGTTCACTGTACAGCGAGTCTCCCCCATGGCCAGCCACTAGTGACGAGGTCCAGTCAAGAGGAGAGTGCCCAGAGAAAAGACCCCTTCTCTCTCCCGACTTCAACAAGAAACCCTACCGTGACCAGGCTGGGCCTGATGTCTGTAGAGAGGGTGATGCTGGAGAACAAGTGATCCGCACCTACTGGTGGAGATGGGTGGTGCTGACTGTGTTCTGTCTCAATCTTGGTGCACAGAACATGGTGTGGGTCACAGAGTCCCCCATTGCTGATGTTATTAGATGCTACTATGGCGTTGATGACACTGCAGTCAACTGGCTGTCGAGCATGGCCATTGTTACCTACATGAGTTTTATAGCTCCGTTCACTTGGTTCCTTCATCGGTTTGGACTACGAGTTACCGTGGTGATTGCAAGTTGTGCGAATGCATTGGGAGCATCGTTAATAGTCATCGGAAGTGGTAAGAATTATTGTAATAATTGTGTGTGTGTGTGTGTGTGTGTGTGTGTGCGTGTGTGTGTGTGTGTGTGTGTGTCTGTGTGTGTGTGTGTGTGTGTGTGTGCGTGATTGATGAATTTTCAATATCTTCATCAGGTGCTAGTTATTTCTGGTTTGTACTTGCTGGTCAAGGAGTGGCTTCTTTATTAAACGTCTTAATTTGGGGGGCAGCCCCTCTGCTCTCGGAGGCGTGGTTTCCCTCCAATGAGAGAGCTACTGCCACTGCACTGTCAGGAGCAATTGCACCAAATGTGAGATAATATAATGATAGTCAAAACTTTGGCCATTGATTCTGTCGAAGTGTTCACATATCTTGCACCATACATTGCCTCTCCCAGAGTGGTGTGCTCATTGGGCTCGTCCTCAGTCCCATTCTCATTCACCAGAACCATGACATCGTTGATAAGGTGTGTCCCAATGGGACACGCCCCTCAGATGTTGACCAGGATCTGTATGTTCACTGGAGTGGCATCACAAACCACCAGCTGTTCTACTGGTACCTGGCCCAGGCAGTGGCTGGTGTACTCATCCTCTTCCTAACTCTAGTCGGTACACAAAACCTCAATCATTAATTCTTTATTGTGTGCTGAAATAATAATTATTTGTATATATTCTTGCATGTGTTGTCTTTGCTATTGTCTCTCATTTCTGTGTATGTGTGAACTCATTCTCTCACTCCACGCAGCCTTCCCCAATGCCCCGCCCTCTCCCCCCAGTATCTCCCGTCAGTTGGAGGGTCAGGAGGGCCACTCTGGGTGGGCACAGCTCAAGAAGTCACTCAAGAGTCTCGTCTCCAGAAATGGAGTCTATTTTGTCATGTTTCTCATGTCGTCAGGTGAGCTAAGCTTCCTTGGTGTGTTAGCAACCATGTACTGTTGTTGTATGTCTACATGGATTGGAAGGGATTAGCATAGACTTTATTAGTTGCGTTAATTCTATTTCATCGTGTGTTTCATTCCCCAGGTATCGCAATAGCAGTGGCTGGTTCCCTTTTACAAGTGATTAATGAGATCATCCATCCTCATTTTAAAGTGAGCAACCCCCTTTCATTTTCATTCTAAGATGAGAACACACCTACACACACTGACACATAACTCCTAGGATTATGATGAGCAGATAGCCTATCTTGGACTGACATCTATTGTATCTGCTGTGGTAGCCATGTTGGTGGTTGGAAGGATCCTAGACTACACAAAGGCTTTCTAGTCAGTCTCACAACTAGTATACGTACATTACAGTAGCTCTCAAATTATATTACACCTTGACATACATCACACACACACACACACACACACACACACACACACACACACCACACACACACACAGTTTGATGAGTGTGATACTGTGTGTATGTGGCACACTCTCTCTTGCTCTCTTACAAGCTCTCCTTCAGTTCCAGAAGACGTTCTACTGGCTCTACCCAGCAATTGCACTCCTAGGGTATAACTTTACTCTTCCATTCATCACTCTTCATTCAACTGTCCACCATGGTTTGCTCTTCCTCTCTCCCAGTATGACGGTGACTGCCTACCAAGGAATGATGTATGAGTACGCTGTGGAGATCACTTACCCATTGCCTGAGGCAATGTCTGCCTCCTTGGTCAACATCTCTGCACAGGTAGGTGTGGTCTTGGGTGTGTGTGGTTGCCACAGCAACAGTGATGCTATTTTACACACATACTATATATATGTTCTCCAGGTATTCAATCTCTTCTTGGTGTTCTTTGTGGGGAAATACTACTTCAGAATTGGACCTTGGACTCTGGTGGGGTTTATGGCGTGTGCAGCCATTCTCACAAGTATGTAGGAATCGTAGCCTTGTACCAAAGCTCCCCTTTGCCCTTTCACTCACGTACAGGTCAAAAGGGAGCCTGGGGACAAGACTATAGGAATTGAGAAAATTATTTTCTTTTTTGCTCTCATCCTTGCAGTCTTCATTAGACCGACATTAAGACGAGTTGAACTAGAAAGAGGATCAAGGAACAGCAAGACAGCAACAGATGTACATGTTCAGAGTGAACAACCACCACCACCAAGTATTCAACAGGCTTGACTATACACATACCTATAATATAGCTAGAGCAGGTATTTTTCTACCATTGTTCAATTCAACAGGAGATAATATTATTTTTTGTTATTAATTTCAAATCATGTATTTATTTCCAATATAAATTAACAAAAATAAGAAAGAAATTGTTTTTGGTCAGAACCACAAACACATAACATTTGGTGCATGCAGTCACACACACACACACATGCACATACACACAAAGACAAACAAGTATAACTCAACGATCACGAACAATTCCACTATCTTTGTCAATCTTGACTCTTCTTAGCTCAGGACGAATGAAGACTGGAGAAAGAGAGAGGGAGAGAGAAAGGCATGATAAATGGCACACCTAATATTCTAGCTCTTCCTAACCTGACACGATTGCTCCTACCAAAACTGATCCAACCAAGAACCACATTCCATACGGAACCAGATTTCTCTTGCCAGAGAAATGGCCCACAAATGTCAACATTCCAATAGTTATGACCTGAACCAAGAAATAATGAGTAAGAGGTTGGTTACCAGGCCTTTCACTTTCCCAAGCTAGGTATATATGATGAATACACACACACACACACACACACATACATACACACAATACAGTGCTATCACTTTCAACTTTACCTGTGATACGATGTTAATGACACCAGCAGATGTTCCCTCTGGGACAGGGTAAGTCATTTCAATACCATATTCATAGGCCAGTGCTTGATAGGAACATGTGGTCATCCTAAAGAAACCAACACAATAAGGACCTTATAACCACACACTTGTACCACTACATAATGAACATTACCACAAACACAAAGCACTTAGATCCAGTGATAGTGATAATTGTAACTAATTACCAGGGACTCACTCACCCAACGAGCACCATGGCAGGGTAGAGCAGATAGAAACGGCTCTGGAATTGAATGACTGACGCATAAGCAGCCATGAACGCAGTGGCACCGAACATCACAGTCAGGTTGGTCACACTGGAAAGGGAGAACAAAACGTGACCATCAGCTAGTGTGCTGTGACAGACATCTCTATTTCTTCTTACTAGTAAAGTTTTGTTCTGTCCAGGATGAACCCAATGACCAGCATCGAGACAATAGCACTCACTTCCAACACAATACCAAGATAGGCTATCTGCTCCTCGTTGTCCTGGGTGGATGTGTAGTTTGAAGACAGATGATGTATCGGTAAATTAGTAGTCATTAACAAGTACCCGTCACTTACCGGGAAAAATGGATGAACCATTTCATCAATCACAGAGGCTACTGTACTGAACACACCAATCATTATACCTGCATGAACAGACAACAGAGAATGAGTGTGCATCTACCTATCTGGGGAGAGAGAGAGAGAGAGAGAGAGAAAGAGAGAGAGAGAGAGAGAGAGAGAGAGAGAGAGAGGCCATTGTCCTACCAGAGGGGATGAGGTAGAGGATGAAGTAGATGTTCTTGAGACAAGACAAGACTCCAAAGAGGTAGTTCTTGGCCTGGTCCAGCCCGCTGATGTCCTTGTGGGCCTTCTCTTCAAGGTAACGAGAGATGCTCGGAGGAGTGGGTGGGGCATTGGGAAATGCTGAATCAGCAAAAAGTAATAGAATTTTGAATTCAAATTAACTGACCAAATGTAAACAGTTACAAATTATTATCAATGACAAATTAATGTAAACACACACACTCAAGTGACTCACCAAAAAATGTGATTGCTAAAATGACCACACCCACAACACATGTTCCAAGAAGGTAGTAGAAGAGTCTATAGAAGATGGCATTCTCCCAGTCCTCACGCTCACTGGCAGAGACAAGGGTGGCATTGACCGTGGTGTTGCACACACGGTCTGTGTTGGAGTTGTGAATGATGATAGGTCCCAGTCCGAGACCAATGAGCACTCCTGCCTGCAGTGGAATGGAGAATGGGAATCAAAACAAGTAAATAAAGAGTTAACAACAGCAATGGGTTAATGAAGATTAAAGAAGAAAATAAAAAAAAAAACAGCAACAAAAACGAATAGTTAGCACAGAACACTCTTAATGATTACCTAATTATACCACGAATTCTCAACTACAAGACAATCTCTCTCCTAATGAGACACGTACATTTGGTGCAATTGCTCCAGAGAATGCAGTCGCAGTGGCTCTTTCTGACGGGGGAAACCAGACCTCGGAGAGGAAGGGAGCAGCTCCCCAGATGAGAGCGTTGCAGAGTGAGGAGATGGCCTGTCCGGACAACAACAGCCAGAAATACTGAGCACCTGCATAGAAAATACCATGACGCTGAATTTTCACACAAATTTATAAAGCAATGGCACACAAAATTCTGAAAGTTGTACACAACATAAAATTATTTATTTTAATATTCATTGTCTCACCAGTAGCAGTCAATCTCAGCCCAGCTCCAAGCAGGGTAGCACAGGATGCTAACATCATCATCAACCTCAGGCCGTACCTGTCCAGCATCCACGAGAATGGGAAGACAAAGATAATGTAAGTGATCATGTAGCACATGGAGAGCAAGTTGAGAACTGTGTCAGACACGTTGTAGTAACACGTGAACACGTCGGCCACTGGCGATGCTAGCACCCATATGAAGTTGCTCGTGCCTAGGTTGAGACAGAACACGGCCAACACCACCCATCTCCACCAGTAGGTGCGGATCTCCGGCTGTCCCTGACCGCCAGCTACTCCATGCTGGTTGTACACTGATACTTGGACGTGAGGATGGCCTCTGAGCTGGCTGGGTTTCTTGTTGTAGTTGCCGCCTTGTAGAAGTGGCGTCGCTTCTCTGTAGCTCTCTTCAGAGGACGTGATACTTGTTGTCAGACTAACTTCCGACATGCTTGGCTGGATGCCTCTTCTTTGTTTGTGGGTAACCTGTGCTAATCACCTGGGCCCCCGCCCAGAACATAAAAGTGGGTGTGGCTTCAGCTTGAAAGGCCTAAATTTCGTGCATAATATGACATAATTTATCACAAAAAGTGGCCTGTTCATCATCATGGCTCAATTTAAAGTGAACAGCTCCACACCTATGAGCCAGGATGATCGCGATGAGTACACCCCGCTGCTGCCGGAGAGCCCAGCAGGAAGCAAGCTAGGAAAGAGCGACACTCCGGACTACCACTACGAGGCGTTACTCCCCAATAGCCGATACACGCACTCCCCTGTCAATGTCAGCCTCGATCCAAAACAGTCACCCAAGATACGCACCTACTGGTGGAGATGGGTCGTGCTGACCGTGTTCTGTTTGAACTTTGCAATGAATACGATTTTCTGGATAACCACCTCTCCCATTGCGGACGTGATCAAGTGCTATTACAAGGTGGACGACTTTTGGGTGAACAGTCTTTCATCAGTCTTCATGCCAGTCTACATCATCCTGGCATTCCCCTGTGCATGGATGATGGATCGCTACGGCATCAGAGTGATGTTGTTGCTTGCTAGCTGCTCCAATGCGCTCGGAGCAGGACTCAGAATTGCTGGCTCAGGTTTGATATCAGATGTAGAATATCACAGCGCATTGGCATAATTACACTTGTCCCGTAATTGTACCAAATTTATTGTGGCCATTGTTGTTGTAGCAATGTTCCATTATTGTTTTAAATTATTCTACACAATTCCCCACCAACAGGTGCAAGGTATGGCTTCTGGTTGCTACTGTCTGGTCAAGGGATTGTGTCATTATGTAATGTCTTAATTTGGGGGGCAGCCCCTCTACTCTCCGAGACCTGGTTCCCTGCTAGTGAGAGAGCTACTGCCACTGCATTCGCTGGAGCAGTTGCACCAACTGTAAGTTATTGAAATAAAATAATCATTAAAAATTATGATCAAATCTCTCTGTAGGCCGGACTCTTGATCGGAAGTGGTTTGAGTCCTTTTCTTGTCCGAAGAAGTGACACAGTTGAGGTATGTGGTAATGACACAACCCCGCCCACTTCCTCTCAAGAGTTGTTTGACGACTGGAGTGAGACAATCTATCATCAGCTCTTCTACTACCTCACTGGCCAGGGAGGACTAGCTCTGATATTGCTGGTCTTGACACTTGTAGGTAAGAAATAATGCAACCACCGTGACCCACCTACGAATGCATGGAATGAGTATACTGTACATAAACACATGTACAGCTTTTCCCAATGCCCCACCATCTCCTCCAAGTCGCTCTAGACAGCTGGAGACTAGTACTCATCGAGATAGTGATGGCGGACTTCATCAGGTTAAGGAGTTTGTCTTGTCCGTTCTCAAGAGCTTCACAAACATCTACTTCATTCTGATCGTGATCACTGGAGGTAAGTTTGTATAAATAGTCCTTTTATTAGGAAAATCATTGTCAAATGTTTTCTCATTTGAGGTATCATGGTTGGAACTTTTGGGACAATAATGACAGTAATAAATGAGATAGTGACTGCCTACTTTGATGTGAGTGGGAAGTACTATATACATAGTTGTGTAGTAAATTGTCTACCATTACAGTTTGAATCGTCTCTCTCTCTCTCTCTCTCTCTCTCACACACACACACACACACACACACACACACACACACACACACACACACACACACACACACAAACTCAGGGGTATGATGAACAGATAGCATACATTGGCATCACGTTTCAAGTGTCTGCTTTTATTGCCATGGTTGTTCTTGGAAGAATACTGGACTTCACTAAAGCATTTTAGTAAGTAATTTTTTCACCAACAATTTCCATGTAGTATTAATATCATCCATATTGGTCTTTCCAGTGCAATGAATGTGGTCTTGTGTGTGAGCTCCACTGCAGCAGTGGCTCTATTTGCTGCTCTTGTTCAGTACCAAAGGCACTTCTATCTCCTCTACATAGCTGCTGCACTCATTGGGTCAGTGACTACTAAAGTACTATAATAGGTGTACCAATTTGTCCTGTCCTATTTTTTAAAACAAACTTCCACTATTGCGTGTGTCATCTTTGATCATCCAGAGTTACATTGGCAGCATTTCCAGCTGTGTTGTATGAGTATGCTGTAGAAATGACCTACCCTCTCCCCGAGGGAACATCAGCTGGCATTGTCAACATAGCCACACAAGTAAGTATACAACCATAGCTGCACAGATGGTCAATGAATTTGCTAACTTACTGACACACACACGCTGAAGATTGTCAACTTTGCCATGATTGAATACACTGGTCCTCTAGTTCAGTCAAACAAACTTCGACCTTATGGTATTTGGGGATTTGCAGGTGTCGTTGCAGTTGCATCAGTACTAGCATGTGAGTATCATCTGAAGATCTCATTTATTCAAGTTGTTCTATTTCGATTTTTCTTTCTCTGTACATTGCAGTGTTTACAAGACCTAAGTTGAAGCGGCTGGAGATTGATAAAGGTCTACAGATCAATGCCAATGAACAGTAGCGATCTGACGGAGTTATTTTTAGCAAAATTTAATCAAATCTCTCAAATATTGAAATTGTTTTGTATCATAAATTTGGATATAAATAAAAGGAAAAATTTTAATACTAAATTTACGCAATGTGATCCCACTTTGAGGGTAGTCAGTGAGTGCACTTACAAATTTGCCCCGCCCAGAATGACCAAAGTGGGTGGGGCTTCAGCTTATGGACTAAAAAGAAGTAGCCTGTTCAGTCATGGCTCGATTGAAAGTGAACAGCTCCACACCTATGAGCCAGGATGATCGCGATGAGTACACCCCGCTGCTGCCGGAGAGCCCAGCTGAAAACAAGCTAGAAAAAAGCGACACTCCGGACTACCACTACGAGACGCTGCTTCCCAATAGCCGATACACCCCAGTCAACGCCAGTGTCGAGCAGAAACAGTCACCCGAGATACGCACCTACTGGTGGAGATGGGTCGTGCTGACCGTGTTCTGTTTGAACCTAATGATGGACAACATCTTCTGGATAACCACCTCTCCCATTGCTGACGTGATCAAGTGCTATTACAAGGTGGACGACTTTTGGGTGAACAGTCTTTCATCAGTCTACATGCCAGTCTACATCATCCTGGCATTTCCCTGTGCATGGATGATGGATCGTTATGGCATCAGAGTGATGGTGGTACTAGCTAGCTGTTCCAATGTACTAGGAGCAGGACTCAGAATTGCTGGCTCAGCAGGTCTGAGATTGATATTAATCACACATTATCATTAATTTGTATTGTTACATTATTGTGCCAGATATTGCCATTTTTGTCAACATAATGTCCAAAGATTGCTCATCTATTGTTCCTCTTTGATACAGGTGCAAGTTATGGCTTCTGGTTGCTACTGTCTGGTCAAGGGATTGTGTCATTATGTAATGTCTTAATTTGGGGGGCAGCCCCTCTACTCTCGGAAACCTGGTTCCCTGCAAGTGAGAGAGCTACTGCCACTGCATTTGCTGGAGCAGTTGCACCAACTGTAAGTTTTTTGTAATGAAAATAATAATTACTAAATTGTGATCAAATCTCTCTGTAGGCCGGACTCTTGATCGGAAGTGGTTTGAGTCCTTTTCTTGTCCGAAGAAGTGACACGGTTGAGGTATGTGGTAACGACACAGCCCCGCCCACTTCCTCTCAAGAGTTGTTTGACGACTGGAGTGAGACCATCTATCATCAGCTCTTCTACTACCTCACTGGGCAGGGAGGACTAGCTCTGATAATACTGGTCTTGACAATTGTAGGTAAGAAAAAATGCAACCACCGTGACCCACCTACGAATGCATGGAATGAGTATACATAAACACATGTACAGCTTTTCCCAACGCCCCGCCATCTCCTCCAAGTCGCTCTAGACAGCTGGAGACTAGTACTCATCGTGATAGTGATGTCGGACTTCATCAGGTTAAGGAGTTTGTCTTGTCCGTTCTCAAGAGCTTCACAAACATCTACTTCATTCTGATCGTGATCACTGGAGGTATAAAGACCATTTTCTAAAGACTTTGGGAGAGTTATTCATTTGTTTTTCCTAGGTATTATGATTGGAGCATTTGGAACAATTTTGACAGTCATAAATGAAATGATCACTCCTTACTTTGAGGTGAGTTGTGGTTTGTGAATTACTAGCCCAAAAATGATTTCAATATTTATCTCTCTATCCTAACACACGAACTCAGGGATATGATGAACAGATAGCATACATTGGCATTACGTTTCAAGTGTCTGCTTTTATTGCCATGGTTGTTCTTGGAAGAATACTGGACTTCACTAAAGCATTTTAGTAAGTAATTTTTTCACCAACAATTTCCATGCAGTATTAATATCTCCATATTGGTCTTTCCAGTGCAATGAATGTCGTCTTGTGTGTGAGCTCCACTGCAGCAGTGGCTCTATTTGCTGCTCTTGTTCAGTACCAAAGGCACTTCTATCTCCTCTACATAGCTGCTGCACTCATTGGGTCAGTGACTACTAAAGTACTATAATAGGTGTACCAATTTGTCCTGTCCTATTTTTTAAAACAAACTTCCACTATTGCGTGTGTCATCTTTGATCATCCAGAGTTACATTGGCAGCATTTCCAGCTGTGTTGTATGAGTATGCTGTGGAAATGACCTACCCTCTCCCTGAGGGAACATCAGCTGGCATTGTCAACATAGCCACACAAGTAAGTATGCAACCATAGCTGCGCAGATGGTCAATTAATTTGCTAACTTACTGCTCTCCTTACACACACACACACACATGTGCACACACACACATTAAAGATTGTCAACTTCGCCATGATTGAATACACTGGTCCTCTAGTTCAGTCAAACAAACTTCGACCTTATGGAATTTGGGGATTTGCAGGCATCATTGCACTTGCATCAGTACTAGCATGTGAGTGGCTCTGAAGACCTCATTCAAGTGTTCCTGTTTTCATCTTTCTTTCTCTGTTGCAGTGTTTACAAGACCCAAGTTAAAGAGGCTGGAGATCGATCAAGGTGTAAAGGTCAATGTCAATGAACAGTAGCAATCTTTTGTGATCTGATTGTTTCAAATTGTAGTGATTTATATTATTTATTGAATTTCATTTCAAATATTACTTATAAACCGAGTAACATGCCAGTACCAGTAACAACATAGGGGTGGGGCTGCTCACGTGACTATAGTGGGTGTGTACCAGGCTCCATAGAAACGAAGATCAGTGGCCATGCAAGCCTCTCAGTTGTCTCCAGAGGAGACTGAACTAGAATACTACCAAGACTATGAACAGCAACAGGCATTAGCTCTAGAACAGAGCTATGGAAGGGGTCGCTCTTTTCAGCGAAGCTACGCGCAAAGTCAACTGAGTTACAGCGGCTATTTATCGGCCGTCCCAGAACAATGTAAGCAATCAGTTTGAAATTGAAATACTCTACTAGCCAATGGTATCATTCCTCTGTCTCGCTGTCTGTTTCAGATGAAGGAATGGTGATTCCCGAGGACGTCGCAGCTGTTGGGATGAACGAACTAACTGCGCATGCTCAGAACAACCAGAGGGAAGCCGATGCAGCTGTACTGAGTTGGAGAGTTGGAAAAGCTCCTTCGAATTCAGTCGGTAGTGGTCTGAGTCTGAGCGAAGCCAGAGCCAGCGAGATTGACATGAAAGAGTTCCTTGCACAGAGAGGTGGGCGGGGCTGAATGCACGCACACACGTACACACACACACACACACACACACACACACGTGGTCATCACACTAAGTCTTGCTTTTTACACACACTCAGGTAACCATCCATTAGAAGGACTGCACAGAGCTGCTGCTCAAGGAGATAGATCTGGAATCATGCATTTACTGAAGGTAAATATACCCCTCATACATATAAAGCAAGAGACTTTCAATTTCAGCATCATTATCTCTCAATATCAGCTTGAAGGACCAGAAGCCCCCCTGGACCAGCCAGATGCTAGTGGCTGCACCCCACTGATGTATGCTGCACTGGCCGACTCTAGACTGGCCATTGAGATGTTACTGAACTTCAGTGCAAAGAGAGAACAGGTATGCATGGAACAGTGTCACGACATAAAATGGTTTATATATTAATTTGCTCTCCATATCTACATAGACTGATGCTGAAGGTCGGACAGCAGTTCACTACGCTGCTTTCTTTGGTAAACATCGTTCCTTGAAGTTTCTCGTTGAAGCTGCTTCTGACTGGACTCCCAGGTAGGTGCCCACCAATACCTATATTATACCTTAGTCCTAGAGTCTCATGATGGCTGACTGTATGTATGGCACTATAATAATATGATTCCTGTTCACAGAGATGTGTATGGCCGAACCCCTCTCCACTGGTCTTGTATGCCTCGCAGCACCAAGTGCATGAGTGTCCTCTTGAAGCATGCATCGTAAGCAACAATGTGTCTAGAACAACTGAGCACTCATGAATTATTCATTCCCTTCAGGGTTGTGATGGGTGATATCAATCCACGTGATAATGAGGGGATGACCCCCCTTCATTGTGCTGCTCATTTCTCAAGACCCAAACACATTGTCCTGCTAAGTGAAGGTACATGATGTATGATGCGATAGATGGTAACTGACGTTCCTTTATTTCTTTTTCACGGTATCACAGCTGAATGTGATTTGACAGCTGTTGACAGCGAAGGAAAGACTGCTCTGCATTGGACGTCACAAAACCCAGATTCTTCATGCATACAAGCACTGGTTGATGCCTATCCACCATTGCTGAATAAAAGGTAATACTGTGTGGAATCATTGGATGCCATATAGCATTAGTGCAAAGCAATTGCAGGTTTTTAATCTTTTTTTCCCGGCAAATTTCAGGGACTTATTTAACAACACAATCCTCCATTTGACAGCTGCTAACGGTTCAGCGCATCTTGTTGAGGCACTACTGAGAATTGAAGGGTAACTGGAACACAAAATAAAGCCCACCAGTGACCTACAAATATTTCAGTGTCATTGTTACCATTTCCTTATAGTCTAGAGATAGATGCCAAGGACAGCCTGGAGCGGACAGCTCTCCATTATGCCTGTGTTGAAGGACACTCAGAGATAGTATGCTGCACTGGCCGACTCTAGACTGGCCATTGAGATGTTACTGAACTTCAGTGCAAAGAGAGAACAGGTATGCATGGAACAGTGTCACGACATAAAATGGTTTATATATTAATTTGCTCTCCATATCTACATAGACTGATGCTGAAGGTCGGACAGCAGTTCACTACGCTGCTTTCTTTGGTAAACATCGTTCCTTGAAGTTTCTCGTTGAAGCTGCTTCTGACTGGACTCCCAGGTAGGTGCCCACCAATACCTATATTATACCTTAGTCCTAGAGTCTCATGATGGCTGACTGTATGTATGGCACTATAATAATATGATTCCTGTTCACAGAGATGTGTATGGCCGAACCCCTCTCCACTGGTCTTGTATGCCTCGCAGCACCAAGTGCATGAGTGTCCTCTTGAAGCATGCATCGTAAGCAACAATGTGTCTAGAACAACTGAGCACTCATGAATTATTCATTCCCTTCAGGGTTGTGATGGGTGATATCAATCCACGTGATAATGAGGGGATGACCCCCCTTCATTGTGCTGCTCATTTCTCAAGACCCAAACACATTGTCCTGCTAAGTGAAGGTACATGATGTATGATGCGATAGATGGTAACTGACGTTCCTTTATTTCTTTTTCACGGTATCACAGCTGAATGTGATTTGACAGCTGTTGACAGCGAAGGAAAGACTGCTCTGCATTGGACGTCACAAAACCCAGATTCTTCATGCATACAAGCACTGGTTGATGCCTATCCACCATTGCTGAATAAAAGGTAATACTGTGTGGAATCATTGGATGCCATATAGCATTAGTGCAAAGCAATTGCAGGTTTTTAATCTTTTTTTCCCGGCAAATTTCAGGGACTTATTTAACAACACAATCCTCCATTTGACAGCTGCTAACGGTTCAGCGCATCTTGTTGAGGCACTACTGAGAATTGAAGGGTAACTGGAACACAAAATAAAGCCCACCAGTGACCTACAAATATTTCAGTGTCATTGTTACCATTTCCTTATAGTCTAGAGATAGATGCCAAGGACAGCCTGGAGCGGACAGCTCTCCATTATGCCTGTGTTGAAGGACACTCAGAGATAGTGAAGCTCTTACTGGTCCACAGAGCCTTGGACTCCTGCATTGACTACAATGGTCTCACAGCTCTTCACTATGCTGTGGAAACCAACACCATTGATAGCTTGAAGGCATTTGCTTACCTCTCTGAGATGACACATCTTCCAGACAACGATGGGAAGACTCCAGTAATGGTGGCTGCCAGCAATGGCTACAACAGAGCTGTGGAAGTGTTGGTGAAGAATGAAGCTGTAGCCAAGACAATCAACCATGTGGAAGGAGAGGGGAGATCAGGTATGTGGTAGGCCTTGATAGATTATGCTCAAGACTCTGCCTATTTCTTTTCTTTTATGCTCAAAGAATGGCCCAATTATGCTCCAAAATCTGTCTATTATGCTTCTCAAGTTGTCTATTATGCTTATTATTACCAAATACCTACCAACATGCAACATGCAACATGCGACATGTGACATGCGACATGCGACATGCAACATGCGACATGCAACATGCGACATGCGACATGCAACATGCGACATGCGACATGCGACATGCGACATGCGACATGCGACATGCGACACACGACATGACATACGACATACCATATTAGGCCTTGATGGATTATGCTCAAGACTCTGCCTGTTTTTCTTTCTTTATGCTCTAAGAATGGCCCAATTATGTTCCAAAATCTGCCTATTATGCTTCTCAAGTTGTCTATTATGCTTATTACTACCAAATATTATATATTATGTCGCAGAACTTATTGATTTTTGATGAACAGAAGCAAAAACAAATTGAAAGACCATTATGATAGTTACATGTTTCTGTAGTTATGCTAGTTAATTCACACTTAGTGAGTTAACCTGCTTCATCAAAAGAACACTAAAGAATGTGTAACAGACAATACTGTGACTGCTGAAACAGTCGGAGACAATATACCATGGCAGGCATTCACTCCAGTTAGGTGCTGTTAATTCAACAAAATACCAGCCTATTATGCTGGGATGGTCACAAAATTCAGCCTATTATGCTAGCATAATTCTTGATGCTCAAGAGTACCTATTATGCTCGAAATTATGCTGGCACAATCTATCAAGGCCTAGTATGTGGTTGGATAGTGGGGAGATCAGGTGTGTGGTTGAATAATGGATGATTAGGGACACCATGCAGGTATGTGGTTGGAATGATAAGGAAGACCAGGTATATGATGGATTATTTTGTTTGGGTACAATTGGGTAGGGAGTCCTTGAAAGGCCTCCCCAACTTGAAAAATTCAAAAGATTTCACCTTTTGCAGAATTTCTGCTGAAATCTTAGCTGCCTCCAGAGCTCCTTTTATAGAGGCACTTGTGCAAAACACTTGTGGGTTTAGATTGTGGTTTCACACACAGCTATGAATATCATTACACCTAATTAACATTCCTATCTCACACACACACACACACACACACACACACACACAGCTCTCCACCTAGCCACTCAAGCTGGCTCATCAGAGAGTGTGGCTGCTCTTCTGTCCAAGGGAGCTGACCCAAACCTCCTAGACTCCCTCCAGCAGTCACCTCTCTTCCCCGCCTCTGAAGGCGGCCATGAAGATTGCGTTACCAATGTAAGAAGCCATGAACTCCGAGACATAGCTATATACACTTGCCTACTTCATACTTACACTGTAGGCTATATCATTTGCGCACACAACTGTGTATATGTGTCACTGGAATCAGCATATGTTGTGTTGTTTGTGCAGCTCATTGCTGGAGGGTGTCAGCCTGACACATTTGATCTGGAAGGCCAGACTCCACTGCACAAGGCAGTCCTTTACAATCAGCCAGGCTCTGTACGTGCATTGGTGGTTTCAGGAGCTGATCTCAATATCACTGACAGCAATGGATACACTGCTCTACATGTAAGTCAATGGCTCAATATTCCACCACCCTTGGTCTGATCTCTGCTTGGAAAAATGATAACTTTTACTTCTTCCACAGATGGCAGCCTATGGTGGCATCGGGACACTGGTTTTACTTTTACTGGAGCACTCTGCTAATCCTAACCTTCAGGTATTAAAGATAATCACTAAGGTGTATATATGTCATGTGACTGTTCTCATTTTCCATGAAGGATTCCAGCGGGCTGAGTCCAGTTCACCTGGCAGCAATGGAAGGCCATGTTGAGTGCCTTTCATCTCTCATCGCCTTTAGAGCTTATCTCAATTTTATGGACTTCTTAGAACAAAGGTATTGCATCATTGCATCATTGCATCATTGCACACACACACACACACACACACACACACACACACACACACACACACACACACACACACACACACACACACACACACACACACACACACAC
>CAXIPT010000005.1:6358627-6440033 GCA_964030475.1 Tethya wilhelma | reverse complement strand
ACACACACACACACACACACACACACACACACACACACACACACACACACACACACACACACACACACACACACACACACACACCCTTTCTATGCAGTCTTACTCCAGTGGATTACGCTCAAATGAATGGTCATGATGAGTGTGTGTCGCTGCTTAGTGCAGCTGGTGGTGTTCCCACTGGGAGCATCAGAGAGATGGCAGCTGTCACCATACAAACCGCATACCGTGGATACAGGTAGGATAATAGGAACACACATATATACATACATATGTACACACCCATTGTCTCTATAGTATTATGTGTGTGTTACTGTGTGCTGCCCAGAGCACGAGTGCTTCACTCAGAGCTAGTGGCAAAGAGTAGAGCAGTGACTGTCATTGCTGCACACGTAAGAGGCCTCATTCAAAGGAAAAAGTATTTTGATCTGATGAGAAGACATTGCGCTTCCATTGTTCTTCAATCTCACATCAGGTAAAGAACCATCACATCAAATATTCTCATCACGACATGATTTCATGAGCTGCAATGAACGCTATTTCCATCCTTATTCTCCTATAGAGGCTACATACAGAGGTGTCGCTACAGGAGACTTGTGGCAGTGTATCGTGAGAAGAAACATCACAAAGAGTTGTTAGAGCTCTACCACAACTTGGTGGAGAGGGACAGAGAGGCCGCCATCTTGAAAACCTTCACTCCTACCTTACCAGCATCGATAGGTGATGAGCAAACATCTGGCAGAGGGTCAGAGGATGCTAAAGTGAGGGAACAAAAGTTGAGGCTGGAAGCTGCAATGAAGATGAGAGAACAATGCTTAGTGAAACAACTGAGATGGAAAGAGTTTAGGGAGGCCGAGAGACAGAGAAGGATCGACAAGAAACATCAGGAGCAGATGGACTACTACTCTGGTGTGATTGCCGAGAGCAAAGCCCGCAGGGAGTACTCCTGCGCTCAGTTTGAGATGACCAATACCGTCCGCTCGCACTATGATGCAGCTGTTGTGATCCAACGGAGGTACAGACGGTGGAAGAAGGACCAGGCTGAAGGAGAAAGAGAGAGGATGGTGGCAGAAAGAAAGAGGAAGAAGCAGGAAGAAAGAGCAGCCATGTTGATACAGGAAGCATGGAGGGAGTACAAACAGCACAAGCTTTACAGAGCTCTTCATTTCAAGTCAATTGTGACCAGTCCAGTGATTACATTGAGAGATAATTCCCACACAGCTGCAGGTGTTGTTCCGGGAGACACGGACAGACTGCATTCCTATCAGCAAAGTATATCAATCACAGGTATTAAAGTTATCTTAATTAGTCAACATGTTTCCACTCTAATTATACATAGGCATTATATTCATTATCATTTATGAGGTGTAGTAATATAATTAGCAGGCAGTTTAATTAATGCCTTCTTATATAAACACCCTCAGGCAATCCACGACATAAACTCCATCAGACTGAGAGGAGTGGATTTAAAGTGTTTCGGCCAACAACTCGAGATCTGCTGTGGAAACCAGCTGGCACTATGGTCCCAGGACAGACGCCACTTGGAGACAAACCTACTCCATTCTTCACTTCTCCAGTTGGTTCCCAGTTGGCAAAGACCAGGCATCCTGGAACATTAGGTGTCTCTGGGGGACAGGTTCACAGGGCGGGGCAGTATGGCCCCCCACAGCGTGGTCCACCTGTGCTTCCAGAGTTATTGAATCCTTCTCGTCAAACTAGAACCATAGTTGGCAGAACACCCACTAAGAGTAGCATAGTACGTTTGCCAGAAATAGTTCATTTGTAGAAATGTGAGTGTGTCTAGACCATAGTTAAAGACAGATAAATTATTATTAGTATTTTACTTATATTGTTTGCAATTTTCCCCTTATATACATGTATGACCTGATTCAATAAAATTAGCATTAAAAATGTACTAAAAATGACTATTAGTGGTATGGGCGACATCATTATGACATAATATTATGTTGCTCTTTTTGGGTAGTGAAATACAATCACACACATACAAACATACATTGTACAATCGTATCAAATATAGCCACAAATCTCAAGAAACTGTTCTCTCTCCTCTTCACCTAAAACAAGATTCTCTATTGTCTCTTTAGGAATGCATTTCATTCCTCCCTCTCCCTCCACCAGTTTCCCCATCTCTTGGCTGACCTCTTGTTGCTGTTGTCTTTGTGGTTGACTCAACAAACCATCGATAGTCGAGGGATCTGAACCAGAAGGGGGGGTAGGAGGAGTGCCTGGGGGGACGTCTTCTAAGGGGGCGTAGCGGACACATACACCATAAGGGAGGTTCTCATTGAAACTGAAATTAGATACGAGCAGTGTGTTATCAAATGTGAGCACTAGAGGGTCGTTTTCGTCACTGAATCTAGCATTTTTGTTGTCTGGATTCTTTCTCTGCCATTGGTCAAACACTTGATCTAGTCTTGCCAGATGTAACAAGTGTAGGGGGTCGTTGGCTGCCTGGGGGGTGCACATCTGACCCCCAACAAAACATCTCACGTTCAAGTTAATCAAGAATTGGAGTGAAGAATGAAACTCGTCAAACTTGCTAGCATCAAGACTGAGGAATTGATCAATCAGATCACGACTTGGGAATTGGAAATCACTGTAGTCTCGTTCCAGACACCCCCCACCTCCAGTAACCTCGTATTGACCTTCACGAAATGGACCCGAATCGAGACACATTGTGGACTTGTTAGACGAGTTTCCAAAACCAGTTTGAGGATGAAAGACGGGGGAACGATAAGGAGTAGTGGGTAGCAAGGTCCAGTCCCAGAGTGGAATGGTGATTCGATTGTCAATCAATCGAAGGAGATTTTCGTACTCAAGAAGAAAGTATCTGTGCCAAGGAAAGAAGTGGCTTTCTTCTGGTAGCGTGTGCTGTGCTAGTGTGTTGAACGATTCAGCATAGGCAAGTACGAGTGCCATGTAGAGGGGTTTATATGTCAGGTCAGTAGCTACTTTCAGGACAGTATTGATGTAGCGCTGTTTCTCTGGGTCACTCAAAAGGGTCCAGCCTCTACGATAGCGACAGCAGGAGACCAGCTGACCATCCACACAGCTGCATATCCTACCAAATTCATCCATTACATCATCATTACCTGTGCATGTTCCTAAAAATAGAACAAACAAGTACTTATTAATAGTTACTTATTAACAGTTTATAATAACTACTTCATAATGATACAATAATATTTGGACACACCTTGACTGGCTGTCAACCCCTGCTGTGCTCCGCCCATGGTCCCAGCTGCCCCACTACCAGCGATGGGTGTGCACTGAGGCACTGGAGCATCCCAGCTGCCATCCTCTTGGCATAGGAGCACCAGCTGGTCTCGAGACGTAAAACCATCATCACAGAAAAATATGATTCTTGCTCCAGCTGTGAAATCGTCCAGGACACGCCTACCATTTGTCGGCTCTCCTGGGTCCTCACACATAACCCCTGTAATAATAGGATCGTAAAGTGTGAGGCAAAGTAATAATTAAATCAGACGAAATATCTCTGTTGGAATTTTGCTTAACATGCCAAGCCCTTTAGCAAGGCACCACAACTATATGTCAATAATATAAGAAGTGTTGGTGTGACTGTTTGTGAGAGTTATAAGTTCATTCTATGAACAAAGGGTGGACACTGAAAAGAATACAACTGCTAATACTCTTCTGGCCAAACAAGGCAAACCAGATTAATATCGGGGATAGTCACATTTTTGAGGTGTGGTGAAAGTGCCTCGTTTATGACAGATACTTGACTACAAGCCAAACTCGCACTACTGGTATTCAAGTTATGTAACAACTCTGATCTGACTAGCTGTTGCAATGAAAGTATTGCAGTCTCATGATCATTCCCAGCTCTTGCATAAGCACTGAGAGACTCCGGGAATCAATTGTTTATGGTGTAATTGTAATCTAAGATTAGTTCAAGGTGCTTCCTGTCAGATATAGTTGCAAATGCTTTGATCTAAACAATTATCTCACCCTCCACACGCACAAACAAATGTGTAAACAATAGTGCCTCATTGTATACATTGGCATGTGCCCCTGTTGACAGAAGACCACGCCCAGAGTGGGTTTGGTGTACCATAACATTCACATTCAATGGCAGCTAGGTTGTTGGTTATGTCTCTGCATGGAGGAGTGCTTGACTCACTTACTTTCGCAGACTGGTTCCAAGTCACTCCACCTCCCCTTTGGCTCGCAGCGCAGGCTGCTTGACCCAACCAGCATGTAGCCATTGTCGCAGCTGTAGTTGGCTATGGAGCCCACAGACAGGGTGTCTACGCTCACCAGCCCATTGACAGGGTTGCTCAGACTTGGACAGTCGAAGCTGCCATCTGCTGCAGGTGGGTCGGAGCAGAGGGAGAGAAAGAGATGGAGAGAATTATTTTAATTAAACATATACCTCATACAACTCCATTTGCACACATATCAGCCATGACACACATAGACAGCATAAGCAGTTAAACCAAAAATAGAGAGAGAGAGAGAAAGATTTAAAAATACCGACAGTTCCTTTTTTAGAGACAATTTTAGTCTCGTTTCCAAACATTTCCCATAAAATATGCATAACTGTGCAACTTGCAAAATATAAAATATGTGCCGGGAAAGGCCTGGGAACGAGGCTAAGACAATTTGGCGCAGGGTTTAACTCTTACGGATGCACTGAGAGTCTGTAGCACTCCACTCTCCACTTGAGAGGCACCTTCGGAGGAACACATCTCCAGGTCGCAGGGAGAAGCCGGGGAAACAGATGTAGAAGGCTTGAGAGTTAACTCTGTTCCCATCGTCTGTCTCCACCAGACCGTTAGAAGGGTTGGACAGCTGGGGACACATCACAGCTGCAATCAATCAATGCACAGAGATTAAGGTTAATTGTCAACAGATATTAATGACAGATTATCTTGCGTGCATAGAAGTTATAAGCTTTAAGCTATCAGTCTGAACTCGATGGTGGATGCAATAAGATATGACCAACTCACGTTCACAAGTTGGTAGAGAGCCACTCCATTCTCCGTTGGCTTGACAAGTGCGTGCAGCATCTCCCATGAGAGTGAAGCCCTCGTCACAGCTGTATTCCACGGTGGAGTTGGTGGTGGTGGAGGTGAGAGTCCTCCCGCCATCAGTAGGCACCCCAGGGTCACCACAGTCTTCAGACTCACCAGGGATCACTGGAGGGACAGAGAGAGTTCAGACAGAGAGAATTAAGTTCAGCCTCCTGAATTATTATTGAGCTGACAGTTTGAGCAACAGTAAAACAGTGTACCAACATCGCGAACAAATTCAGCAAATTTTACCTACATACATACAACAATGACACATTCTTGTCCGCCTACATGTGCAGCTGGGCTCCTCTCCACTCCAGCTCCCTGACTGTGTGCACACCCTGGTGGGTGGACCTTCCAGCTGGTAGCGCTCAATGCAGCTGTAGGTGGCCTCCAGTCCAAATGTTGTCCCGGCACTCGTGTTGACCATCCCATTCACTGGGTCTGTCAGTGGACCACAGTTGACTCCTGCAGAGCATGTTTGTATGTATGTATGTAGTGCGTACGACAGCTAGTTAGCTAACAACTTTTTTTTTTTTCATTTTTTTCTTTCTTTTTTTTTTCTTCATTTTTTGGTCCAGTTGGGATTTGAACTCAGGTTGAGTAACACTACATACAAATATACTTACCAATTGAGCTACCAGTACCCATGAAAACACATAGTACTACATACACATTATAAACCAGGTACTACTTTATTCCTCTTGGTATTCCACTTACGTTCACACGTCGGTGCTAGCCCACTCCACTCGCCATCTTCCTGGCAGATACGGATGTTGAATCCCATGAGAACAAACCCAGCATTGCACTGGTAGGAAGCCACAGCATTGAGAGAGGTGCTGCCGATGGGCAGCGTTGTCACAACACCATTCATCACCTCCAACGGACCACAGTCGATGGCTAGTGCGCAAAATACAACAAAAACACATACGATTTAATACACCTACCCGGGATAGTATCACACATACGGCGGTTGTGCAACAATGCTGGGGAGAAATAGTTGATATTTACCCTGACAGGTAGGATCACCGCCTGTCCAAGTTCCGTCGGAGGAGCAGGTCCTCTTGTCAGGGCCGTTGATGATGTAGCCAGTGTTACAGGTATAGGAGACGGTGGAGCCAACCGTGGTGTTAGTGATGGCAATGTCACCATTAGCAGGAGCCACTAGGAGGGGGCAGGTTACCGTGCCAACTGCAGCTGATGGGAGAAGAAGAATAATTATGATGGTAAAATTATCGAGGTTAGCTTCATCACTGTCTAAATTTTATCATCAAGATAACCAAATGTTTGTCTCTCAAAGGAGATCATCTTACGTTGGCAGGTGGGTGGAGTGCCTGTCCATGTGCAGTCAGAGTCACATGACCTGAAGAGCGTCCCTTGGATCATAAACCCATCGTTGCACTCGTAGAAGGCAATACCTTGGAACGTGAACTTACTGACACTAACTAAACCATTTAGAGGATTTTCAAGATCAGGACATCTGATTTCTGAGGAAAATGAGTAAGTAAAATTAACACCAACATCTTATCTTTGCTGAAGTAGCCACCACAGCACTATGCCTCACCTTCACAGGTGGGTGTGGTTCCGCTCCACCTGATGCTGGTCCCGTCACTCTCACAGGTCCGTGTCTCGCTGCCTCCAACCAGCTTGTAGTCAGGGTCACAGGAGTAGGTCGCCATGGAGCCAACACTCAGGGAGTCAAAGTTCACCTCGCCATTTTCAATCTCGCCTAGTTCATCTTGATCACAGGTCATCACTGCACACAATGAGAGGAGATAATGACACTAAGACTAGCAAATGGCAGATGAAATTTGTGAACCAACCTTTTTAATTTAATCTTTTAATAATATCATTACTAGCCCCCCCCCCCACACACACACACTTACAGACACATATGGGGTCCCCATTGCCCCCCCATTGGCCATTGTTCTGGCACGTCCTTGAAACAAGTCCAATTCTCATGAAGGTCTCGTCACAGAAATATGTTGCCTCAGAGCCAGGTGTCCTGGAGGGGACCAAGACCTGGCCATTCTCAGGTGGGGTCAAAGGTGGGCAAAGAATCTCTAAAGATAGGAATATTATTATTATAATGAGCCAATCAAAGAGTAGTAGAATTAATTTAGAATGAATTGGTTAAAGTGAGTTAAAAGTTTCATGACACACATTTGCGACGATTTATTCACAACATTACTCTTTTAAAACTGATGCAATGTTTAGACTGGAATTAATTCAATTTTAAGCATCAATGTTTTGCATTGAATGGTCAAGCAATACATACAGTATTAGGCCAAGCAATACACTATATTGTAGACCATCCTGCATGTCATTGCGTGCCACGTCCTTTGGATGTGACTGACTGTTGACGTACCTTCACACGTGGGTGGCTCTCCACTCCACTCCTCGGTCACCTGACACACCCTCGAGGCATTTCCAACGAGGGTTAGACCAGGATTGCAGCTATATTCGGCCATTCCACCCGGTGTGTTGTCTGCAACTGAGACAGAGCCATTGAGAGGGGGTGACAAGGAGGGGCAGGTGAAGGCTGCACACGAAAGACAAATAGTAGGTGTTATTTTATCGCAACACTAGGTCATTAATGGGCACGCATGGGTACCTGCACCTCCACACCCAATGGTGCCAGAGAATGATTCTAAAAATGCACCCACAAAATTTCCAACTCTAATTATCATCATTTTAATGTGATTGATGATAAGTCACTTACATAAGCAGAGAGTGACTGACCCACTCCACATTTCAGTGGAGAGACAAACCACCTCCGTATCGCCGAAAAGAGTAAAGCCTTGGTCACATGAATAAGTGGCTATTGATCCAACAGTGCGGCTGGGAACATCAACAGAGCCATTCACAGGGGAAAACAGTCTTGGACATTGAAGAGCTATGAACCAAAAGAAAGAAATTAAGTGCTTTGTGAGTTAGTGAGTGTTTCCATTTAGAGATAGTTGTTTGTATTCTCCTAACAGCTGGAGGCACTTATGATGAAGAGAGGCCCACTCAATGAATCTATAAAACTCTCTTCCTTGTACAACCCTGTGGACCTGAGGCTATTGTTTGTCAGGTTCCTTAGCAACTGATGTCAGGAGATTGAATTAAGAGAAGCCTTGCCACAAGGTAAACAGAAGCACACACACACACTGACATCAATACCAGCTGTGGTTGAAATGCGCAATATAATTATGCTATTTGCCACATTAAGATGTTTTAAATAGGCAAGAGAAATGCAAAAAATCAGAACTAGCTCGGAGAAAATTCCAATCAATCCTTCAATCACTTGTACTCAATATGTCTCTTTGAAGATTAATGGACTAACGATATCACAGTACATGTGACACACACACAATCCCATAGTTCTAATCAACTCCATGCCAACATTCCTCACATATGGAAACAAACGCATCAATTGTCAAATAGTATCATATTTTCTGTGGATTCTCAATATTTATGCACTAAGTCAAAGAGTTTTGGCTTCATTTTGAAAGTTGATGTACCGACAGTCAAAATACGACACATAATGGTACTGTAGCTTAAACATTTTAAATACATATTTCTCAATCTCTCTCTCACACACATTTGCTCTTGCTCTCTTTCTCTCTCTCTCTCTCTCTCTCTCTCTCTCTCTCTCTCTCTTCAGCTGCAAGACTTACGCTCACACCCTGGTGCACCACCACTCCATTGACAGCTGCTCAGACACTCCCTGATCTCACTGCCTCCACTCAGTCTGAAGTTCTCGTCACAAGAGTATGAGGCCATTGAGCCGAGGGTGGTCCTCCCGGAGAGAAGGGTCACACTTCCATTGGAAGGACTCTCCAGCACACCACAGTCAATCACTGTAATGTATGCATTGTGTGTGTGTGTGGTTTGTATGATAGTGAAGGTTCAGTCGATTATTGCATTTAGAAATATAATGACATTGTGTGTGAGTGTGTGTGTGTGTGTGTGTGTCAGTGAAGCTTTGAAGTAGACAGTGTGTTATGTATAGCCTGTATTAATTTTATGAAGCCTCATGTACGTATGTATTTATGTATGTATGTACACAATGATTCCAGGAGATATTATTGTGTATTTGTTTAGTCTGTTAGCTCAACACCAATTTGTCATTGATACCAGAACTCTTGTAAGACCCCAGTCCTCTACAACAACTTGTTACTAAACACATCTAGTGGCGTTACTAGCACTGCAGCTATATACACTGGATTACCCAATGGCATAATTATAAGAATGCTGAATGTGCAGTCATACACGCCTGTTTGCTATATCATAATGGGTGGTGTTACAGTACATTAGAGAATACAAGTAGTTCTGTTTGTTGAGCAATACGAGTGTAAACATGATCAACAAAGTCTTATTGAACAAATGAGGGCACTAAAACAGTCCCCAGTGTGTCTAGCAGATCGGCGCAACAGCTTACACAGCTCTTTGCATACGACAGGATGTGCTGTTTGCAACATTCACACACCACTACCATCACCTTGCTCACTCACATTCGCAGCTAGGCTCCTTGTCCGACCACCCTCTGATGGTGCAGGTGCGAAGTCTCTCACCAATCAGCTTGAAGTTGTCATTGATGCAATCGTAAAATGCCATAGAATTAATGAAATTCCCATCAGTTAGAATGAGGTTTGCATTAGGAGGTGTCGAGAGGGCTTCGCATTGGAACACTGCAGTGTAAGAATTAAAGGAATGTTTGAGTGTGTCTGAGTGTTCGCATTCTTGCAAACAAACACGACAAGTATAATTAGCTAAACAAACAAACAATCACTTAAACACTTGTAAGTCACTAGCCACTGCACACGACACGTGGACTGGTCCTTACAATTGCACGCAGGCATCTCTCCCGACCACTGGCCACTCTCCAGACACACTCTCTCACTGGGGCCTCTCAGCATATAGTCATTGTCACAGCTGTAGAAGGCTCTGGAGCCAAATGTTGTACCATCGCTAAGATCCACCAGTCCATTCTCAGGGGACATCAGTACACCACAGTCTACCACTGCAGCACATATAGGGATAGATATATAGTGTGTTATAAATAGTGCATGCACCAGGTCCCAGCAAACAGGCAAGTAGGGATGCACAAACTATAGCCTAGCTTACTCCCATGACTCACACATGCAAGTTGGTGGTGTGCCTGACCACTCTCCATCACTCTGACAGGTCCTTGTCTCCATCCCACTGAGACTGTAGCCATCCTCACAGCTGTAGACAGCTGTAGCTCCAAACAGAGTGCCTTCACTCAAATCAACAGCTCCATTATCTGGTCCAACCAGCCTCCCACAGTCCCTCACTATGGTGAAGTAATAACATTACATATATCATACATAAGATTAATGTGAAACAAGAAATGTCTTGGAATTGGACATCTCTTTAGATCCAGAGCCAACTTGACTTACACACACAGACGGGTTCTTCTCCCGACCAGTTGCCTGTTGATGTACACATCCTCACTGGTGCTCCAATCAGGTCGTAGCCATCATTGCAGCTGTAGACGGCCTCAGAACCAACAGTTGTTCTGTTGTTTGTCTCGACTCTTCCATTCTCAGGGTCAGCCAGACTCCCACAGTCTGGACTCACGGATGGAGGCAATGCTGCAAGTATGCACACACACTATAAGTATTTCTGCACATGCCAATACATACACATAATATTAATTTTGTATGTATAACCAGTTTAGAGAACCAATAAGCCAACGAAATTTAAAAGTACATATCCAATGGACAAGCTCATAAAACAGTAATGATAGTACATATCCTACACAGCAATGAGTCTACAATTCACTTACCTTCACAGGAAGGCTCACTCCCTGACCACTCCCCCTCTGCCTGGCACACTCTGGTCTCATTTCCAGAGATGATGTAGCTACTCTCACACGAGTAGGTAGCCACGTCCCCAGGCAAGTTGCCCGTCTGTCTCACATCTCCTCTCTCATCAGAGAAGGTGAGGTTTGAGCAGGTGTTGGAACAAGAAGGCATCTTTCCACTCCATTCTCCACTGGCCTGACATAGTCTGGTGTCCTCCCCTCCCACTAGGGCCAGACCCTCGTCGCAAGAGTAGACAGCCATGGCACCCAGGAATCTCTCAAAGGTCACAATCCCATTCTCGGGTGGAATCAGAATGGGACACAGTACCTCGTCACCTAGTGCAAAAAGCACATAATGTAAAACTCTAGCTAGGATTTTGGAGATTGTGCAACGTACGGATGCAGCAAGGCTCATTCCCAGACCACCTTCCATCTTCTATACACGTTCGAATTTCATCCCCAAACCGTAGGGAATAGCCTGGGATGCAGCTGTAGACCGCCTCACTGCCAAACCTAGTATCACTGAACATCACATCGCCATGGTGAGGGCTCTCCAAGACACCACAATCAATTTCTAAGAAAGAAAAAAATCCTCAAACATGCTCAGAGATTGAGTGATGGATATCTCACCATAGCAACTGGGTGGTCTTCCTGTCCATATACCACTGGACTGGCACACTCTGCGTGTGCTGCCGATGATCTGAAACCCATAGTTGCAGCTGTAGGTGGCAACAGAGTCCAGCTTGTTCTCATCACTGAGGCTCAGGGAGCCGTTGTAAGGAGCTCGCAGCATGGGACACCTCACAGCTGCAAATGATTTAATGTGTTTATCATTACATCTCTGTTTACACGTTGCTATCATTATGCAAAGGCTTTAATTTTGCAACTGTTTACATGCCATTGTGTACACACCGACAGCATGCAGGGATTTGAGAATTGAATTTGAACTGATTCATGGAATTTGTGGATTTCTTTAGAGATGTTTCTGAGGGTCTCAACAACCAACTTGTTGACAGGAAGTGTGAAGACTAAACAATAAATATAAGTACTTTTGTTTGTTACAATATAATTCTCACGTTCGCAGGTAGGTGCCTTGTCAGACCAATCTCCCAAGAGACTGCAGGTTCTTTGAAAGTTTCCCGACAGTGTATAGCCAACGTTGCACGAGTAGACAGCAATCCCTCCTATCGTTAGTCGATTGATTGTGACCCTTCCATTCTGAGGGTCGGGTAGTGTCCCACATGTACCGGCTACAGGGAGAGCAGAGGAGAGGTATGCTGCTAACATAATTTGTTCAATGCACTTGTAATGCCATAGTAATTGAGAGCGGTGGCTCTTGCCAGACATGGACACAATTTACAGCATTCTCTGGACCGTGATATTATTATACACCCGGCTATACAAAACAAACTCAGTAGTGCAAAACTAACTCCCCACTACTCAAAATATTCAGAATAAAATAACTATCTTTCCCATTAAATTTTATTAGGTGAAACAGACAAAATTAATGTTATACGTACGTTGGCAAGAGGGCATTGACCCAGACCATGATCCACTATCCTGACACATCCGTGTTGGCTCTCCAACGAGTCCAAAACCAGAAAAACAGGAATAGTTTGCTTGCGATCCAAAAGCCAGCTGTCTTGCTCTCACCGTGCCGTGAGCAGGGGACCTCAAAGGAGAACACAAGACAGCTACAAGGAAGAGGAAGGGAGAAACTGTGTTCATGTGTGTGGGTATGAATACCGTTTACAAGCAGCCACGCTATGAACTGCTATAAATGGAGCTGGTGCAAAGACATACCCTTGTCTGCAAACATAGCACAATCATCTGTCAACACACACACTTTTAAAGGCATCCCTAATGCACTGCTTGTCCTCAACTCCAGCTTAAACTGATTATAACTAGCGGACTCTTTTGAAGGGACTAACCTGAGCACGTGGGACGTGACTCGCTCCATTCTCCCTCGGCATTGCAGACACTGCTCCTGGCTCCTGACAACACATAGCCAGAGTCACAGTGGTATACTGCTACAGCTCCATATTGGGTGGACTCAAACTGCACCACTCCATTGGAAGGAACGCCAGGGTTTCCACAGACCACTCCTAATAGCATTAGGTGATCACCGAAGATTAGCAGTGTTTGTAAATACACCCACTCACATCGTAAATGTTTATTGCGGACACTTTTGAGGTAATTGGCAGCCAATTTCTCCGAGTTGGGCATGAGTCAAGGCTTGAATCAAAGGGAAGCCATACAGTGTGCATGCAAGCTACAGCGATTGCTCAAATTCACACTTAAGACTACACGCAACAAATGCCAAATTTGTGGCCCTCTTCTGCCTGGGAAACATGATGCCAATTGAATATGTTAGTCGATTATTCCAACAAAGCATCTCTAGTTATGAGCAGCCTTCCAATGTTTGTCACTGTGCCCATGGACCACACGTTGTAGACATGCCTCTCCAAGTAAAAACAAACAGGATCATTCCCGTACAACAATGCAACAACTTCAATTTGCGACTCACTCTGACATCTTGGTACTGTCCCAGACCACTGTCCATCCATCTGACATAGTCTCACTGAAGCACCAACAAGAAGGTGGCCTCGATTGCAAGTGAAGAACGCTTGAGATCCTTCGGTAGTTCCTTGGACAATTCTATTCCCATTCTCCAAACGCCCAGGATCTCCACACTGTGCTGGCGCTAAATGGGGAAAGAAAAATTCAAAATATTTTGCAAAATTAATGTCATATTAATTTTATAACTCAATGTGACCAAAATTGTGCAGTTATTATAAACCAATGGTACACACCCTTTGTACAGGCGGGCCATATCCCAGACCACTGGTCATCACTCTCACAGGTCAGCTGCCGGTAACCAAGGAGATCGTAGCCCTCGTTGCACTGAAATGCCACCATGTCTCCTTCCATCGTCCCATCCAACACACGCACACCATTCTCAATATCACCAAAATCTTGACACTGGCCACGTCCTAATGTGTGTGTGTGTGTGTGTGTGTGTGCATGGATCTCACTAATCTCACTATGCGCAGCATAATTGTGTGTGTGTGTGTGTGTGTGTGTGTGTGTGTGTGTGTGTGTGTGCATGGATCTCACTAATCTCACTATGCGCAGCATGACATAATTGTGTGTGTGTGTGTGTGACCTTATTACCTAATGCAAGGCTAATGCATGAATCCTTTCATTGTGCATTCGCTAAAATATGCATAAAATTAATGCATACATAATATTATGTGTATGTGTACGTGTGTGTGTGTTTACTTCAGCTAAGGAAGTCTTACTTAAGTGTTGCATGTAATGCTAGCTGTATGTTGCATTAACTCTGCATCGCAAACATGCCTGCATGTTGAATGCAGGAAACCCAACTGGTCAGGCTCAATATCATGCACAGTTCCCATAGCTACTTACTTCTGCACCGCAGTGCCTGTCCCGTCCATTTTGATTCATTGGAACAAACAAGTAGCTCCTGACCAGATTGGATTACATAACCATTGATGCATCTGTATTCAACTTGCTCTCCAATGATGTAAGAAATACGATATGTAAATGTGGACGGTTCAGGTGGTCTTCCACATGGATCGGGTGGACTATCATTTGGTATTGGAACCTGGGCTGAATTAAGGGATGGAAAATAGCTTGCATTGATGCATAAATGCAGGAATGCAAACATCTAACACTCCAAGAGTAGGCTATATTAATATGTTGGTTAAAGGTTACAATTAAGTTAGTTGGGAAATTCTATTATTGGGCTGTGTGCATTCAAAGCATGCACTGGATTCAATGAGCACTCCCATCTCTCAATACACAAAGCACACACAGTGACACACCATACTGCTACACACCAGCACATTCAAACCATTTAGGCCAATTATCTGCATATTAGTCTGGTATGCAGCCTGTCATCCAACACAACATGCAGAGCTGATTGCTAGCACAGACAACAGCCAACTCACCAACACACTGCGGTGTATCTCCATCCCATACTGGCCTGTTCTGCTCACTCCATCCACAAACAAGCACCTCTGATCCTCTCAGCACATAGCCAGGACTGCATGCAAACTCAATCACTGCTCCTATTGGAAATGTGTTGCCAATTCTTTGTCCATTCTTTGGTACACCTGGGTCTGGACAGCTTGCTGTGTTTACTTGGATGGTGGCCCTCTTTGTAATAATGGTAGAATGTTTTGTGTCTTCTCTTGCTGCAGCTGTGTCACTGTGTTCTGCCGGCCTCCATCTTATTGCAGCAGCCTCGCTGTCTCCAATGAACAGTCCAGCTAGTAGAGTGAGGGCTAGCAACACCTTGAGAGCAGAGTTCAACTTGTACAACATCTTTATACTCTTGGTATTATCTAAGTTTAGCTTGCTGATTCCAGGCCAACCGTATCTGCATCTTTGTAAATAGTACTACTAAATTATGGTTCTCTGACACCTCCAGCTAAACAGCTTAGTTAAGGTCCAACTTTATGTCAACAACTGTCACAATCAAAGTCCTTTTGAATCAACTGGAGTCACTGTGACCTGCACCATTCAATCGATTTCCCGCGTTCATAGGGTTTCGCGCGTAATCTTACGTATTCTTGGCGGGAAATTCGCGCGCAATTTACCCAGGAATTCGCGGTAAATTTCAATTACCCCTTACAGCTGACAAAGAAGATCAAAGAAAAGAGAATTTGGAGGTGAAGGCCAGCCTAATGACGGTTGAAAGCTCATTCACCGCTAGGAGGGAGTCAATGGCAGCCTAGGGACACCAGCTGGAATAAAGTGAGAAGCTGGCAACACTTGTTTGAGAGTTGTCAAGGTAGCAAGCTTGAATGTACACCACTAAAAGCATTGCAAGTAATTCAGAGTGTGCTATTTAGGTACTCTTTTTGAACTAGTGATACACAGCTAATGGAGGATGGGGTGTTACTGGGAGCAGCCAAGTTAGTAAGGAACAAAGGAAGCTAGTGTGCCCCGCTGCTAGCTCCCAGAGAGAGGTAGTCAGTGTTGCCTAGGAGACGAGTGTGGCTAGATTATCATTAAGGTATAGCACAGGCCAATTGATTCCACAGTTGCCTAGCAACCATTGAGGTGTTATAAATAGAGGTACCGATAGCACGCTAGTAGGGCAATCAGCTAAGAAGGTTTTTGAGATAAATTTGTAGTTATGTAGTGTGTGTGTGTGTGTGTGTGTGTGTGTGTGTGTGTGTGTGTGTGTGTTTACTACAATTGGAGTGTTGTACGTGTGTGTGTGTGTTTGTCCTTCACTGCAGGACATGACATCACGCTAATGTTGCTAATCAAGAGAGGTGACTGTCTTGACGTCTCCCCCAATCCCCCTCCCCTCTCAAAGGTGAGTCTTATCACTGTATGACTGCATGACTGCATGACAGCATGTGCTTGTTATCATGGCTACCTACTTCTCATGTGTAACATTTAATGTAGCACAACTGTATGTTGGATGTACAATGTATTTTGGTATAATAGTCAAAATAGAATAATAATTATTTCTAGCTGACAAAAATAGTTTTACAACTGACCACAGAACAAGTAAACTGTAGTGTGCACAAGTATGCTAACGAGATGTGGTTTTACCTGCCTCAAGTAATTGAAAGGATCAAAAAGAGTTGGTAATTTGACGTCTCATTTTGGCCTTTTGCTTGTGGCCTTGTGGATCTGCTGCTAAACAAACAAAAATAATTTTCCCTGGAATTTGGTTGCTGCTGTGAACACCATAAAAGAGAAATGATATTACGTTATTTTGACAAACAAATAATGCGATTTTTTTTGCAAATGTGATTAACATTACCACAACAATTAGCTGCTATAATTAGTTTATTGCCAGAACACTAGTAGTTGCATCCTATGGTTTTAAATAATTCAATAAGTACTTGTTCAAGCAAGATGCTATATCTTCTGCTCTTTAAAAAAAAACTCTTAGTCTGAAAGTATTTTAATCAAGGTTTCATGGTCTCACACTTCTCCTCCATAAAACTGTGTGCTGATGTGTCCATCAGGTTATCCATGTATTGCATTGATGTTGCTGGTGCACAGTCCATAGTGAGTGCCGGTGGCCGGGGGGCAGCAAGGGGGGCTCTGAAATGTGCGAGTGTCGTCACACCAGGTGAGTGGTTCTTGAGCAGCACAGGAGGGTCGTAGATCACACAGATATCGTAGGGAAGATTGAGATTGTTGCTGAAGTCGGACACTCTAAAACCAGGAGAGAGAAGGAGGGCGCTGTTATCAAATGCGTAACGGACTTCGTTTCTTCCCTGGCCAAGGAACTGCCAGCGCATGAGAAGAGAGTCCAGCTGTGCTAGGTGAAGGAGGAAGACAGGATCATTGGCAGCGTTCACTCCACACATCGTACCTCCCACAAAGCATTGGACATTCAGTCCAAGAAGAAGCTGCAAGAAGCGATGAAATTCGTCAAACTCTTCGACAGGCAGTGGAAGAAGGTCACGATCCACTATATCTCTGCTCGGGAAGCGCATATTCTTGTATTCTCGTTTCAAACAGCCACCTCCTGCTGATGGGGCGATCTCGTACTGCCCCACGCGAACAGGACCAGTGATGACGCAGTTGTCTTCCACCCTCGATGTGTCACCAAACCCGTCTGTGTTGGCCCACACGGCAGCCGTGTATGGTGCAACGGGGAATGGAGTCCAATCATAGTACGGGATGGTGAGACTGCAGTTGAAGTCCCTCAAGATGTCCTCATACTCCAGCATGAAGTAGCGAGCAAAGACAAAGTACTGACTGGTGGAAGGAGTGCCAGACTGAGTGATGGTGTTGGCAGTGAAGGAGTCTTTGAAGAGAGTAATTAAAGCATCAAAGCGAGGCTTGTAGATCGGGTCCTTGGAAACCCTGAGAATGGTGTTGATGTAAGCGAAACGATCCTCTCTAGTCAGAGCCACGTAGTCTCTCCTTACACGACAGCAGTTGACAAGTCGACCATTGACACACTGGCATCTCCTCCTGCAGCGATCATAGATGTCGTTGTTTCCAGTGCACTCATCTGTAGTGGAGAGTTTGGTAAGGGTCAGTGCAATCAAAAGCTACAAAATGTGAGACTGTACCATTGAATGGTGTGCAAGTAGGCTGGGTGTCACTCCATTCTCCATTCTCCTGACAGACTCTGTATTTTGAACCTACAAGGTCAAAGTTGTCGAAGCACCTAAAGAAGACAACAGATCCTGTGCTGAACTCATCACCAAATCTCCTTCCGTTGTCCGGCACTCCTGGGTCTCCACATCCTCGAGCTGGAACTGTCAGTGAGCATGTGTGGAAATCAGATCCCGTAATATATTTTACTCATGGGATATATCATTTATATAATTATTCCACATACTTATACACTCAGGGTCATTGCCAGACCATTGTCCAGTAGCAAGACAAGATCTCCTTTCATTTCCACTCAGTTCAAATCCTGTGTCGCACTCGTATGTAGCAAGAGACCCAACTGTGATTCCATTGAGTGATACGCTTCCATTGGAAGGGCTTGAGAGATTTGGACACTCAATAGCTATCAGACATTAACAGAGGAATCTTTTAATAGCATCAATCTGTGGGCTCTTTCTTACCTTGGCATGTTGGAGCTTCATCACTCCATTCTCCAGTCACAATACAGAACCTCTGCCTCTCCCCTACCAAGTCAAACCCTTGATCACACCTGTACATAGCAGGTGCACCTAGAGTCGTGTCAAAGACCTCAACACGACCATTTTGGGGGTCAGGAAGTGGGCCACAATCAACAGCTGTATGTTTGGAAGTTGTAAAAAATCATTAGAAGAAAAATCTTGATATCCAGCTGGGATTTGAACCCATGTTTTTTTTTTGAAATCTAGTCGAATGCTCTTACTGCTGAGCTATTAAAACTCATAGGCATTGAAGCAGTGAATAGTAGTATCCATCAGAAACACGAATCAAATACTAATTTGCTTTCACTCACGTTGGCAAGTTGGTGCACTTTCTGTCCAATCCCCATTATCTTGGCAGCTTCTCTGACTGACCCCTTGTAAGAGGTACCCCTCAAAACAAGTGTAAGTAGCTACATCTCCTGGCGACAGTCCACTCACCTCCACGTTCCCATTCTCTGGGCTACTGAGAGTCGGACACATAGCAATGACTGCAAGTTTTGGAAAATGAAAAGCAAGATGTGATGGAGTATCAATGTATGGAAAATGACTTTTTGTGCTTGGAAATAATGACATGGGAATGAGACTTTAAGTCTAAACCCTCACCAGATCTGCAGACAGGCTCATCTCCAGACCATTGACCATTTATAAGGCAAACTCGGATGAAATTACCGACTAGTGCAAATCCTTGGTCACAGCTGTACTCTGCTGTGGACATTACCGTGGTCTCTGTAAGCTCGACCTTGCCATTGGCAGGAGAGGAAAGCGGTCCACAGTCGATTGCTACATGCAGGACAAGAAACATGCACTCTCAGGCACTAGCATGCAAAAACCTCTTTACACAGAATGGGGATTGGAAACTCAAAGTCTCATTCCCATGCTTCAGTCAAAGTCCCATTCCCATACTGTCATAAGTTCAATTCTCATTCTATAGTCAGTCTCATTCCCATGCTGCTGCATATGTTGGTGTGTCTACTTACGGAGACAGACGGGTTCAGAACCAGACCATGATCCAGCTGCTGTACACACTCGTCTTGATGTCCCTTGAAGGATGAAACCAGGGTTACAAGTGTAGCGTGCATCAGAGCCAAATGTCGTGCCAGTAGGGAAGGAGATTCCACCATTGTCAGGAGCTGGGAGGGACCCACAGTCAACCACTGAGTGTGGAGAAAGAAGAAAGATAGCATGTATTATGCTTGCAAAGGAAGGATCAAAGATATGTGAATTAAAACAGCATTGCACTCAGTTTGAAGTCTTGCATGCATCTCTTGATAGTGTAATGGTTGACTCACATCTGCAGGTGGGCGCCACACCTGTCCACTCCTCATCTTGCTGACACACTCTCTCCTCATCTCCGTCCAGAGTGTAGCCATTGGTGCAGCTGTAGTTGGCCGTGGAGCCGACTGTCACTCCAGAGACCACCACTGCTCCATTTGCTGGGCTCTCCAGCTGCTCACACTCAACAACTGTGTGTGTACCATTGAAAGCTACTTTAGCACTGCCTACAAACTTCAGGATTTAGAAACTCTTACCTTCAACACATGATGGTATGGTACCACTCCAGCTTCCATCAATCTGGCAATTCCTTGTTTCATCTCCTTGGAGATTAAAGCCTTGGTTACAAGTGTACGTAGCAACAGAGTTGACTGTTCTGCTCGGGACGTCTACATCTCCATTTGGTGGTGGTGGAAGAGGGGGGCACAATAGCGCTATAGCAACGATATTCAATCATATTACTTTCGAATAGAGTACACCAGCAATGCATTGAGTTAGCATTGAATATCTTACGTTGGCAAGAAGGTGCTTCATTCGACCATGTTCCACCAGGTTGACACCTCCTCAATGGAACTCCCACTAGAACATATCCAGGGTCGCAGGAGTAGCTTGCAATAGAAAGAAGTACTGTTGCTGGTACAACCACTCTGCCATTTACAGGGTCGTCAAGGGGACCACAATCAACAGCTGTATGTTGGTGTGTGTGTGTGTGTGTGTGTGTGTGTGTGTGTGTGTGTAGTCATGATACTTATAATCATTAAGTTTTATTTGTGGAATTAAGAACATACGTTCACACTTGGGGGCGACTCCAGACCATGTTCCATCCGACTGACACGTTCTTGTAGCTTGCCCAGAAATTTCATAGCCAAAGAAACATTCATAAGTTGCCACACTGTTGAAGAAAGTGTCTCTGAAAATCACTCTGCCATTTGAAGGGTCTGACAATGATCCGCAATCCACCGCTATACATGTGAAGAAACAACAGGGTATGGATATTTAAGAGACCAGTGTTTTCATTGATGAACAGGAGTCACTCACGTTCACATGTGGGTTCAGTTTCTGACCATCCATCTCTTGTGCAAGTTCTGCTGGTCACTCCTTTTATCTCAAATCCGTCGAAGCAGGAATAAGTTGCAATGGATCCCTCTGTTGTGCCATCAGAAGAATCAACTGCTCCATTCTCAGGGTCCTTTAGCACACCACAGTCAACTATATCTCCTGTGTTTACAAATCATAACACTCAACACTGAATATCTATGGCAACCATTGGCTTACTTTGGCAAGTTGGTGCTTCTCCTGACCATTGTCCACTGTCTTGACAAGTCCTGGTCTTCCTGCCAACTAGAGAGAAGCCACTGTTGCAGGTGTATGTGGCAATGGACCCAAACACTGTACCACTCAAATCAACTCTACCATTGATAGGATTTCTCAAGTTTCCACAGTCAACAACTATGATAGTAATAGAATAAAAATACATGTAAAAGATTCATTTTACATAATTATAGTCTCTCTAGCATTTCTTACGTCTGCACCGAGGATCTTGTCCTGACCATTTTCCATTGTCCTGGCAGGTCCTTGTTGCTTGTCCTACTAGTTCAAAGCCACTGTCACAGGTGTAAGTAGCTGTTGATCCTGGTGTGCTTCCTTGCTGGTCAACATTTCCATTTTCTGGATTGGACAATCTATCGCAAGTGATTCGTCTGCATCGAGGATCTTGTCCTGACCATTTTCCATTGTCCTGGCAGGTCCTTGTTGCTTGTCCTACTAGTTCAAAGCCACTGTCACAGGTGTAAGTAGCTGTTAGATCCTGGTGTGCTTCCTTGCTGGTCAACATTTCCATTTGCTGGTTTGGACAATCTATCACAAGTGATCAATCTGCAGGTAGGAGCCTTTCCAGACCATTTTCCATTGTTCTGGCAGGTCCTTTTAGCTGCTCCAACTAGCTGGTAGCCACGATCGCAGCTGTAGGTAGCTATTGCTCTCGGTCTGTTGCCATTTTGATCCACATCACCGTTTGCTGGGTCAGAAAGTTTGTCACAAGTGATCAATTTGCATGTTGGAGCCTTCCCAGACCATTTCCCATTGTTCTGGCAGGTCCTTTTAGCTCCTCCAACTAGCTGGTAGCCACGGTCACAGCTGTAGGTAGCTGTTGCTCCTAGTCTGTTGCCATTTTGATCAACATCTCCTTTTGGCGGATCAGAAAGTTTATCGCACGTAACTATACGTTTGCAGGTGGGTAGGGCAGGCTCCCATTGTCTGTTAGACTTGCAGGTTCTTGACTCGGAACCAACTAGAGCAAAGCCATTTTTACAGAAATGCCACACTTTAGCTCCCACTGATGTGCTGGAGAACTTCACCCATCCATTGTCTGGACTTCGAGGTCTTCCACATCCTCGAGCTGAGGAAGAGAGAGAGAGAGAGAGAGAGAGAGAGAGAGAGAGAGAGAAGCACTGAATTAATTATAGTTCATATATAATTAATTACAGATAATGCAGTGAATCGGTGTTCAGTGTTGCATACCCTTGCAAGTTGGTGCCTCTCCATCCCATCTCAAGTTGCTCTGACATCTTCTTGATTCTGAGCCGACCAAATTGAACCCAGAGTTGCAGCTGTACCAGACTCTGCTTCCAACACTTCTTGGGCTTGGATGCTTCACTCTACCATTACTGGGTGCCTTCAAAACTGGACATTCTCCTGCACCTGAATCAAAATGCAACAACCAAAGATGATAATTTTTCACCAATAATGCCTGCAGCTTTATTTACGTGTGCAAGATGGTTTTGTCCCAGTCCATTGACCTGAACTTTGACACCTGCGATATGTATTTCCAGATAACACATAGCCACTATTGCATGTGTATTTGGCATAAGACCCCGGTCTTCTACTGATATATTTGACCCATCCGTTATCAGGTCTAGACAGTGTGGGGCAGTAGACACTCCCTCTACGACTACTACTACTACTGCTATCATCATCATCATCGTCTCGTGAACCTCGGTCCCCACTTCTAAAAACTGCAGGTATATAAAAATGTATAATGCTAATAATTTATTGAGCAATATTATTTGGTGAAACAATGTATTTTTTCAAAGGACTACATATGCTCATAATCTTTCTCTGCCAAGTTTGTTGCACGCACTTTCGTGTGTGTGTGTATTTGCTAGCTCTACAAATGATCAAAGAGGCTTGTGGAGATTACCGATTGTTTTAGTGGGTGTGGTTAACATTATAGTATTCAGAGTTTTGTAACAAACGCTGGTCTCTATTTGACCAACATGAAGCAATTTCGAGTAAATAGCAGAGAAGATCTCAAAGACTGTTGTGTATAGCAATTTGCAGCTGTTTGTGCTACCTTTAATGGGTCGGCATATGTCACTCTAGACACAACAATGTCTCATAGACATAATATTGTTCGGAGTTTAAAATCGCTGAACTTTGACCTTTAATATCGGCCAGAGATGCTATTGCCACATCACGTATTTATTGGTAACAAACTTCTCTGAATACATTGATAAGCTCATGCATATAGGCTCTATATAATCATGTTATGACAAATCATATAACAGTTGCATGTAGTTATCTGCAAACTTACGGACACATCTGGGTGTGGGTTTTGTCCATCGTACAGACCTTCGAGATCGGTCGTAGATACACTGGGTCCATTTTGATCCTTCCAGGCGGTAACCACGGTTACATTCGAAGCTGATTTTGCTGCCAGGACGGAAGTATCTGTAGCTGCCTCCAGATCTACGTCCGTTCTTGGGAGTTGATGGTGCTTTACAGAAAGTTGCCTGGGTAACGCTTATACAGGCAGCTGCAATCACTATTGCACACAGTGCAAGCTTCATGCTGGTTTCACACTTGTAATGAGCAAATGAGAGGCCAGCTGTCTTCCTGAATCCTACTCCGCTAGCTAGCTGGCGAGAGCAAGAAGCTTTGACACTTTGCAATATAGTTGTGTCTCAGGCCACATTTATATATGGATGTTGATAAAAGACAGAAGTGGGTGAGGCCTTGTACTGTTCTTTCAGCATTGTGCGTATGCTATGTGTACTGTGTTGTTAAACATGTGCACCTCTGCAGTACAAACATGCAGTTTGGTATGGCGGTGTGCACCTTATGGGCCTTCCTATTGTCTATCAACAAAGAGGCACGATGTGTTGACGGCGGGACTGTGTTGTTTTCGTTGAGGATTCGACTCTAAATCATGGACTCTGGAAAAATAAACCGTTTGATATTGGAATGTGTTTTGTCTCAGCGTCAAGCTGATTATGACAAATTTTACACAACATGGTTTTCAGCTTGAAGTGATTCCTCAATATATCTCTTCCATGCAGTCTTTAGAATCTCATGCCATAGTATAGGATTCTTGTACACGTTCTTGAAGAGTAAATTGAGTTGGCTTGCAAAGTTAGGGAGGTTACTACAGTCTGTTATACACCAAACTGCATGTAACATCGATTTTCTTTGCAATCTGATTTGTTTGCATGAGTATGTTAATTCTGTACTCTTTGCCACCCTAGTACAGTCACGTTGTACTTAATCCTACCTAGCACGTTAAATGGCAATAATTTTGGGAGCATATATGTTGACACGTTCAACTCCATGTATATCATGTTTATTCAAAAGCTGCTATAGCGTGTTTGTCTGTTCACATAGCATATGTTGACACGTTCAACTCCATGTATATCATGTTTATTCAATAGCTGCTATAGCGTGTTTGTCTGCTCACATACATACATACATACATGGTTTTAGTGTGTGTCCAATCCAGACCAAACACATAGCCACACCTCAATGCTGTAGCGTATAATTGCATTTTAAACTGTTGACAGTATGGATCTGTTGCTATAGTCAAAGCAATTATCTATTCTGCTTTCTTGTTAGTGTTTCCCTGATTACCACACACATGCAAAATCAATCTGACATAACTTTTGGCTAATAAGATAATTTATTCATAATAATTGTGTGCATGTTTATGTTTCAAAGTGTATGAGCAAAACATCATAAACAGTAATAATTATATCTTATAAAGTTGAAAGTGGATTGAAATTTAGTGATGAATTTAGTATAACAGTTGCTATAGTTCAAATGGTTCTCATGTGACGTGTTATAAAGTCTCTACTAAATTATTATTTTTCTACACATATTATTGGATTTCCTGACCACACTCCATCCACCTTGCACTCTCTTCTGACATCTCCTGATCCTTCTTTGACAACATAGCCAAAATTACAGTTATAGTTAGCAACGGATCCATACTTGTGTCCTTTGGTAAAGGAGATCTTTCCATGTTCAAGCGGGTCCAGTGGATCACAGAGGATAGCTGTACACATGCACAATGTATTATGTGTGCATTCATGAGAAAGTCAATAGATTCTACAAACTCTAACATAAATTATGAACCAACGTTTGCAGATTGGAGCCTCTCCAGTCCATCCTGTTTCTAGGCATTTCCTGAACATGTCTCCCACTCGGTAGTGGTCAAGATCACACACGTATTTGGCGTAAGAGCCCACAGTCGTACCATTGGTTCTCACCACTCCATTATCTGGGCTCTTCAACTTCTTACACCCAGCTAAAAAGGAAGAATTGGGGATTACTAAGCTATGTAACAAGAACTAGTCAGTCTGTCTTACATTTTGAAGAGCTGGAATCACTAGAATCAGAACTATCACTTTTATCATCATCATCTTGACAGAACTGTCTGCATCTTGGTGGGCTCCCACTCCAGTCTCCTGAATTGAGGCACTTACGAAAGGGATTCCCAGACAATGAGTAACCATGACGACACATGTATGCGGCAATAGATCCTGGTCTCCTGTTATCATTGCTGTAAGTAACAAACCCAAACCGTATGGAGGGGAGAATGGGACAATATGCATCACATCTCTCTTCACTTGTGGAATCACTCCTGCCATGACCTTTGTCACCCCTCGGCCTGTCGTTATTGCCTCTTTTCTTATCATTGCTTTGATCTCTGCTGACAGCTGTATCATGGTAGTGAGGAAATGATTAGTCAAATTATGCCACATAGAATTGAATTTTGCTACAGTATTAATTAGTTAATAAATGTGTCTTACATTTTGAGGAGCTAGAAACAGAACTATCACTTTTGTCATCTCTATCATCATCATCTTGATCAGACTCTCTACATGTTGGTGAGCTCCCACTCCAGTCTCCTGAATTGAGGCACTTACGATAGGGGCTCCCAGACAACGAGTAACTATGACGACACATGTATGTGGCAATACAACCTGGTCTCCTGTTATCATTGCCATAGGTAACAGAGCCAAAGGGTACGGAGGGGAGAAGGGGACACTGCACATCACGACCTCCTTTACTTGTGGAGTCACTTCTGCTACGACCTTTATTACCTCTCCACCTGTTGTTATTGCCTTGTTTCTTATCGCTGCTTTGATCTCTGCTGACAGCTGCATGTATATAGTGAGGAAATGTTTATGTCTTGAATTATTACGAAAACTTTGAACAATTTTGAAATTTGATTAAGCCTGCAGTGCTTGATATCAAACTTGTAATCAACATCTCTGATTTGGTGTGTCTAGCAGTTTTGTTTCAAGTGTACCATGTTGTGCAACAGTACTCCAATGTTTTCAATTAAATGTGCAAACATTAGTAGAAACATATTGTCATTGCTTGTCACTGGTAGTGATAGTTAATGTATCTCACATTTTGATGAGCTGGAATCACTGTCACTCTCGTCATCATCTCTATCTTCGTTGTCTTGATCAGACTCTCCACATGTTGGTGGGCTTCCACTCCAGTCTCCTGAATTGAGGCACTTACGAAAGGGGCTCCCAGACAATGAGTAACCACGACGACACATGTATGTGGCAATACAACCTGGTCTCCTGTTATCATTGCCGTAGGTAACAGAGCCAAAGGGTACGGAGGGGAGAAGGGGACACTGCACATCACGACCTCCTTCACTTGTGGAGTCATTTCTGCCACGACCTTTATTACCTCTCCACCTGTTGTTATTGCCTCGTTCCTTATCGCTGCTTTGATCTCTGCTGACAGCTGCATGTAGTAAAGAAAATGTTGAACAATGAAGCAATAGTTTTACAGAATATAGCTATTGCTGAGCTTCAATTATAACTACTCAATTTATCTTACATTTTACATAACTTGATTCAGAACTGTCACTCTCATCATCATCTCTATCATCATCATCTTGATCAGACTCTCCACATGTTGGTGGGCTCCCACTCCAGTCTCCTGAATTGAGGCACTTACGAAAGGGGCTCCCAGACAATGAGTAACCATGACGACACATGTATGTGGCAATACAACCTGGTCTCCTGTTATCATTGCCGTAGGTAACAGAGCCAAAGGGTACGGAGGGGAGAAGGGGACACTGCACATCACGACCTCCTTCACTTGTGGAGTCACTTCTGCCACGACCTTTATTACCCCTCGGCCTTTCGTTATTGCCTCCTTTCTTATCATTGCTTTGATCTCTGCTGACAGCTGCATATAGTGAGGAAATGTTGCAATGACTTAAACAATAATTATTGAGCAGTTGTACTATAACAATAACCTCTGTCTACACTGCAAGCCAGGTTCATACGTATTTCATTGAGCGGCAAACTTACGTAGACATCTTGGCATTGCTATTGTCCATTTGTATGACCTGCTTTGCCTGTTGTAGTAACACGTTGTTGAGGTTGCTCCTTCCAATCTGTAGCCAGTGTTGCAGCTGAAGTGGAGAACTCTACCAGGTAAGAAATATTTCAATCCCTTTCCAGAATGGATGCCATTTTCTGGAAAGCCTGGCACTCTACAGTATTTTGGTGCCTTGGTTGCACTGACTTCACAGCAGACAGCTGCCATCAATACTACTGCAACAGAGATGGCGCCAACAAGCTGCATCTTGTTCCAACCAAAGTCAGTTTGACGTCAACTGAATTCACTGTCCAGGCTGTTTGAATATAGCTAGCTTACTACATGGGATATCGAACACACAAACTAGTCAATGCTCTAATGTCTGCTGGTTGTATGTATGTATTTATAGCTTTGGCAAGGGATGTTGAAGATAGCCAATAAGAGTTCGTGTGTCCACAAATGGCAATGGACCACCTAAACATGTTGATCCAATATCTATATTCCAATTCCATAGTGTTATGTGTGCACCATGACAGACTTCAACTTGTTACTAAACATCTATCAGTATTATATACCATAAGGCTTATAGGTAGACTCAGTCATGCCATGGGTATATATTGTAGGACATCTTGAGGAAAGAGTCCAATAATCTCAATTGGTGTGAATTGATGTTAATTGTGAGTGGTCATAACAATGTGTGTCTTTGTATATAAAGTTATGGCTTCAATTTATTTTAAAAGCAATTAACTACCACACCTCAAAATGATAATGTAATTACATCATTCAGTCAACACACTATATAGCTAGCTGAGTGTCAATTCAAGCTATTTCAGTTGTTGTAATCACTATAGTGTTTCTTGCATACTGGGGGCCTTCTTGACCAGCTGCCATCATTTTTACACTGTATGTGTCTACTCCCTTTGAGTACAAAGCCCTTACGACATGAATATTCAGCAGAGCAGCCGGCAGTTGTGCACTGGTATTGGACGAAACCATTTCGAGGTGCTTCAGGAAGATCACATGATCTTCTTATGCAGGTAGGGGCTTTCCCAGACCACAATCCATTGTTCTGGCAGGTCCTTTTAGCTCCTCCAACTAGCTGGTAGCCACGATCGCAGCTGTAGGTAGCTATTGCTCCTGGTCTGTTGCCATTTTGATCAACCTCTCCATTAGACGGATCAGAAAGCTTGTCACAAGTGATCAATCTGCATGTTGGAGCCTTTCCAGACCATTGTCCATTGTTCTGGCAGGTCCTTCTATCTTCTCCAATTATCCTGAATCCCTGGTTACATGTGTAGGTAGCTGTTGCACCTGGTCTGCTTCCTGTTTGAGCAACATTTCCATTGAAAGGATTAACAAGATACTCACACACAATTATCAAGTTGCAACGTGGAGCTACTCCAGACCACTGTCCACTTGTCTGGCAGGTCCTGGTGCTCAATCCAACTAGTTCATAGCCACCATCACAGGTGTAAGTGGCAATGTAACCTGGGGTATCACCATTCTGGTCCACAGCTCCATTCTCTGGTGCAGTAAGACTCTTACAAGTGACTGGTCCACACGATGGAACTGCTCCTGACCACCTGCCATTAGTCTGACAGCTCCTTGTTTGTTCTCCAGCTAAAATGAAACCATCATCACATTTGTAGGTGGCGATGGAGCCTGGTGTATTGCCCTGTTGGTCCACAGCTCCGTTGCCAGGGTTGGCTAGATCTTTACACTCAACACCTGTGTTGTCAAGAACACATGTAATTGCACAGCTGTCAATGTGGATTTGTTTAGTCCTTACGTTTGCAAACAGGCTGCTTCTGTGTCCACTCTCCATTGGTTTGGCACACTCTAGTCCTTGTACCAAACAGAGTGAACCCTTCATTGCAGCTGTAAGTTGCAGTGGAGGAAGGAATGGTTCCCGTAACAACCACACGTCCATTAGCTGGATTGCTAAGCACCCCACAGTCAACAGCTGTGTAATTAAAGCATTTGCAAGAATATTAGGTACACACACATACACACACATGATTGTCAAGCATCTAAAATTCTTACCTAAACAAACTGGTGCCCTTCCTGACCAAGATGCATCTGTGAGACATGATCTTGCAGCATCTCCAACCAGTCTGTACCCCTCATTGCATGAGTAAGAAGCTGTTGAGCCACAGATTGTTCCAGAGAGCACAACCTTGCCATTTTTAGGATTGTTGAGGGTGCCACAATCAATAACTGTATGAGAATCCATGCAGGAGTGAAAAGTATATTTGGCATAGCTAGTGAAGGAGTGAAGTTTTTGCTTACATTCACAAAATGGTGGTTTTCCTGACCACTGGCCATTCGGTTGGCATACTCTTGTTGAGACACCAAGTAAAGTGAACTTTGGGAAGCAGATATACGTTGCTTTTGATCCAATTGCAGTACCAGTGAGTATGATTCTACCATTTCTGTGTTCAGAGAGATCTTCACACTGGACAGCTGCATCAGAAAGAAACCCACACCTCAGTAGAGCAATGACTTTGACAGTGTTTTTAGCAACTTACTTTCACAAGTTGGAGCAGCGTCTGACCATGTGGCATCACTCTGGCACACTCTTCTCTCTTTCCCTTTCAAAACAAAACCTCTCTTGCAGCTGTACGTAGCATACGCTCCCACAGACTTGGTAGTCATGGAAATATACCCGTTTCTAGGAGCTTCAAGATTAGGACAGCCAGGAACTGGATCATCAAAAGCAACATAAACAATAATCACTCTGCGTGTTGTGCACAAAATAAAGTTTGCTTACAGTGACATCTTGGTTCAATGCCTGACCACCACCCTTCCTTGGTGCAAGTTCTTGTTGCTTCTCCAAGAAGGATTGTACCTTTTGAGCAGCTGTAGTGGGCAGTTGACCCGACACTCGTGCCATTTGTCTCTACGTATCCATAGAGAGGGTCTCTTAATGGCGGACACACAACAATTCCTGCAGGTGGAATAATAAGAAAGATTCCATCATTTTCAGTTTCACTAATGGTTGTTCAGTGAGCACAGACATACGCTGGCATGTGGGTGGTATTCCTGACCAATAGCCAGTTGCTTCACATATCAGCTTTGCGGTACCAATGAGATTGTATCCATGGTTACAGCTGTAAGTTGCTGCCGATCCAGCTTCCCTTCCAGTGAGGTAAACCCTCCCATTGTGCGGGTTAATGAGATATGAGCATTCAACAATGGGAGGTGGTGCTATAGATATGATGGTAAACACTAACAATTAGTCAAAATTTTCTCAATGAATGTCACAGTCACTAACGAAGCACACACAGCGGAGTGTGACCAGACCACTCCCCATTGCTCCTGCACACTCGTTGCCTATGGTGACCATGATATATGACATAGCCACGGTCACACACGTACGTTGCAGTCGAACCAAGATTTGTTCCAGAGATTGTAACATGCCCATATAAGGGATTCTCCAGGTAGAGACTGCATCCATTAACTGTGTAAGATATATAAAAAAAGTTTAGACTCGTCATTCTAGACAGCTGTTCATGTTTCTCTCACAGACACAAGATGGAGTCTGTCCTGACCAGTAGCTGTCTTCCTGACAGACTCTTATGTCATCTCCGTGAAGGGTGTGTCCCGATTGGCACCTGTAGCGAGCCTTTGATCCAAAGTGCCCACCTGTGGTGCTCACAGCTCCATTGGCAGGACTTGTAAGAGGCTCACACCTGATCCCTGTGAGTCAGTCAGAGCAATTCATAGTATATTATGAACATACTCCAATCATTTGATTGCTTAGGAATTCAAACAGGAGCTTGTTTTTATTGCTTCCTAGCTAGTTCTCATATGCCTAGATACGAGGCTACTCATAGTGACTTTTCGCTCTCAGGAATGGTGTACCCACGTACCTTTACACACTGGTTCCTCTCCGCTCCAATATCCACCAGGATGACATGTTCGGTACTTGAAGCCCACAAGGATATAGCCCCTGAAACACTCGTAGGTTGCTTGAGAGCCAGCTGTTTTGGAGACCACGTGTACGAGACCGTTTGGAGGCGAGTGAAGATGATCGCAATGAATGGCTGAAGGTAAAGAACAACCAGGAGGTGTAGCAAACATGAAACTGACAGAAAATATCGATGGTGGTATAAATTTCCTTACGTTGACAGGAAGGAGATGTGCCTGACCATTCTCCATCTTCCTGACAGGATCTTTTCTCTAGGCCATCTAGTGTGAACCCAGTATGGCAGCTGTAGTAGGCTGTATCACCGAGACTGAAGCCAGTCAGCTCCACATGGCCATTCAATGGAGGCTCAAGTATCCCACAATCTACAACTGTACAGAATAGAATGGGTATCAATCTATCTGGTGCCACATAACAATTTCAAATAATATTCTTTTTGCAGAAATATCATTACAATGGTAGTTATACTTGAGAACAGCACTAGTGTAACATTACTGGAGCATGTTGGTGGTGGTCCAGACCACTTTCCACTGGACAAGCAAATGATTTCTCCTGATCCATGCAAAGAGTAGCCCGGTTCACATTCATAGGAGGCAGCTGCACTCAGTTTAGTGTTCTCGTTCACTAGAGTCACCTGTCCATGTGGAATGGCAGGAGGTGGACCACAATCAATGGCTGCAAGTGTGTGTGTGTGTGTGTGTGTGTGTGTGTGAGGAACTTTGCTCAGTTGAGATAAAATATTTATACCAGTCAAGAATTGCTCTCATGTGACTTACCCTGGCAATAGGGTTGAGGGCCCGACCATTTCCCGTTGCTCAGACACTGACGGACACTCTTTCCTCCCACAAGATGAAAGCCTTCCTCGCAGTAGTAGTTGGCAAGTGCTCCTAGTTTGGTACTTCTCACTTCAACATGTCCGTTGGGAGGACTGTAGAGCCGACCACAATTGACAGCTGCTCCAGAACACATGTGCATTGAAAGGAACAGTCCTCAACATCGTATTTTACAGGGTACATTATAGTTGTAGTGACATACATGAACAAAATGGCGGATGTGAAGACCACAGTCCACTCTCCAAGCAAACAATTTTTGAATTGCCGACTATTTGGTAACCATGGATACAGCTGTAAGTGGCAGTATGTCCAGGAGAATTTCCCGATACTTGTACACTACCCTTATAAGGAGGTGACAAGGAAGGGCACTGTGTAATTTGAGGCACATCTGCGTGAAGAGAGTGTGTGTGTGTGTGTGTGTGTGTGTGTGTGTGTGTGTGTGTGTGTGTGTGTGTGTGTGTGTGTGTGTGTGTGTGTGAACTGTATGCTGTGCACTACATGTGTGCTGTGCGCTGTATGCTGTGCACTGTATGCTGTGCGCTGTGCGCTGTGCTGTATGCTGTGCACTGGGCGCTGTGCACTGTGCACACACACACAGACAAAACAACAAAAACACACAGACAAAACGACTACCGTAACCCTAGGTGCGCATGCACACCAAGGGTTAATTATTGTACCTACATTTACAGATCGGTGCAGCTGGTACCCAATCTCCTGTAGACACACAGCTGCTGGACTCTGAACCTACTAGTTCGTAACCATGGTTACATGAGAACCACGCCTGTCTGTTTAGTGTAGTGCCATCAGGAAACTTCACTTGTCCATTTAGTGGGTGGGGTAGAGTCCCACAATCCACAACTAAGAAAACATATTAATTTTGTTTGTTTAATAGTTCAAGTAACGATGCAGTTGCTGGACTAGTATAACCTTATTGATATGACTCACTGTTGCATGTAGGCGTACTTCCAGACCATACCCCACTGGTTTGACAGATACGTGAGACCACACCCACTAAAACAAAGCCTACGTCACACGTGTAGGATGCGACAGATCCTAGTGTCCTTCCACTGGTTGTTATCCTCCCATAAGGAGGACTCCTGATCACTGGACACTGGCGACCTTTATCATAGAATTACAAATCAATTTTTGACCTATTATACATGTTTATGGACCAGGTGTCTGTTTATATATGTCTACCGGCCCATATAATTATGTATATTTATTGGCCCATGGTCATTCTAGATTTAAAATGCTATCCAAATTTATAGACCAGTTGTCTGTTTATATATGATTATTAGACCGTGTTGAATCTTATGTTTTTGGACCAGGTGTCCACTTATACCTGTACACTTATACACAGGCGACCTTTATCATAGAATTACAAATCAATTTTTGGCCTATTATACATGTTTATGGACCAGGTGTCTGTTTATATATGTTTACTGGCCCATATAATTATGTATATTTATTGGCCCATGGTCATTCTAGATTTAAAATGCTATCCAAATTTATAGACCAGTTGTCTGTTTATATATGATTATTAGCCCGTGTTGAATCTATGTTTTTGGACCAGGTGTCCACTTATACCTGTCTATTGGCTCATGATCAATAGACTTAAGTGCAACATCAATACATTTTTATAATTATGTTCAATTATGCTCTCAAATTAGGTTTATGGACTGAGTATCTGTTCATTTATACAGGTTTAATGGCTCATGGTCAAGACTTACTCTTGCATTTAGGAACTAGAGGTGTCCATTGTTCATCCTGCCCACACGTCCTGACCTCTGATCCCACCAAATCATAGCCATCACTGCAGGAGTACCAAACTCTCGCTCCGAGCCGAGTACCACTGGGTGCAGTCACATGACCATTAATTGGATACTCGGGATTGCCACAGTCAATAGCTGCGATAATTGATGGACGGTAAAACTATAAATATTCATTAGTTTGTCATGCTTCAGTGACTTACGGACGCAGAGAGGAGGGAGGCTATTCCACCGACCCCCTTCCTGACTCCCGGTACACACAGTGACATCATTTTCCACCAACTTGTATCCATAGTTACACACATACTCCACATAGCCTCCGATTCTATAGCTCTCCTTCACAGAACCTTTAATGCCACCATACAGAGGCACTGTGGGGGGCCCACACACCACTTCTGACCCCTGACTGGACCTCACCAGCAGGCAGCTACCCACTAGCAGCACACAAAGAAGGAGAGACCTTCCCATACTGAGCTACTAGCTGGTAGAGAAACTTTCAGTCAGACTGAGTCAACTGTACCATGGCATATGGTATGTATAGCTACACACTAGTGGGCTGGACAATTACAAAGAAATGTTGCATGTGATTGTAAGTTGTTTTGTCTCTGAGCATTGCCATCCATTCATGATTTGTGGGAACCAGTCATCTTGTCTGTCTGATCGCAAGATGGCTTTGTCAAAATGGAGAAAGATCATACAATTGATTAGTCACAACACTGTATGCATCGATCTGCATGATTTGGGCTAGCTATTGTTATCCACTGAAAGTTTTGAATTCAGATCGAGTTTTGGCTTTGTACCTTTTACAAGTTGAAAATGCCACAAAATCAATGAAATAATATGCAACAAGTTTAATACTGTACTCCTTTTTGTAAAACTTTACAGAGACATAATAATTAAATTAAATTATTGTACAATAACATTCAAAAACATGGTGTACATCTGCATGTGCAAGAAATGATAATTAACCATTTTACTAGTCCATATCATCTCATCTAAGATTCATCATGATAAGGCAGTGACTAGAGCAATTCTCTGTTTTTCTGATAAATGCTGTAAACAGGCTGCCCACACTTCAGCGGTCGCCTGCGAGACAAGAAGGAGGAAGGATAAATGAACGTAAGACAGTTAACGACAGAGAGGACAGCTGCTTGATCTTCTTACCTGTATGTGTCTAGCAATGGCCAACAGTCTCAGGTAGACTTGTTCGTTGTCTTCTAAGGCGTCTGCCACACACACCTCGGCTATGATGGACAAGATACGAGGGACATTGGCATTGTTAGCACCTAGGATGATCTGATTATTACTGGAGAGAGGGAGAGAGAGAGAGAGAGAGGGAGAGAGACAAAACGGTAAGACTTTACATTATTCCAACAAATCCCCCACTGTGGTACCTTTCTATGAGATCACAGAGATAAGAGTAGACGTGAGGTGCCTCCTCTTTGTCTTCTAGAACTGGTAACCATGACAACCACAATGGTAAAATGGTATCCAATGGAACAGAATCGACATATTTGCAAATCTTGGTGACAGCCGAAATTGCGTTCTCCGTAGCATTGACAGCCTGCAAGTCTTCCTTTGCATTGGGTGATTGGATGGAGAGGGTCAGCATGGACAGGGCATCTGGCATGTGAGGGGTTCATGTTTATGCATGTTTGAACACTACACTCTATTTATTGCCAACCAGCTGCTGCACACACCTAGACACACTTGGTTGAAGTCCTTGGCACAGTGTTGTGCCATCACTCCGATGCCATAGGCAGCTGCCTAGACGGTTGATTGCACACACACATAAACACACGAAAAGTCTTACTAGTTAAACTGGTTTGACAAGTTTCTAAAACTTGATGTAGCATGCACTTACCTGTCTGACGGTTGCTGACTTGTCATTGATGCAGCTGATCATGGGCCCCAAGAAATACTCCTGATAGTTGATGGCACTAGTGCTGGCATACTCCAACAGATCATCAAACACACAGAAGGCCCACTGCTTGTGGGAGGATGGCCGGCCTTCTGCCTGCATGAATATATGTATACATTAATTAACTTAGTGATAGTTAGTTATTACTGAGCATGCTCAGTAGGATCTCACTGACCACCATGCCCGAGAATGTTGGGAGGAGTTGTTCAAAGAAGGGGAGTAAGGTGTGTCCGTGTGTGCCAAAGAGAGAGTGCATCACATCAGAGACCTTCCGCAGGTACTGCTCGTCCAACTCATCCTGAACAAAGAAAAGAGATGGTTGTGAAACACTAGATTCCAAGGAATTTAAGGCCACACCTCTTCCTCTAGTTCCTCCTCCACTTGTTCATCATAATCTTCGTCGTCACGCTTGGCCTGCCGCTCGCTGGCACGTGAGAAGCACATGTCGAGAGCATCTTTGAGGAGATTCAACAGCTTGGTGTACTGATCAGCAGTGAAACAATTTGCACCCAAAAACTCTATACACTGTAAGAGAAGAGATCAAAATAAATTCTTCTAACCACATCAAAGGATTCAAAACCACATCAAAGAGGAAATAGAAATAACTCCTACCTTGCACAGTGAGTCCATCATAATAGCCACTATTTCGGAGTCTGGTTCCATGACAATAGCATCTAACAGTTTATCAGCAATGTACCCCCACAACTCCTGCACAGCTGGTTGGCCTAGTCACATGACAATCACATGAAAGTCACACACTAATTAAATAACAAGAAACAACGGACCTTTGACCTTTACACACTCCAGTAGGTACGGCAGTATCTCAGCAGCAGCTGCTCTGACCATCTCGTGGAAAAAGAACTTCAAGTGAGGCACCATGATCTTGGTCACTGACTCAGCGTAATCTGCAAAGCCATCTTTGAGGTCCTTGGCATACACAACCAACATCTGCATGGCGGTCACCTTATCGTCCAGACCAGCTGTCTTGATACCAAACTTTTGCTGAAAGGTAGGATAGAATAGTATGTAATAATTATGATGTGTGACTTTTAGTGAAGTCATGTGATAGTCACCTGATCTGCTAATGTGACAAACTCCCAGCCTTCATCTTCACTGAAGTTGTGAGCTGCTTCATCAGCTAAGGAAGGGACACACATACAGAGAGAGAGAGAGAGAGAGAGAGAGAGAGAGAGAGAGAGAGAGAGAGAGAGAGAGAGAGAGAGGTGTATGGTACACAGTATACAGTCCATTTTTGAACTCATACTGTGTACTGCATACAGCATGACTTTAAAATGGAAGCAACTAATAGTGTACCCACTTATACTAAACCAGTGTAATAAAAGAACATACCGTAATTTGACTAATATTCACATTGGGGGAAATTTTCGTTCGCATCGCTGCGTGCGAAAATTAAACACTCAAAAATTTGACGACCCATTACTAATATTAATGTGGGTGCTGTGCATGTACGAAAATTAAACACGCGAAATTTTAACGTACGGAATATTTTGGTTCCATACATAATGTCATTATTAGTTTTTTTCCCCTATAGTATTTGGGGAGTGCTAAATCCTTCACATACATATTATTATATAGGAGGAAAATTGCAAACCCTTACACTAAACCTTGCCTATATTACCGTATAGCGGGTAAATTTGGCGGGCTTAAAATTTGGCGAATTCCCATTTTAGGATTATTGGCGATTCAATTCCACACGCTGCATAGTTTATATGGGTGCACATGTGTATTAAACTGTTTGGCGATTTGAAGAATAATTCGCCAATTCGCCAAATTTACCTGCTATACGGTATTTTATCTCAACCCCATCCTTACAGGCTTGCAAGGTTTTCCCGGAATTTGGTGGGAAATGCTTACAGGCCAGCCACCTTACAGGAGGGTCTATAGGCATTGGATTTACCATTCTCAACATGCATACAGACAGTACTAGCTGGAGACAACACATCCTGGGTGGCAGGGACAACGTTGCCATGGTGGGGACCAATCAGATGAGAGTTGCCGTGGGAACTTACAGTCAACGAATGCAATCTCTGGTTTGAGACTGGCTGCCTGTATGAGCGGTCCCATGACAACCGGGAGGTACTGGACAAACCCCCTCCCTATTATCTTGCACATCCTAGCCCAGGCACTGATCATATACGACACCTACAGTTATAGACACATCACATCAACAATAACACACAGCAGCTCTTCCTGCCTCACCTGTGGGTCGTCAGTGTCCATCTCTCCTTGCTGGCTTTGTACCTTCACCAACATGTCCATCACCTCCTGAGCATCTTGCATGAACTAGAGGAGGAGAAAAAGGGGGGGAAATCACAGCAGGAATAAATAAAGATTCATTTTTTTATCACATAACAAAGGAATCTTTCTTTTATGTGCAAAAAAATTATCCAAGAACAACTCCTTGTGACCCCCCCACACACACTACAGTCAACAGCTGCCCACCCACCCACTCCCTCACCTTCTCCTGCCCGACTGCCAGCCCGATGAGACTGATGCATTCGATGGTCTTCCCTCGGAGGAGACGGTAATCTTTAGCAGTTGCGTTGGCCATGATGTACTTGAGACTGGGCATGAAGCGGTCGTAGAAGGGGACAAAGTGTTCTTCCACGACATCTGCTACCGTGGCGATGGTGGTCACAATCTGTACCAGGACTAGCTTACGACCTTCCTTGATCAGCTGCAAAACACATGCAAGCAAATTTTACTTATTTATAAGTTTATTTATATAAATTATATTATATTTACTATTTATTAATATTAAGTTTATATAGAATTATGGTGTGCCTGGTGAGTTAGAACTTGTGAAAGTTTCAAAACAAAAGAAAAAGTATACATTCCAGATTGTTAATGTCACATTAGCGTACTATGAGAAAGTAGTACATCTTTTTATTTATTTTTATCCTGTTTATTTTTACATATTATTTATTACATCATAATGACATCATTATACTCACCTCCTCAAGCCTGACTTGGAGGACCTTCTCCAGACTGGTCACTATGGAGGGAAGGTACTGAAACAAGATGGACTTCGGACACTGTTCGGCAAAGTTGACAAGAGCTGCCCCAGCATGGGTCTGTACCCTCGGAGTAGCAAAGTCTCCCAGTACAATGAGCAGAGCCGGGACAATCTAGACAAACAGGTTTTACAGGAATTATTATCGTGATCTTGATTTGTGTCTGATCAATGAAATGTGTACCTTCTCGTGATGTTTCTTCTGCAGTGTCGGGGAGAAGTCATTGGCCAGCTGTCCAAGAGCGTTACAAGCAGCGTAGCGTACGCGAGGGTGTTGGTCTTGGATGTAAGGGAGGACAGCACTCACCACCTCCCCCAAGATGTTCCTCATCTGTTTCTCACAACCCTCTCCCACGGCAGAGATCGCCATGAGAGCAGCGTGGCGATAGTGCCAGTCCTCTGTGGCGTGTGTGTGAAGGAGAGAGAGATTACTGGCAATGGTAACCCCATTTCAAGAAATTCTCTCTCTCTCTCTCTCTCTCTCTTACCTGACTGCAGCATCTGTGGTATGTTGGAAATGATGTGAGGAAGAACAGCCTTTCCTCCAAGAGCATTGGCAAGGCGATCCAGGCTTGTCTCCCCAGCAATGGCATTACTAAAGAGACAAGAACATTTGTAAATGAAAAGGAACGTCCACAAGAAAAGAGAAAGAGAGAGAATCTTACTTTGAGTTATCATCATCTTCATCTGCCTGGTCAGCTGTCAGCCATTCCTCATCATCTTCAACTTGCAGCATGAACTGAAGGCCTTGTGTCACTACACACAGCGAGCAAACATGCACTCTATAACACGATGTTTCCTCACTGGACACTTTCAGTTTCAGTCTTACCTATGCGAGGTAGAAACTTGTCGTGTTTTCTCATCATGGGGGGTGCGTTCTCGGCGATGGTGACCACCAGCTCCATGGCTAGCTGCTGCCACGAATTTTCAACTTCCGTACTTCCCATTACCTATGATTATACCAACTTGTCACATGACTTGAAAGACCACACCCAAAGCCCCACCCACTTTTAGCATCAACTCTAGGATGACCTCCAGTTGTGATCGGAGGAACTTTGGACAATGATCTCCGAGATCAATGAACGTCTTTAAAATGGAATCGTCTTCTTGAGCTTCAATACTTCGTTCAAGAACCTGCACCACCAAATTAGTATATACTTATCATGTGACAGTCACATGACAGTCACACTTGCCACTAATAGTCGAGGCAGTAGATCTACGAAACGATTTCTAAACATTGCTGTTTCCAGGAAGACAACAAACGCTACAGTAGCCTTGAAGGCTTCGAGGCAAACCTGTAGAGAGAGAGAGAGAGAGAGAGAGAGAGAGAGAGAGAGAGAGAGAGAGAGTGTGTGTGTGTGTTATGTACGTGTGTATGTGTGTGTATGTATGTATGTGCATGAGTAAGCATTTAACATGTACATTAACATGTGTGAGCAATTGTACCTGGTTGTTTTGCATGTCCAGTGCCTGTTGGAGCATTTGGTGGATCATGACCAGCAGGTATGCTAGCTGGTTCCCGAACACTCCCGGGACAACACTGTAGTCATTAAGAGAGTTAATGAGAGGGGCAACAGTGAGTAGCGGGGAAGTTTAACCGATAAAAAGATTTAAAGAGAGTGTTAGTTCTAACAAACGAAGCATATCCACTTAAAGAAGCACAACAAGCTATGGAATGTAAGGAATGCAATAAATAATGGCATCTCTTTATTTACGACGACTATATACCCTAAATAACGACCACTTGTAGGATATGAATAATACATGAGCTCATACATATATACATTCTACATACCCTATTATCTGCAGTGCACTCTCATAGAGGTGGGGCTGTTCCACATTGCAACACTCAAAGAGAAACTTGAGCAAATCAGGCCACTGGTTCACATCATTGTCGTCTGAAAATAAGACGAGGGAAAGAAAGAGAGGGGGGACATAATCACACCTCCTCCCTTCACACCTTCTCCCTTCACACCTTCACACACTCACCAAGTGATGAACGAGCTAACTCAGCAACAGCATCGCATATTTTCTTCCTGATTGAAGGGTTTGACTCACTGGTAACAGCTGCCAGCATCTCAGCACGACATCCCTGTAGCACGGCAGCATCAATATCGTCTACAAGGTCCTTGTACTCCAGCTGCAAGAACACTCGCCTTAGCAACACAGCTGCCATGATCCTCACCTGGTGTGTGTGTGTGCGTGAGGAGGGCAGAGAGAGAGAGAGAGAGAGAGAAAGAAGTAAACAATCAAAGAGCCTAGGGACGGCCATTGCTCACCTCATCACTAGCTCCTTGTGTCCGTAGTGCAGAGACTAGATGGGGTAACTTGGTCGGCAAGGAGAGGGTGTTGAATTGTTCCTAGAGGAGAGGTACAGCAATGTCTAGCTAGGTGTCAAATACTGGCAGAATGTCACCACATGCATTCACAACTAGAGCTACCAGGTTTTTTGAATGCACACACATACACACACACACACACATACAGATACACATACACACACATACAGTCACCCCCATCACACTGTCTACTCTCAATCAGATTATCTACAAATTTATATTCCTCAGTAAGGATGATCTAGCTCTTGATCTTCCTTCCCGGCGGTAGTGTAATCTTACCTCGGCCTGATTCCTCGTGTCATTGTCGGGGGAGAGCAGAGCAGCTAAAATAGCTTGGAAATCAGCCATCTTCTGTTCAACACGCACAACTTTCCTACGCAGCCCGCCAATGCAACACGTGCGCCTGGGTGTTTCGCAAACTTGGATTTTTCTCTCTAATTAAACGAAAGCAACAAATGCATAGAGCAAGAGAGGAAGGACATTGTCTGCAGCAGAGAGAGCATAAATACAGCTGCACCACAATGCACCGGACGAAAACAGCTGGCAATTTGCTGGAGACAAAGAACTATAATTTCAAGACAGTAGTCGCAGCAGGAGGTGCTCTGAAATGCTGTCTTGCCATCATGATCACAAGTCAGGCAGCTGGTCACTGACAGCTGCTGCTACTGCTGCATTGGTGCTAGTGGTGGTTGCAGCGAGGTGCTGCAGCGCTGCGCCAAGAGTCCAAGGTGAGTTCACTTCTGTAGCAATAAAATTGTCTTAAGCAGGTGTTTAGATTGTTTGATGCAAGACTGATTTTGCTAAGAAAATGATGCATAATTCATGATCTGATTGTCTTGATGCGGAAAGATAATCTTGAGGGTCACAGTCGCTACCGAAGGAATGGCCAACCGACCAACTACTGGTGGCTTCCGGGAGTTCCCGCGTCAGATCCCAACAGCAATAGTAACATTAATCTCATTACCTGTGGAAACCCAGGGGCTCCCTCTCATGGTACGAGCCTCTTTGAGTCCATCCAGGCGGGTGCCATCGTGGTGCACTCCTGTGACCCTGGTCACCGTCTGGTCGGAGCTAAACTGAGGCTTTGTCAGAGCAACGGGCAATGGACCCCCGAACTACCTCAGTGTGTGTGTAAGTCATAGCATAGACACTGCTCATATCATGGTCCAGACACTGGTCATTTTTTTTAACTATCAGGATCTGTATGATGCTTCATGCACTGTAGATCGGGAAATTTTCAGGTTGAAAATATTTCCTAAAAATTTTTTTCCATTTTCATGAAGGTAGTGTTTTATGTCCGAAAATTTTTGAACTATTAAAATTTCCTGTTATGTATCCCAGTATATTGTGGGTAGTAGTAGGCTAGTGTATCCAAAGACTGAGGATATTTTTGTGAAAAGTATGTTCAGAAATTGTTGGTCTCTGTGTGAGGAATTGAGAGTACACGTTGAAATGTTTTTGTGCTAATTTTTCAAGAGTGCAATTTGTAGATTTTGTTCTTGTACAAAGAGTTTTTTTTACTGTTCTTTTTTTCTTTTGCGATAGTTGTGGACTGTGGGGACCCGGGAGAACCAGCCAATGGGAGCAAGTGGGTGGGGTCAACATTTCTTGGATCGTTTGTCAAGTTTACGTGTGATGTGGGATTCAAACTCGTAGGGGACGGCTATCGAGTGTGCCAGTCCAACGGACAGTGGTCCAAGTCTCTGCCGCGTTGTGAAGGTACTGCCAGAGAAGGAAAAGTATTTTTTGTTCAACTAATAATTAATATTAGAAGTTTTGGACGCTACTATTGTGTTGTTGAAGTGGTGCATTAATCACATTCAGTTTCAGTATCCCTTTATAAACACACACACACACATACACACACACACACACACACACATGCAGTCTTAGGCTGTCCAAGATTGCTCCCTCCATTAAACGGACAAGTTTCATTCAACGGAAAGTCTATTGGAGCGGCTGCCTCATTCTCCTGTGACAGTGGCTTTCAGCTTGTTGGTCCTGAGAGGCTGGTGTGTGGGCAGGGGGGCAGCTGGCAGGGGGGCAGGATACCAGTCTGCAGACGTGAGTCTCTTTAGCTCAGACAATGGCTGCCATTGAAACCAGACACCACCATTTTCTGTCTATCCCCATGGCTTTTGTCTCTCCATTGTCTCAATAAGAGACCTTTGTTTCACGACTTCCATTCCTCACGTACACACCACACACAATAGTAACTAAATTACAATGCTATTTCCATGGTTATTGTTGCTATGTGTACTGCTCCACCCACACAGCTGTTGACTGTGGCCCACTGTCTGTTCCTACCAATGGTGTTGTCTCCACTGAGAGTACTACGCTAGGTTCGGTCGCTTTCTACAACTGCAATGAAGGATTTCGATTGATCGGAACTGATACGAGAACTTGTCAAGACAGTGGTGTGTGGTCTGGCAGTGAACCATCCTGCGAAGGTGTGTCTCATGTACCTAACTGAACTTAGGCAATGTGGAAAATGATGAAAAAAAGCTGACCTTTCTCCCCCCACAGCATTGCAATGTAGTCGTCTACCCGACATTGAGAATGGCCTTGTGCTCTTGACTAGTCTCAGTCCAGGCTCCATTGCCCGCTACAACTGCAACTCAGGCTTTGAGCTTCTTGGAGGAGCATCACGGATTTGTCAGCCAGATGGAGAATGGTCGGGAGAGGAACCATTGTGCCAACGTAAGAGATCTAAAAACAGTATAAGTTTTTTTGTTTGCTCACATTGCTACCTTCCCTTACAGAGGTCAGTTGTGGACAGCTTCCTGAGCCAGAGAATGGTCATGTGACTCTGACAGGGATTGCAGTGGGTGCCGTGGCAACCTACTCCTGCACTAGAGGCTTCCAGCTGGTAGGGAGTGAGAGACGAGTGTGTCTAGCGGACGGAGAGTGGTCACTACAAGCACCACGTTGCCAAGGTAATGAATGTTTGTATAAAATTATCCACTTACCTACCTTGTGTTGATTCTTCCATCTTCTCCCTGTCCATCCAGCTGTTGATTGTGGACTTCTGGCCAGTCCAGAAAATGGACTTGTCTCTTTCACGTCCACAGTCTTTGCTTCCATCGCCACCTACACATGTCTGGGTGACTTTGAACTGATTGGAGTGACACAGCGGGTCTGTCAGCTTGATGGCTTGTGGTCTGGACAAGAACCTGTCTGTAGAAGTACGTGATGCCACCCTTGTCTTGCTGCATTAAGCTAACTTACCTCTCTCTCTCTCTCTCTCTCTCTCTCTCTCTCTCTCTCTCTCTCTCTCTCTCTCTCTCNGGGTCAACATTTCTTGGATCGTTTGTCAAGTTTACGTGTGATGTGGGATTCAAACTCATAGGGGACAGCTATCGAGTGTGCCAGTCCAACGGACAGTGGTCCAAGTCTCTGCCGCGTTGTGAAGGTACTGCCAGAGAAGGAAAAGTGTTTTTTGTTCAACTAATAATTAATATTAGAAGTTTTGGACGCTACTCATGTGTTGTTGAAGTGGTGCATTAATCACTTTCAGTTTCAGTATCCCTTTATAAACACACACACACACACACACACACACATGCAGTCCTAGGTTGTCCAAGATTGCTCCCTCCACTAAATGGACAAGTCTCATTCGATGGAAAGTCTATTGGAGCGGCTGCCTCATTCTCCTGTGACAGTGGCTTTCAGCTTGTTGGTCCTGAGAGGCTGGTGTGTGGGCAGGGGGGCAGCTGGCAGGGGGGCAGGACACCAGTCTGCAGACGTGAGTCTCTTTAGCTCAGACAATGGCTGCCATTGAAACCAGACACCACCATCTTCTGTCTATCCCCATGGCTGTTGTCTCTCCATTGTCTCAATAAGAGACCTTTGTTTCACGACTTACATTCCTCACGTACACACCACACACAATAGTTACTTAACTACAATGCTGTTTCCATGGTTACTGTTACTATGTGTACTGCTCCACCCACACAGCTGTTGACTGTGGCCCACTGTCTGCTCCTACCAATGGTGTTGTCTCCACTGAGAGTACTACACTAGGTTCGGTCGCTTTCTACAACTGCAATGAAGGATTTCGATTGGTCGGAACTGATACAAGAACTTGTCAAGACAGTGGTGTATGGTCTGGCAGTGAACCATCCTGTGAAGGTGTGTCTCACATACCTAAATGAACTTATTTAATGTGAAAATGATAAACAAAAGCTAATCTTTCTCCCCCCACAGCATTGCAATGTAGTCCTCTACCTGACATTGAGAATGGCCTCGTGCTCTTGACTAGTCTCAGTCTAGGCTCCATCGCACGCTACAACTGCAACTCAGGCTTTGAGCTTCTTGGAGGAGCATCACGGACTTGTCAGCTAGATGGAGAATGGTCGGGAGAGGAACCTTTGTGCCAACGTAAGAGATTTAAACAGTACAAGTTTTTTTCTTTGCTCACATTGCTACCTTCCCTTACAGAGGTCAGTTGTGGACAGCTACCTGAGCCAGAGAATGGTCAGGTGACTCTGACAGGGATTACAGTGGGTGCCGTGGCAACCTATTCCTGCACTAGAGGCTTCCAGCTGGTAGGGAGTGAGAGACGAGTGTGTCTAGCGGACGGAGAGTGGTCACTACAAGCACCACATTGCCAAGGTAATGAATGTTTGTATAAAATTATCCACTTGCCTACCTTGTGTTGATTCTTCCATCTTCTCACTGTCCATCCAGCTGTTGATTGTGGACTTCTGGCCAGTCCAGAAAATGGACTTGTCTCTTTCACGTCCACAGTCTTTGCTTCCATCGCCACCTACACATGTCTGGGTGACTTTGAACTGATTGGAGTGACACAGCGGGTCTGTCAGCTTGATGGCTTGTGGTCTGGACAAGAACCTGTCTGTAGAAGTACGTGATGCCAGCCTTGTCTTGCTGCATTAAGCTAACTTCACCTCTCTTTATCTCTCTCTCTCTCTCTCTCTCTCTCTCTCTCTCTCTCACAGTCAGTGGATGTAGTGAGCTCCCTAGTCCAGCTAATGGTCAGGTGTTCCTCACAGGCACGTCCTTTGGTTCCTTAGCAACCTATATCTGTAATGGTGGCTTCCAGTTGGAAGGAAATAGAAACAGAGTCTGTCTAACGAGTGGGGTGTGGTCAGGGGAGGAGCCAAGATGCTTATGTGAGTTAATTATTAAATAATAATCATGGGTAAGCTGTCAACTCCGCCCAGTGGCCGGGTGCTAGCTCCCTCCTACAATGATCATTTTTGTGTTCATCTTTTCTTTGATCTACAGCTCTTCTTTGTCCTGATCTGTCGAGTCCAATCAATGGACAAGTGACCATCACTTCTCGTGAAGTGGGAGGACAGGCTACCTACGTCTGCGATGAAGGCTTCGTTTTGATTGGTGCAGACCATCGTACTTGTCAGTCCAGTGGATCGTGGAGTGGAGTGGAACCTCTGTGTGCACGTGAGTCAAACAAATCTGAGAAAGTTGGAGATGTTTACAGAATTGCTCAATTTGTATCACTTCACAGCTCTGTCATGTGATCTTCTTGACAACCCGGCCAATGGTCATGTGACACTCACTGGTGTGACGGTTGATTCTTTGGCTACGTACATTTGTAGCGCTGGTTTTGTCCTGGTTGGAGAGGACACTCGGAGGTGTCTGTCTAATGGGGAGTGGTCGGGACAGGAGCCTGTTTGTAACCGTAAGCCATTTGAAGATCTCTTTGAACTGATTGCAATTGTACAAAGTGAAAAAAAATAGCTATAACTCAGCCTAAGATGGTCGTATGAAGCTGGGACTAGCACCATTGTGATCAGCTCAAAGAAATCTTTCAAATAGTTTGCTTTGTTTTGAGATTTGAAAATGTCCATTTTTTTGAAAAAAATCGCACTGTATAGTTCATGGTTTTGACCGATTTTGCCCAAAATACAAATTTTGAATTAAACTACACCATTTAAAAGATCTCTTCGAGCTGATTGCAATGATGCAAGTCCTACTTTTGTACGACCATCCTAGGCTGAGATATTCTTGATATACATTTCCACACAGCAATCAGGTGTCGTGACCTTGAAGCTCCCACCAATGGTGCAATATCTCTGTCAGGCAGGGCATTTCAATCTCTAGCCATCTACACCTGCAACACGGGCTTCTCATTAATCGGCATAGCAACAAGAACATGTGAAGTGGATGGACAATGGTCAGGAGAGGCTCCTGTGTGCTCAGCTCAGCAATGTCCTTCATTGGACCCCCCACAGAATGGACAGGTGGTCGTTAGTGGGCTAACAAGGGGAGCTGTTGCCACTTACAGCTGTCTCAACGGATTCTCATTGGTCGGCAGCCAAGTACGGACTTGCTTGGAGAATGGGATTTGGTCGAGTGTGGCTCCATTTTGTCAAGAGGTGACGTGTGGGGTGCTACGGTCTCCACTAAGTGGAAGAGTTCTTCAGACTGGTGTTCAAGTTGGCAGCACAGCCACGTACTCTTGTCTGCCAGGATCTGTGCTGAGAGGTCCAGAGGTGCGTGTGTGTCAGCCAGATGGAGCTTGGAGCCTACAGGAGCCAGTGTGTGAGGGTGAGGATGGACGTATGCACACACACACACAATTTATACCCTCATGTATGAATGCTATTGCGTCTAGCTGTGAACTGTGGTGAGTTAGCAGCACCAGAAAATGGGCAGGTCATTTTGACGGGGACATCGTTTAGCTCACAAGCAACTTACAGCTGCAATGAAGGATTTGGCCTGGTAGGAATTAGCATCAGGACGTGCCAAGCAATTGGAACGTGGTCAGGACAAGCACCGACCTGTCAGAGTAAGTTGAGTGAACTCAAGCTGCTTGATCCCAAGATTCTCTTCGGTGCCTTCTTAAAGTGGTCAGGTTCCTCAGGGACAGTTTTTATACGTCTAGTAATAGTACCATTGGCATATCCACATGTGTGCTTGTTTTAACTCACAGTGAAATTTGGAAAATATATACAAATGTGTCCTTCTCTTCCAAAAGTTTTTTTGTTTGTTTTTGAACTCTTCACACAGTCTCTCAGTGTGGCCCCTTGGACCCTCCAGTGGATGGTAATGTGGTGACAACAGGTACTGATTTCTGGGACACGGCAACCTACTCCTGCAACGATGGGTTTGTCCTGATAGGAGTGACCTCCAGGACGTGCCAGGCTGACGGAGTGTGGAGTGGGTCATCTCCCTTTTGTTCTGGTGAGCAAAACTAGCAATCACAGATAATTATAGTAGTGAATAGTAAAAATAAATAAGAAATGATAAGAAATAAATAAGAATTGATAAGAAATAAATAAGAAAATAAGCAATCAATAAATAATAAGAAATTAATAAGAAATAAATAAATAATAAGAAATTAATAAGAAATAAATAAGAAATAAATAAAAAAAATAAGAAATGAATAAATAATAAGAAGTAAGAAATAATAAGTGGGGATGTGGTTGTTAATGTAATAGTAATTACTATTTTCTTCTTTCTTTGGTGTTTTCTGGCAGCTGTTGAATGTCCCATTCTGGAACCACCTAAGGATGGGAATGTGTTCTTCACTAGTGTTAGTTTTGGCTCTGTAGCAACATACACATGTTTCCCTGGCTTCACAGGGGTTGGGAATGAGGAACGGACCTGTCTGGAATCGGGACTGTGGTCTGGGAATGAGCCCAGCTGTACAAGTAAGAGATACCAAACCACAGCTCATTGTAATGTAATTTTAATGAATATATGTATTATTGTATTATCAGGAATTGATTGTGGGTTTCTGGCACCTCCTAAAAACGGTGACATCAGTTTCAGCCAAGGGACAGGATTTGGTTCCACAGCAACGTACTCATGTGACTCACCATTTCAGCTTGTGGGTGACACCACAAGAGTTTGTCAGGAAGATGGAGAGTGGTCTGGAGGTGTGCCATCTTGTGAAGGTATATACCTCAATCAAGATGTCTTTCACATAGCCTTTGTAACAACTTATCAACATATCCCGATGTACAGCTCTTCAGTGTCCTGATTTAGATGCACCAGGAAATGGAGATGTGGTTGTTAATGGTTCCATTCCCGGATCCAGTGCCGTGTATAGCTGCAGAGAAGGGTTTGCTCTGATCGGCAGTGAGATAAGGGTTTGTCAGAACAACGGACTCTGGACAGGAGTCACCCCTCTCTGTCAACGTAAGTAAACTATAAAGATCCATACCTCAAAAGTTTGTTTTGTAGTAACCTTTACCTCAATTAATGATAAGAAAATTCAAGCCAGCGTAATTGTCTGATCTATGGTAGCTACCCACTTGTTTCTGTAAGCATATTGAGACAAAGCTAATGTTCACACACACCCTTTCTCTCTCTCTCAGCGTCTGATTGTGGTCCCCTCAAGCCACCTGATAATGGTGACGTTGAAATGACAGGTGTTGTTATCGGCTCAAGAGCTCTGTACAGCTGCAACGAAGGCTTTGATTTGATTGGTGGAGATGAAATCAGGATTTGTCTGAACAGCGGGGAATGGTCAGGACAAGAACCAAGCTGCTCAGGTCAGCAATAGGCCTGTCCTAATCTTTGTCCTGAAGGCCATTTTATACTGGATTGATGGAAGACATTTTTGAGCTTATTGACATGTACAACTTGCATTCATGTTTCCATAGCGATCACATGTGAGTCCCTCCCTCCTCCTCCGAATGGAGCTGTGGAGCTGACAGGGAGGGTGCTGGGAGATACAGCCACCTACTCCTGCAACACTGGCTTCGTCCTCTTTGGCAAGGGCATCAGGGAGTGCAGGCAGGATGGAACGTGGAATGGAAAGGCTCCTGAATGCAGAGGTGGGCATTTATCTGGTTGGCATCAATTGGAAAGTTAGTGTTGGAATTTTCTTTCTTTTTTTTCCCCCTCCATGTAGTTGTTGATTGTGGCCGACTCAGTGATCCACGAAATGGGTTTGTATCGTTTGAAGACACCAGGTTTGGCTCCGTGGCCACGTACACTTGTGATGCAGCGTTTGTGTTGGTGGGGTTCCAAAGCAGAGTCTGCCAGATTACCTCAGCATGGACTGGTGATGAGCCACTCTGTAGAGGTGTGCCATTTGTATTTATCCCATGTGACAGTCACATTTATCCCATGTGATGTCATTTATCTCATGTGACAGTCAATTAAGAGTTCTAAGTCCCTTCTCTTGTGCAGCTGTCAACTGCCCTGATCTTGTGCCACCTGCTAATGGTCGGATTGAACAAGGTGGCAACACATTTGGTGACACAGCTGCCTACCTGTGTGATGAAGGCTTCCGAGTGTCAGCCACTGTCATCAGAACGTGCCTCGCCAACGGACAATGGTCTGGGACAGCTTCCACTTGTGAACGTGAGGCACCTACAGTAGCTAGCTTATGGTAGACTAGTGGCGTCACAAGAAAGATTTTTTTTGTTTTCCCTGCAGCTGTAAACTGCGGTGACCTTCCAGCTCCTGACAATGGTCGAGTTCTCTTCCTGGATGGTATGCAGCTAGGCTCTGTGGCATTGTATGAGTGCAATGTGGGATTCAACCTGGTGGGTGTGGCCATAAGGTCCTGCGAAGCAGATGGAAACTGGTCTGGCATCGATCCAACTTGTGAAAGTAAGCAACTATCATCACTAGTTTACCCTATATTATGTTAACTTACTAGTGGTCTTACAAATTTCTGCCATTATTTCACACTTTTGGATCTTTCTCTTCTTTCCAGTTGTTGTGTGTGGTTCTCTGCCTCACCCCAATGGTGGTACTGTGAGTCTCACTGGCACCACGTTTGGTTCAGAGGCTACCTACAGCTGTCGAAGTGGGTTCACTCTAGCTGGTGATGAGATACGAGTGTGCCTGGCTGATGGAAGCTGGTCTGGAGAGACACCATTGTGTAACCCAGAGGAAGGTTTGTAGCTCCTCGAGAGACCTATAGATGAAGTCTTTTGCTTTCAGTTGTAGTTTGGTTATCTCTGTACACACCCATTGCATGTAGTCTTGTTCCCAGGCTCCTCCCCACTACGCTGTGAAACAACAGGGAGGAGGAATCTGGAAACATTGACTATAATACTATTTCATTTCCTCTCCTCTCTTTTATTGTAGAATTTGATTGTGGAAGACTGGATTCTCCTGTGAATGGACTCGTTGGGTTGTCAGGTACTAGTCCAGGCTCCGTGGCAACATACAGCTGCAACAGTGGGTTCACGTTGCAGGGAGGCAACCAGAACAGAAGATGTGTTGACAACATTGGTTGGCAAGGAACACCTCCTACTTGTGAAGGTGTGTATCTGAGCTAGGGTATCTTAAATAAAGTGCACCACTTACCTCAAACTCAACACATACCTTGACAAGTTTTATCTTCTGCTTGTAGTAGACACTTCAAATATATACCTAACTCAATTCAAAAACAAGGACATTATTTAAACACTTATCTTTTGTGACAATCCATTAATTTCTTGCTCCATTCATCCACATGTAGCTGTTGACTGTGGTGCCCTCCTGGCGCCTCTCAATGGAGGGCTCCTGGCCACTGGCACTAGGTTTGGCTCCATGGCCTTCTACAACTGTGATGAAGGCTTCCTCCTTCTTGGCTCCATGATCAGGACCTGTGAGGCCAATGGCGTGTGGACAACAGAGGATCCTATCTGCTCACGTAAGTAACACTTTCATTTTCACACTCAATACAGTATGGTGGGTAAATTTCGTGAATTGGCAAATTATTCTGCAAATCGCCAAACAGTTTTATAATTAAACAATGCAGCGTGTTGAATTAAATCACCAAATTTTTAAAATCGCCAATGATGCTAAAATGCAAATTTGCCAAATTTTAAGCCCGCCAGATTTACCTGCTATAAGGTATTATATTGTTTAGCTACACATACTCATACTCACACATATACAGCTGTTGAGTGCGGTCGTCTCCCTGACCCAATCAATGGTGCTGTCTCTCAAACTGGCGTCACATTGGCCGCCATAGGAACCTACACTTGCAACGAAGGATTCTCACTGGAAGGAGAGTCGCTAAGGACGTGCCAATCCAATGGCGGCTGGTCTGGGACCGCCCCTCTGTGCAACAGTCAGTGAAACAATGAAACACAGCATGAATTATTCATATACCTTATGCATATTCATGATGATGTCCAGGAGTTGGCCCCTTGATGTGTGAGGATCCTGGTGCTCCAGCTAACGGTCGAAGAGATGGAGCTGATTTTAGAATTGGAGCTACCGTCTACTATGTGTGTGATGTGAACTTTGACCTGGTTGGACCAGGCTCGAGGACTTGTCAGGAGAATGGACTGTGGAGTGGATTCTTACCAACTTGTGCTTCATCAGGTATATGCTCTCTCTCTCTCTCTCTCTCTCACGTACACACACACACACACACACAGACACACACACACACACACACACGTTTACTTCACAGCAGTTAAAATTTTCATTTAGCTGTAGATTTGCATGAACATGCATAATGAATTTCCTGGAATTTAGGCTAAGAAAACCCACACCAATGCTATTACAGCACAAACTTTTTATCATTTCTCTCCCCCCTCCGGCCTGCAGCTCAGCAGTGTACTGATGGTGCTGCAGTAAAGGATGCTTGTGGGAGGCAATGTACCTGCACTGATGGCCGTCTCATCGACTGCTGTAGAGAAAGACGGGACTTTGCAAGCATGTCGGCTGCAGAGAAACGTCTCTACATCACAGCCATCCTCAGAGCCTCGTCTGATCCTCAGTTTAGCACCAGATACGAAGCACTTATAGCCAGATACAAATCGTCGTTTGATACTCTCGCTCAAGATCCTGAACCTTCCAGGAGCCAGTTCTTTCCTTGGAACAGATTCTTTCTCTTGGAATACGAGAATCTTCTCCGAGAGATCGACTGTCGGATCACCCTTCCCTTCTGGGACTGGACGGCCCTGCCTCTCAATGCCTACATGTCGCCGGTGTTCAGTCCAGACACTGGGTTCGGGGACACCTCAAGGAGCAATGATAGCTGTGTCAGCAACGGACCGTTGAACTTCCGCGTCTTTCAGATCACAGAGTCTGCCGGGGGTGGCTGTCTTCAGCGACAATACAGAAATCAGATGTTTCCCACTCGAGCAATTGTCAATAGAGATTTGCTCACACTACCGGCAAGCGAGTTCAACCAGTTTCACCAGTTCCTACAGGTGTTCATTCACACGAATGTAAGGTGCTTTGTAGGAGGACAGATGTGTTCGATGGAGGCAGCCAACGACCCTGTCTTCATTCTCCACCTCACTCAGATAGACTCCCTCTTCTCTCGCTGGCAGGCCATCTCTTCCGACAACCTCAACGCAGCTTTTATCAACGACAATCGCCAGCTCATTCTCTCTAGTGGGGACTTAGCAGTGTCGCAGTTTGCCAGTAATGATAATCTTGGTGAGGAAGGTGTACGTGTGTGCTACGCTGAGCCTGATTTGAAGAGCCATGTTCCCTCCAGTATGAGGTTTCTGTCGGATGTGCTGGAGAGGATGACTGATAATGGTGCTCTCCATGTGGAGTGTGTTGGAGATGAGGCGATGAAAGATGCGGGAGGGATGGCTTCTCCGAGTGCTGAGGACTTCATGCACAGGATGTGTGATACTGACCATCAGTGAGAGACAGATAGGACAAACACACACATGTACTGCAACTTACACATAACATTTTCCCAAGAAGCATACGTAAGATTGTGTAGATAATCCACCATCAAGATATTAGGTTTAATTTGAAGACTGATCAATTCAGACTGATGTGTAGCGATAGTATAACATGTTTTTAATTAATTATAGAATTCCTAAAAACTAACAATATTATGTAATGCAGTAAAATTTGACAGACAATAAGTTTGCTGTCTTCTGGGAGAGAAACGACGATACAAATGATAAAGAAAATGACAGCAACTGTTAGAACAGTGAGTACAAAACAAAAGGCATAGATTAATCAAACTATAGATTTTTTGACTCCTCCACGTGAAGAGTACAATGAAACAGAAAGTGTTCTGATTCGTTTCATCAAGGATTGAGAAATTATAAAGAATAAAGGGAGTACACAGCTAGCAAGAGAACAAACATGGTGTGTATGTAACAGCTAGTTCAAATCAAAAAAAAAAAAGAAGTTTTTTGATCGAGGGTATACGTTACTTCTGAGCATACATTGAGAATAGAGCAAGAAGCTGCGTGTACATTTGTGTGTGTGTTTCAATCAAAATGTGCATGATTGTGTCATGACACTTACACCCCTCTACAGTCCCTGGTGGCTCACCTTCTGTCTGTAAGGCACCGGTATGCCTATCTCCTCCAACTCTTCCTCGGGCACTTCAGCCAAGAACTGGATATCATCATAACCATTCTTGATCAGATCATCACTGAATTGCTGCATGCCATTTGCCAGCAGTAGGCTCTGAACTGTAGATGGTGGCCGTTGAGGTTTAGGCTGTATGGTTTAGGAATGGGGAGTGNGCATAATGTGCTGCATCTCAAGGTAGTCCTGCTCCTTGAAGATCGGACTAATCTTCACCACGGGCTGGCCACGCCCACTACTCCACTTGGGGAACATGTAATGGTCGTTGTCCATGAGGGGGAGCCAGTCGGTGTTGGCAGGGCTCTTGACCACGCCTTGGAAACAGGTGGAGTAGAACTCGATGTAAAAGAACGTCTTGCTGTTGGTTTGGATCTGGAAAGGTATACACCGTATAGCACAAAATATTGGCGGGAATAAAATTTGGCGGATTGTCAAAAATTTCATGATTGGCGGATTTTATTTTGTCGTTTGCACACGCATCAATATATGTGCATGCGCAAAAATAACTATTTGGTGGATTTAATATTGGTGGATTTAATATTAAAATCTGCCAAATTTTTGTGCTATACAGTAGTGCTTACAGTAGTGAATAGTAAACCTATTAATGCAAAATGAAAATTATAACTACCAAGTAGACAAAATGATTATTTATTTATAATCTTTATAAAATTCTAGTGAAGGGTGAAACCTACAATTATGAAAGAATATAATTAGATAGATGTCTAAATAATGCACACCTTTGCTGAACATCTGTCCACAACAATGAAACAATTGGTGTTGCTATTCGGCACACCTGTACGTGGGAAGATGGGTACTAGGGATAAGTTCACAGCAGGACTCCAAATAAAGCCCACCTTTATCGGAGGAGTACTGCTTGACCCCACTGACTTGGAAGGTGGCAAACACAGGGGAGTGGTCGCTGGTCATGATGTCCGTGGTACAGCCATAGGAGGTGTTGTTGATGCTTGTCAAGGGGTAGGATCGCCAGAGAACACGGTCACAGTACGAGGGAACGTTGATCCTGATCACCCCCGCCCTCTTTTGCTTCACCCAGACGTAATCGTCCAGCGTTCTGACTCCCTTGTTGAACCGATAGGTCGGGGGAAAGAGGATGGGTGCCTCCTCTGGGGGGACAGGCAGGATGGTAACCATGGCATCCCCTTCTAGCCTCGTACACCAGGCCCTCCCCACTATGCTTGGTACTTATTGCTAAGTGTATTACTATTATTACTGCTATCCCCGCTCAGCAATACGTGCTAAGCATAGCGGGAAGAGAGACTACGAGCTTACGAGGCTAACTCCCTTGTTCAGCTAATGAAAGACCCAATGAAAACAGAAGACATTGTATTTTCCCCTCTGAACATGTGTAGCTACTCACACAATTTGACACAAACCTAATGCACGTGGCGAGGCTTAACAATACTGCACCACAGTGTCTATTCTAATTAATGCACACCACTTTCTAATTACATCATCATTTCATCACTCACCATATCCCACAAAGACCTTCTTCCTGTCCTTCTCCTTCTTGAGCTGGTCCTCCTGGTAGATGGAGTAGTGGTCGAACTTCTTGGCATACTCCACGATCTCTGTAGCTCCAAGCTGATCGATTCGATAGTTCAAATCACCAAGGAAGAACAAATGAGTGAACTGGTTTGTCAGGTCAAACTGGCCAATTCGCTTCTGTTTCAGAGCTCCCATTCCTTTCAAAATGTCGTGGTAGTTTTGGTTGCGTCTAAGACAGTGTGTGCGTGTGTGTGTGCGGCGGGAGATTGTGTGGTGGTGGGGAAAAAGAGGGAAATTCCTCACCGGTGGCACTTCTCATTGCCCGACGTGAGATGAGCACAAATGAAACACAGCGATATGCTACCAAAGAAGAATGATATGCCAACAGCTCCTTTGTTGCCTGCACAAGATACAACCTCAAGGTGTAACTTAATCACAGGCACACAATTAATCATGCACCAGGTAATGGAATTTTTGATATTTCAGACTATAATAATTAGGCCTTGATAGATTGTGCCAGCATAATTTCAAGCATAATAGGTACTCTTGAGCATCAAGAATTATGCTAGCATAATAGGCTGAATTTTGTGACCATCCCAGCATAATAGGCTGGTATATTGTTGGATTAACAGCACCTAACTGGAGTGAATGCTCTGCCATGGTATATAGTCTCCGACTGTTTCAGCAGTCACAGTATTGTCTGTTACACATTCTTTAGTGTTCTTTTGACGAAGCAGGTTAACTCACAAAGTGTGAATTAACTGGTATAACTACAGAAACACATAACTATTATAATGGTCTTTAATTTGGTTGTGCTTCTATTCACCAAAAATTGATAATTTCTGCAACATAGTAATAAGCATAATAGACAACCTGAGAAGCATAATAGGCAGATTTTGGAAAATAATTGGGCCATTCTTTGAGCATAAAGAAAGAAAAACAGGCAGAGTCTTGAGCATAATCCATCAAGACCTACTATCGTATGTTGTATGTCGCATGTCGCATGTCGTATGTTGTATGTTGTGTGTCACATGTTGCATGTTGCATGTCACATGTTGCATGTCGCATGTTGTATGTCGCATGTCGCATGTCGCATGTCGCATGTTGCATGTTGCATGTTGGTAGGTATTTGGTAGTAATAAGCATAATAGACAACTTGAGAAGCATAATAGGCAGATTTTAAGAACTATAATCAATTAATAGCACTTCACCACTGTGTTTAGCATTTATAGAAAAAGCTTATTAATGGTTTAATCAAAAATGATGGAGTATTTACTGTTGAACATTAACCAAGACCCCATAGGATCTCACCATTCCCATTTATTAATAGTTATTAGTAGGGGCAGCCCCCCATATATGGAACTGAGTACTCGAGTATGGACAAAACAGCAGCTGCTTCAACTCAAACTCACCGAGTGCATTCCCAATCCCGGTTCTGACTGATGAATATTGTAGATGGGTGATGTTGTTTGTGTGCTCTGGTTTGACAAGAATGAGCAGTCTCATTCCCCACAGCGAGTGGAAGCACACCTTCTCGTAGTCAGTGTCATAGAGACTCTTAAGAGTTTGCTTCAGTTTTGCTGTCCATTCCTTCTCAGGCATTGTTGACGATTCCTGTGAGGGTGTGAGGGTGTGAGGGTATGAGGGTGTGTGTGTGTGTGAGAGAGAGGCTTATAATGTTGATAACAAACCAAACATAAACTATGAGAGAGTACTGTAGAGCTCCAAACTTTCGTGGCACAATGTGAATTTCACGATTTGACCGTTTATCATGAAATTTTCCTCTAATATAATTTTGATTCACGAAAATTTGTTCAAACAGTGAAGACAGACTTTCACGAACTTTTTGTGCCACGAAATTTGGAGCTACACGATATATATATAGTGTGTGTGTGTGTGTGTGTGATGACTGACAGCCAACCTAACCTGCGTCCCAAAAGCGTAGAGGTCGTGAGCCTGTGCAAGAGCCGTGGGTAGTGTTTTCCCCAGACCAAGAGACTGCACCCACGTGCTGACATCAGAAGGAGGCGGGGCATCTCCCATGTTCCACGTCCCTGTGAAGATGGAGATGCTGTCCTTCTCGGCTTCAGCCCTCATTCTGTTCCTAATGAGTTGGATAAGCTGGCAGAAGTGCTCTCGTGCCTGAAGTAATGAGAGAGAGATAAAGGTCTTGTTTTTGGAAGAAGCATTGCAGAGCAAAGGTTTCAGACAAGAGCACTTACAGTTTTGCAAATCACTATTAAGTTTTAAGAAAATCTCTCTAACATGTAAGTACAGCAGGCATCTCATTACTCACAAATTTTAAGTTAGAAAACATTCTGTGAAACTCTCCCGCTAGAGAGCAGGTAGCTAGAGAGACCCACCTGCATGCTATTGAAGAGGTAGTCCTTCCTGCTCTGTCCCTCCAAGAGGATCCCCAGTCGCTGGTCTTTGGAGCGTGACTTGACCAGCTGCAGGACCTGCTGGTGGTTGTACGTGGTCCCATGGCGCTCCCCCGACTTGCAGAACCTCAACTTGCCATCCTTCAAACTGACAATGAGAGTTTGGACTTTCTTTTTGCCTGGTCAATGGGTTGGTTAGCAACAGATAATAAAACAAGAAAAAAAAACAAAAATAAAAATCTCTACAATTGTAGTTGAAAGCAACTTTTCTCTCTTACCTGAAAGTGCTTCTATCTTCACGTCAAATGACACCTCTTCATCATCTCCTTCGTGCTCAGGGGCATCCCCATTGGTAATGGCATTCTGTTGTTGCCCGAGGCTACCAGCGTGAGCAGGACGGCCGGTCAGAGTGACACTCAGCTCTCGGAGCATTTGGAATGCCTGCAAGCAATGATTGTATCTATAATAGTGATGCTTGGCCAAATGTCATGTGATTATCATGTGGCTCACAGTCGTCTCAAGGTTGTTGACAGCTTTGGCACAATCGTTGAGTTTGAATGCTAGTGTGTTGAACGTGCAGTCCTATGTGTGTGTGTGTGTGTGCGAGTGTGTGCGAGTGTGTGTGAGAGAGAGAGAGAGATTGCTCGTGAGTGTGTGTACAAATCACTTCCAACAAGCAGGAATCTTCAATATTCATAACTTGTAACTACTGGTTCATAAATACATTCAACATATGGGCCATACATACTGCATACATATTCACAAGGAAAACCTGATAAGATAAACATCGCAATGATTACTATCAGACAAGAATGGAAACAAAAGGTCAATGGTGTTTGTGATCAATCGTGAGCTAGCTACAGCTAACCTCAGGTGATGACCTCCTGGTCTTGGCCATGGCGCTGTGCCCACCCTCTCCGGCATGCTTGGCTCCTCCTGCCCGGTCAAAGAGGGTCTGGATGAGGTCCACCTCACTTAACATCTTGTTCAGCTGCCTGTGTGTGTGTGTGTGTGTGTGTGTGTGTGTGTGTGTGTGTGTGGACAAGAACAATATTAATCCTCTTTAGTTGTTGAAATCACAAAACAAGAGGAAAAATGTTGTGTGCTCATTTAATTTTATCAAATACAACCAGTATTTCCCGCTCCTATCTCTGTCTGTTGGTTGTTTACGGTACCTTGAAAGAACAGCCTAAATTATTTACTCATGTGACTGTCTCGTTCTACGTATAAAGTTTATGAGCAAACACTTCAGTTTACAAATTAGCTCTGTGTGTGTGTGTCAGTGGAAGTGTATGAAGAGAGAGTGCAGTTCTGCCATCTAATCACTGTTGTTCTAAAAACAAGAGTGACTGTTGCCATCATTTAGTCACTTGACAACAACACAGGATGTTTTGTGTGGGCACAGAGAGCTTTGAAGAATCATAAATGGACGCTTGAATCACACACACACACACACACACACACACACACACACACACACACACACACACACACACACACCTCGTGACACTGTAGTAGTCTTCTTACNACACACACACACACACACACACACACACACACACACACACACACACACACACACACAGCCATACATGGTGGAGAGGACATAAGCTCCTTTGACAGTGTCACTTGCTCTGATAAGAAAGGAGCCATCTTCTCTGCTCTCCATGAGAAGCTTCTCTGTCTCCATACGATCAATGTTCTTGTGAAACCACAGCTTGCTGTTAGACATGGCTCTCTTTGTTTCTTCTCTTACAAGCTCAATAGAGAACACTTGAAAGCAATTGACTATTGTCAGAGTGGTGAATAAATATATCTGTGGCCTGGTGTAGTATTGAAATTATGGGAAAAAAATTTCAAACGTTTTCTGTAGTAAAAAGCTCCGTCTTATGACTTGCAAACCAAGAGTGGTGGTATGAAATGCACGCTTCTGTGCTTGTAGAACAAGCTCCCCTGGCGTCCTAGCTCGGGCTAGTAAGCTGCAGACGTTTTCTTACACATTTCTCTCCTCCTTTGTTTCCTCTTGTTCTTCCTTATACTTGCTCGTTTATAACTAAAATAGTTACTAAACTTACTGTTTAGATCACGTGCGCACGAAATGTAAATAAACTCTATTTAGAGCCCGGCAAACACTGCTGACTCAGCATGACATTGTCCTGAGATGTATACAAGTTGAAGTTTCTGTGCAAGTTTGAGAAAAAAGGTTTTAAGAGCAAATGGCAGTTAACGTGAAACTGTACATCTACGACCTAACGAGAGGTCTAGCATCTCGATTCTCCCCAATGTTCTTGGGTAAGCATGCAAAGATTGTTTTTACTTGTTTGTTTGGTTTATACATAGTCTGTTTTCTTGACTTTCACAGGCAAGCAGATCGATGGAATTTGGTGAGAATTGGATGCATTGATCTGTAAATGATCTATCTCTTATTCATGTCATTATCAACACCTACAGGCACACTGGAGTGGTAGTGTTTGGCAATGAGTACTTCTATGGAGGAATGGGCATAGAGTATTGTCCACCTGTAAGCCAGTCACACACTGTCTTCCTTTGTTATGAATGTGTGTACACAGTATGTCGCTAGACTCAGTTGGTGTTGTTGCTTTTAGGGAGGCACCATAATGGGAGCACCTCACAAGATTGAAGACCTTGGAGAGACACAAATCCCTGAGGATGTGTTCATGGACTATCTCTTTGACCTCCAGGCACAATTCACGTAATGTTCACCCTGTTTGTTTGTATTAAGGAATTGTTCCGTTGAACTTATGTTGTGTGTGTGTATATGTGGTGTTCAGACCAGACAAGTATCATCTTTTGGACAACAACTGTAACTCCTTCTCTAACGAAGTGGCCCAGTTTCTGACCGGGAATGAAATCCCTTCGTACATTTCCAACCTTCCTTCTGAAGTGCTGCAAACGTGAGCCAAAATATACGCAGTGATCTGCCATAAAATTACTATGATTCTGTAACTTCATTATTCTCCCTCTTGTTTGCTTGTATGACTGGACGTCATGAAGTGTTATAAAGTTGTAATTTGTGACATTATTATCATTTTTTGCAGGCCATTTGGTGCTCAGATTCGGCCATTTCTGGAGATGTTATCTGGTCCGGGCAGTGGGGGACACCCAGTGGGAGAACTTGAGAACAGAACTCAGAGTAGTACTGAGCCATCTTCCAGTGATAAATCATAGAATATTAAATTTTATTTAAGCACACAAATATATAAGCAAACAAACAGAATTAATATTTAAGTCATTTTAAGCAAACAAGTATTTTTATACTGAGTATCCTTTCTCAGAAGTTATAACATAACATTGACATAATAATTTGATACAATATCAATAACTATTGTAAAGAGTACAAGACACTGTCATTCAAAGATTTCTAGTTTAGCGATCAAAGGCTGTCGATCAGAAGGCTTGAGTGAGGAAAGTGGATGAGGGAGACTGTCGGCCATTGGACTGGTGCTGAGGAGAGAGGAGCCTTCGTCTCCTGGAGAGCTCCTTTTGAAGTTGCAACTTGCTCATGAAGAATACGGTCTTCCAGCTGCTCTCTTTGGCAAGTGCTACGATGTCTTCACTTGGAGCACCTTGATGAATGGAGTAGAGCTTCTCCCACAGCTCCTCAGAGTTGCACACCTCACGCAGGTGATGGTTGACACGGGTCAGCTGAGAAATGGACTGAAGGTCGAGAAATGTGCAGACATTTATCATCAGAGCTTTTGGTAGACAGCTGAGATCGTCGTGGCTACCAGTCAGGATACGCTTGATGTGGCGCAGCACTTCTTCACCAAAGATCCTCTCAACGTCTCCCTGTAGAATGAAACCATGCATACAACAAAATTTGCAACAAAAATAGGTACAGTATTGCAAGCACTATGGTTGATGGTTTGCATCCAGCGGTACCTGCAAGGATTCACTGTATAAGAAGTCCTCGTGTGAGAGTGCCTCCTCTGTTGGTTGCGGTACAGCACCTCGTGACACTCCTCTCAAGCTGATCTTCCACCTTCTCCAGAGCAGGCCCTCCTCAGTCACCAGCAGCTGGATGAAATCCTTGGAAGGGGAGGTGTCTTCAGCAGTTGCCTCATACAACTTCTTGGCTCTTGCAATTTTCTTCTTCCAGGAAACTTTCTTCATTAATTCATCACTAGATTTGCTCTGAAGTATCCTCTCCACGCTTGATTGTTGCTCAGCCATGGCTAGTCAGCGTTGCCAGAAGCACTGATGCTGTTGTTTTTAATTTTGTAGCTAGACTGTCACGTGAGAGAATCTGGTTGCTATCACGTCACAATCATTAAAAATTTTGGGCAGAAAACAGCTGGTCAAGTGTGTCTGTGTTTGTGTGCTGCTCAAGTAAGTACAAGTGTGATTTCAGTGACGTGTATGGCGTGTACAGCTAATGGAAGTATCCCAGGAGGCTTCTTCTGAAGAGGGTTCCTCTCTGTCCAGGTACTTTAGCGCTGGGAGGCCGTAATACAATACTGTAGTTGTATTGGATAGTAGGCCTAAATTTCTTGCCTAGCAACTCTTTATGTGGTGCCTGTGTAGTGGGTTATGTGTGTTGTATAACAGTTGGGACTTTGGCAGTATAGGTCTTTATGTATGTGTGTAAAATTTTGTGTCTGCAGAGATTGACATGATGTGGTGTGTGTTTAGTGTGGACCCCGTTTAGTAGTAGGCTAGTCATGGCATCATTAGGCTGTAGGTATAGGCCTTTGTGTATTTGTTTGTGTATGGAAAAAAGTACGTTTTAACACTTTTTCTTTTAAAACTGTTACAGGAATCCAAAGCAGACAAGAAAAACATACACACATTTGACGACTCAACAACAGTTGCCTAATAGGTACGTGTGTGTACGTGGCATGACTCATTCACATGCGGACATATGTCACCCTTTGTGTTCTTATCTGTGTGATTGAGACAATGTATGTGAATCATGTACTACATCTGTGAGTGTGTGTGTGTAGAACCAGTTGTAGCAGGACTATAGAATGTGGGGGGAGGGGAGTGGTTTGTTTACAATTGAAGAATACCCAAAGCCTATAGCCACCACTCAGTGAATACACATTAACACATACCGACCAAACCTCAAAAATTATTCATACTGGTATAGGTCATATCTATGCAAGGTGGTCAGCATGGACCCCCCATCCATCCCATATTATAGTTGTGGTTCTGGTATCAGAGTTTGTTCAGTATGGGATAACCCTACCAAATCATTTTCAGATTGTATTCCCTTGTTGACGTTGTGTCTTCACATTTGTGTTGTGGTTTTCAACAGCAGTGACTCTAGTGTTCCTGTTTTGAGGAGATCACAGAGGCTCTTGGCAAAGCAGAGAAACAAACAGGCATCTTCATCTCTAGTTACTAGTACTTCATCAGACGCTCAACTCAACGCCATTAGCTTAAATAAGAGAGCCAGTAGTTCAAGTGCTCCTCTGAGACGTTCTCTGCGATCACAGAGTACATCTTCAACGGTCAGTAGCAGTTCCTCTGTCGTTGGGAATCAAGCTACTTTAGTCGCTAATACTAAGACGAGAAAACGTAAGCGAGTGGACTCTTCTGTGTCAGTGAGTCCTCCTAGGAAGCAGCCTAGAAAGGGGAATAGGAAGCCAAAGGGTCGTACAAAAGGTGCTACAGCTGTCAACAGAGACACTGAGTCCGAGGCTGAGAGTCTGAGTGATTCAAAGAAGAGAACTGCTTCAAAACCAAGACAGGCTAGAAACAAACAAGCCGCTAAAGATAGCAGCACTCAGGTAGCCTGCAAACGTACCAACATCACTAGTCCTTCAAGTGACACTGGTGGCTCGCCAGTCAAACGCCAAAAGAGAAAGACCAAAGCATCTGACATCAAGGAGCCACTGTGTGAAGAGAGCATCAGTGCTGAGAGCTGCACACGAGGCAGAAAAGGTAAGGAGCGAGCTAACCCAACTGGCTCAAGAAGACAAGGAAAGAGCAAAGGAACCAGTAGAGAGAGTGCTTCAGCTAACGAGTCCTCTCCTGTAAGAACAAAGAGAGGCAAAGGAAAAGCCAGAACTCAAGAGAGTGGAAAATCTAAAGGTCGGAAGTCGACTTCCAACGTGAGCTGTTCAAACAACCATTTCTACTCTCTTCCTACATTTCACGGATTTTTAAAAGAGAACATGGCCAGTGAAGAGTAAGATGTGTGTGTGTGTGTGTGTGTGTATGTAGATATATATCAGTGGGTGGGTGCATGGTTGTCATGTGAGAGTGGGTTGATGAATACTTGAAAGCATTTCTGACAAATGGACATGCATCTGTGTTTGTGTATGAAACCTCCAAACAGTTTTACTCTCTAAGTGATACCAAGAGTAGATGCTTATTTTTACTCTTGTGGATACATAGCTAGCTGCCACTGATCCATAGATTTATTCTCAGTATCTTCTAAAACCACATTGAAACTATCATTTTCTCTTTTTCAGGAATTCTAACCAAAAGGTACCCTCAGGTAAGAAATTCATTCTCTCTTGCTGCGATAATGTGGTCTTTACAACCATTGGTTTGATACTTCTTAGGCGACTCCAATACAGCCTCTGCCAGTGGACTGGCTCCTCCTATTGGTATAGGAGATATAGGGGAACCCAGCGGAGGGTCGGGGGGACCACCTGGCTCCAATGAACCTGCTAATCCACTCGACCCCTTTCCCATGAACGAGGAGAGCAGAAGACTACACGGTAGAGTGTGCATGGATATGTCTATTGATTGGCTTGCTAGTTCAATTGAACAAGCAATGTTGTAGCATTTTGTATTGAACAATACTCAAGAATTCAGTCGTGCGTACTTTAAGTGTTCCTTCTTGTCGACATTTTATTGCTCTGTTTGCCCACACTGATCCTTGCAGCCATGCTCGAGGCTCGCGGCCTCCCTCCACACCTCTTGGGGGCTCTTGGCTCAAAGATGCACTACATCTTGCACAAGTCTGTCTCTTCCTCGATGAGCTCATCCAACAGTGAGTGCTGGTGTGTGAGGCAATGGTTGCCACGTTACATGCACCATTAACTTTTTATGTGTATTCTATATTATGACTTTGTACGTACGTGTGTGTGTGTGTGTGTGTGTGTGTGTGTGTGTGTGTGTGTGTGTGTGGAGTATGTTCGTGATAGTTATTGTAGTGGCAAGTGAAGTACACCATTACTTGTTGCTCATGGGAATTGAGTATCTTTGTGGCAAATTGGAGTTGTACTCTTATGTCAATGTACATACACAGTTCTATGTAGTCCCACTGCTTCTAAGCATCCCTTTTTTCAGTTAGCAGCTAATTGGATATTCCAAGTTGATAGAGTAAGCAGTTAATTCAATATTCCTGGTTGAATGACCTGATAGAGTACACAGCCTTTGTTCTCCATTATCAATCACACTACTAGGCTACACAAACAGAATCCCCATACAGTGACAGCATTTTGTTGCCTCTTCTTCATTTTAAAGGAACTGTGTCACTATATAAACACTGTTTTGTTACCAAAATTAAAATGCATGATGTTTTTTGTTGACAACGCGCAATGCACGTAAGTACACAGAGCTAGTATCCAGACGTGGTACCCATTTGAACAAAACAAAAATCGTCACAAAAAGTCGTAGAACATCATAAACTGTCACACATTTTATTTTTAGTAACAAAACAGTGCTTATATAGTGACACTGTTCCTTGAAGACTACAGCCCCATTCACAGCCAGCTACAATTGTCACGAGAGAGTGCTAAGAGTGATTGTGTGTGTGTGAACTCTCTCGTTTGTTTAGACTCCCGAGCTCAGCAGCTCTTGTCTGGGATAGAGACGATGGACGATGAGGGTCTTCAGCTCCAGTCCTGCATTGAGATGGGCCAACTGCTGGTCATGGGAAATGAAGATACTCTGAGTGGGTTTCCTGTCAAACAGGCTGTGCCAGCTCTGGTGAGTGGTTCACACTTTGATGTCTCTCTGAGGTGGAGGTTCTAAGTAGAGTGTGAGGTTTGCAATATACCACTAATCTCCCCCACTTGTAGTGGGTTTTGAGAGTGGTGTGTGTGTGTGTGTGTGTGTGTGTGTGTGTGTGTGTGTGTGTGTGTGTGTGTGTTGTGTTTACATCTCTTTACTGGTTTGTTTATCTTTCATCTTGCAGATAAACCTACTGACATTAGAGCACAACTTTGACATGGTAAGTACTTCATAACGAGCACTCTCATCAACAACTCATTCTGATGTATCCAATCAGATGGTGAACGCCTGTAGAGCCCTCACCTACATGATGGAGGCCCTGCCTCGCTCCTCTGTGGTAGTAGCGGATGCCATTCCTGTATTCATCGAGAAGCTACAGGCTATCGAATGCATGGATGTTGCAGAGCAGGCCATATCAGCTCTCAGTCTCCTCTCAAAGAGACATGGGAAGGCCATCCTACAAGCAGTGAGTGGACTCAATTTACCAACAGATTATACCATATAGCAGGAAATTTTTATAGTTCAAAATTTCGTATAAATGAGCACCAGAAAAAATTTTCGTAGTAAAATTTGCACCATACGATAAATTCCTATTATATGGTATCTTATACATTTACACACACACATATATACCCATCTTCGTGTCGCCAGGGAGGTTTGAATGCTTGCCTACTCTACCTTGACTTCTTCTCCATAGCCACACAGGTACAATGTGATACCCTAGCTTGTGTGTTTTGTCTTCTTATAGAATCCACTTATGTCTAAGTCTTGTCTGTCTCTGTGTAGCGGAGTGCACTCAGCGTGGCAGCCAACTGCTGTTATTCTGTTGTCTCTGAGGACGACTTCCCTCTAGTGGCTGACGCCTTGCCAATACTGTCAGGTCGTCTCCAGCACCAGGTACAGCCTCACGACACAATGGTTCAATGTGAGTGCTCTTACAACACACACACACACACACACACACACACACTGTAGGATAAGCGTTCTGTGGAGTGCTGTTGTCTTTGCTTCTCTCGGCTCATTGACAACTATGTCTCTAATCCTGTGAGTGTAGCACAACAATATAATTATAGTGTGTGATATTATAGCCCCCTGTGGGTGCATGGTGCACTCTTTTACATGCTGTGTTCTTTGTTGTAGAAAACCCTCAAACTCATTGCCTCAGGAGGCTTGCTGTCAAACTTGCAACAACTGGTAAGATGCATCAAGGTTGACCAATGCCTGTACTAACTCTCTCTCTCTCTGTGTGTGTGTGTCTCAACCTCTGCAGTTGGTGATTTCTCCTCCTGTGATCAACTCCAGTACCTTTGTGGCAGTCCTTAGGTTGCTCTCCAACCTCTGCAACGCATGTCCTTCTCTTGCCGTGGACTTACTCAAACTCAGTGAGCTCTCAGCCTCCTTCACTGGTGGTTGTATAATGTTCCCTGTCATGTGTGATGATTGTACTGATACAGATATGGCTGACACTCTGCGCTACCTTCTGCTGGGTCCTGGGGAGATTACCTTGGAGAATATTGAGGTACTGTTTAGTGGTACTGTTTTAGTGCACTGTACATTAGTTAATCTTTATTGTTGCTCCACGTTTAGCTCACAGCTCGCTCACCGAATGAAGTATATGAGATTCTCTCACTAGCAAGGTACATGCATCCTGATACCTCATGTTCAGTATTCCTAGGCCTACTCCTTAGAACGCACACCTATAAGTATGATTAGAGCACAAGTGCAAGCAGTAGGCCTCCTGNGATCCCCTTTTCCCCTTGCCCCTCAATTAAGCAATCATAATGAAAAATTACATCTCTTTACTGGTTTGTTTATCTTTCATCTTGCAGATAAACCTACTGACATTAGAGCACAACTTTGACATGGTAAGTACTTCATAACGAGCACTCTCATCAACAACTCATTCTGATGTATCCAATCAGATGGTGAACGCCTGTAGAGCCCTCACCTACATGATGGAGGCCCTGCCTCGCTCCTCTGTGGTAGTAGCGGATGCCATTCCTGTATTCATCGAGAAGCTACAGGCTATCGAATGCATGGATGTTGCAGAGCAGGCCATATCAGCTCTCAGTCTCCTCTCAAAGAGACATGGGAAGGCCATCCTACAAGCAGTGAGTGGACTCAATTTACCAACAGATTATACCATATAGCAGGAAATTTTTATAGTTCAAAATTTCGTATAAATGAGCACCAGAAAAAATTTTCGTAGTAAAATTTGCACCATACGATAAATTCCTATTATATGGTATCTTATACATTTACACACACACATATATACCCATCTTCGTGTCGCCAGGGAGGTTTGAATGCTTGCCTACTCTACCTTGACTTCTTCTCCATAGCCACACAGGTACAATGTGATACCCTAGCTTGTGTGTTTTGTCTTCTTATAGAATCCACTTATGTCTAAGTCTTGTCTGTCTCTGTGTAGCGGAGTGCACTCAGCGTGGCAGCCAACTGCTGTTATTCTGTTGTCTCTGAGGACGACTTCCCTCTAGTGGCTGACGCCTTGCCAATACTGTCAGGTCGTCTCCAGCACCAGGTACAGCCTCACGACACAATGGTTCAATGTGAGTGCTCTTACAACACACACACACACACACACACACACACACACTGTAGGATAAGCGTTCTGTGGAGTGCTGTTGTCTTTGCTTCTCTCGGCTCATTGACAACTATGTCTCTAATCCTGTGAGTGTAGCACAACAATATAATTATAGTGTGTGATATTATAGCCCCCTGTGGGTGCATGGTGCACTCTTTTACATGCTGTGTTCTTTGTTGTAGAAAACCCTCAAACTCATTGCCTCAGGAGGCTTGCTGTCAAACTTGCAACAACTGGTAAGATGCATCAAGGTTGACCAATGCCTGTACTAACTCTCTCTCTCTCTGTGTGTGTGTGTCTCAACCTCTGCAGTTGGTGATTTCTCCTCCTGTGATCAACTCCAGTACCTTTGTGGCAGTCCTTAGGTTGCTCTCCAACCTCTGCAACGCATGTCCTTCTCTTGCCGTGGACTTACTCAAACTCAGTGAGCTCTCAGCCTCCTTCACTGGTGGTTGTATAATGTTCCCTGTCATGTGTGATGATTGTACTGATACAGATATGGCTGACACTCTGCGCTACCTTCTGCTGGGTCCTGGGGAGATTACCTTGGAGAATATTGAGGTACTGTTTAGTGGTACTGTTTTAGTGCACTGTACATTAGTTAATCTTTATTGTTGCTCCACGTTTAGCTCACAGCTCGCTCACCGAATGAAGTATATGAGATTCTCTCACTAGCAAGGTACATGCATCCTGATACCTCATGTTCAGTATTCCTAGGCCTACTCCTTAGAACGCACACCTATAAGTATGATTAGAGCACAAGTGCAAGCAGTAGGCCTCCTGGGACCAAGACTAGCATGATTATGCATATTCACTCACACATTAATACAAATTGTGGGTGCTTCGTAGCCTCGTACCCAGGCCACTCCCTCTTTTTAGTGTTTCACGCTAAAACACTAAAAAAGAGGGAGTGGCCTGGGTACAAGGCTAGGTGCTTCCAGTGCTAGTCTCTCTCTCTCTCTCTCTCTCTCTCTCTCTCTCTCTCTCTCTCTCTCTCTCTCTGTTCAGCTCACTGATGCCTCCATTGCCAAGGAACGGAGTCTTTGAAGTCGAAGAAATGATCAATTTGCGACGATACTCCCCAACTACTGTAAGTCATCATGACGTATTATCTAATGACTTGCTCACATGATGTCATGTGATCTCAGGTCCAGTGGGAGTGGCAAGGGGATGGATCGGAGTGGAGACCGTATGGCAGGATAGAGAACAGGATCTTAGAGGTCAGAATTCACTGAAGTTTACAGTTTCGAAACTAAAAGCTGGTACTAAAACTTGCCTTCACTTTTACTGAGACTTTGCTGAACTAAAGTCCACACACATTGTGATGATTGTGTTATTATCTGCAGGCTGCCCACCAGGCCCATGAGGAGGAGTGCAGCATTGCAGTAAATGGCAACGTCTACATCATTGACTTTGCTTCGTCACAGCAAGTAAGTGTACCACTCTTTGGAGAGCACAGTAGATGGGAATATGAATGCTGAGTCCTCCTTTAATAGTAGCTGGAAATAATTATAGTGTGTGTGCATAACTTCATATAAGGAATTATGACTCAAATGTAAACAGTTATAACTTAATTTGAACAGTTATAACTCAATAGCAAACAGGTTTGGATATAACATTTAGTTTGTAACTTTAGAAGTCTAATTTCCAAAGCATGCAGGAACCCCCTAACAGTCTACGGAAAGCCCTCAATTTTATCGCACTTACAGGAAATGAAATTCATATTATGTACAGCTGTCATAAAGCTTAGTTGTGACGACATTGTGGTTTATGAATATCATTATACATGAAGCTATTTCCGCATTCTTCCACATATTTTGCATACTATATTGTAATCTACCGTGCACTATTGTATACTCTTCAAAGTGAGAATAATGAATGTGAACTTTTCTGTATTTTCAACTCCTGTTTTTTTCTTGATGCTTTGCCTAATCCATTCCAAGTCTTGAATATGCATAGCCAGCAATGTAAAGGAGAGTATATCCAAGTCTGGAGTCTCAGAATAGTACAGTACTGATTTGCCCAAAATTCAAAGTCGTGCAAAAAAATTTCAGGTCCTGAGTAAGAGAGTTCTTAAGTCAAAAAGTACTACAATTTACGACTACAGACTTCATAGAATGATAGAACAAGAGCTAAACTACGTATCTATGGTCCCAAAAACGTGGCAAATGTGCTACTGTCAGGTAGGCAGCGATGCTAAAAGCCCCCTTTGATATGTTTAACACAAACGGCCTGTATAGTGATCTTACTTACACCACACAATTTCTAACTAGATGTATCAAAAGTGCAATCATCAAACTTCACTTTAAACCAAGTGCTAAGGCCTCAGCAGGCTCAGTACTAATTTGCCCAAAATTCAAAGTTAGCTATAATTCTACAATTATCCTATTTTGAATTGCTTGCTACTTACCTCCAGTTGGGCCAAAACGTGTAAATTTGGTATTAACCAAGAGCGCTTGACCTTGTGCTTCCAGAAAACTCGAAGCTATAGCTTCTCCTAGCGTTAGAATTGACCTTTGACTGATTGAAAAAGCAGCTGGCTCTGTGCCAAACCCTAGACTCATGAATATCATTATCCCCCATATGCCCAATACAAAATCAAAATGTTCGATAAAATGTATGGATTTTCGCGGGCTTTCCATAGACTGCTAAAGTTATAGGACGTTTGTAATGAGTCCTCCTTTAATCCCTCCCGTAGGTTAATGAGGACACTGGTAATAGTCGTGCCATTCGTCGCACCATTCTCGATGCCCTCACTCCCAAGAAAGACGACAAGCAACTGATTCCAATAGAGGTGAGAGGAAATGACTATATGTACATGTGTGTTGAATTATCCATTGTCTGAGCGTCCCCGTATGCAGTGCTTGAGAGTGTGCTTGTTGTTCTATCTCCAGGATGATGCTCGGGCTGTGGCACTGCGTGACGACCCCTCTCTGGGTAGAACGTTTGTAGAGGCATTGTTTGGTGCACTGTATGAAGTATTCAATTCAATGGTTGGTACAGTAGTTGACACTGCTACATTGTTGTCTCCCTATTGACCATCGCACTCTCTGTAGGCTGGTCCTGGTGTTCGCAACAAGTGTCTCAAGACAATCCTCAGAATCCTCTACCACACAGAGTAAGTCCTCACCAGTAATTAATGTGAATTGTATAATTGCTATACAACGTCACATACTGATTGATTGATTTAATTCTAGTCACGAAATCTTGTCAGTGATTCTCAAGGAGATCAGTGTCTCAAGGTAAGACAACTGTGTGGGTCTGTGCATCCTGCTGTGTGCGCTGCATGTTCACGTGTCAAGCCCTCCCAGTGATCAAGCCTCCTTTGCTCCTCACTCTCAGTCTCATAGCCACAATGCTGAAGGCTCAAGACTATCGTGTCATCATCGGAGGCCTCCAAATGGCCGATATCCTCATGCGTAAACTACCCGACATATTCTTAGTCTATTTCCATCGCGAGGGAGTCATCCATCAGCTCCAGGCGCTCAGAGATACTCCTCTGAAAGTTGTAGCAACTCCCAAGAAGCAAGAGGTGGCTGCTACTGCTACCATCAGCTCACCTCCTCAACCAGTGGCAGTAGCCACTGAATCATCACAGACACCAACTTCAACCAGAAAGTGAGCTTATAGCTTGGCCAACCCTTTACCGACTGATCTCTGCACTAAACCATTGTAATGCTACCATATACTTGCAGGCGTTTGTCTGATATCTTTCGCAAAGGAAAGCGTCACTTTAGGAAGACAATTCGTGGGAGGAGTGATGACCAAGAGCCTGGTCCGAGTCAGTCTCCGCCCCTTGTACCTCGAGGTGCCGAGGGTGGAAGCTCCTCACCTGTGGTACCTCTTGTGGTACCAAATAAGGGAGGAGTGGTCGGTGGGAAGAGTCCTGAAGAGGGAACCTCCAGTAGCACCAGTGAACCCTCCAGTTCAAGAGAGTTCCTGCAGAAATGGATTCAGCAACAATCTAGTAGTTTCCTTGAGAAGTGGTCCGAACCAGCCAGTGGCCACCCAGCTCTGGGGGTGGTGAAGAAATTGAATGAATCGAGTCAAGACCTAAATCCTGAATCCCACAATTGCATCACTGCTCTTAAGGTGAGTGATATCTGCAAGTATTAAATTTGTTATCTTGGTCTGCCATTGTTCGTCTTGCTATATTTGCGTAGGCTTTGTGTAGTATCCTTTTGGATCCAAGCTCAAATGTGTCTGCTTTTGAGTTCATACATTGCAAGCTCCACACCAAGTTGATGAGGTACCTGACTGTGGACACACCACAGTGTGCTGTGCCTCTCAATGGAAGACTGCGCCATTTTGTACACATTTTTATGGGTCTCCCAGTGAGTGTGAGATAGCATTATTTTGTGCTGTATGTGTGACAGTGATATTTACTTGTCTCTCTGACTGTAGGAGGAAGGAGTACCACTTACTTCCTGGGTGAGTTCACAGGGGCATGTTTATGAGTGCTGCTATTAAATAGCCTCATTCCTAGACTCCTCCTTCGCAAATAGACAGAAAATATTAGCGAAGGATGAGCCTGGGAACGAGGCTAGCTCTAAAGAGATATAAAAAACTTTGCAGCACTCACAAAATCCTTATATTTAGTGAGTGTGACTGTTTTGTACCCATTTCAGAGTCCCTCTCCTCAAGTTGGCCTCACTGTGCTCCTGCAGAAGCTTCACGGCTGTGTGAACCAATTGGAACAGTTTCCAGTGAAGGTTCACGACCTCCCAGGAAGGAGGGGCTCGCAGGCTCTGAGGTTCTTCAACTCTCATCACATCAAGGTAAGTAATTAACTAGTTAATTACTTAATTACTTAGTGATTGTTTTTGTGTTTTGATTTATTTAATCTGTCTATTAATTAATTAATTAATTAACTTAATCTGCTGTTACACCTAATTATAATAAAATATGAAAATTAATCAATTGATTAATTAGCTATAAGTACCTTAATAACCATCACCAATTAACTAGTTAATTAATTAGTGGTAATAGCTATCACTAATTAACTGGTTAATTAATTAGTGATAGTTATTATGGTACTTATAGCTAATTAATCGATTGATCATAAACATAATTTTCATATATTATTATAATTAAAGTAACAGCAGATTAAGTTGATTAATTAATTAATTAATTAATAGACAGATAAGTTAAACAATATTATGTCTCATCAGTGAGAGGGTGGGCTTGCCAAATCAGCCCAGTCAAAGAGATACTGTATGTATGGTTTCAATATTATTATACATGCATGCATGTGTGTTGTGGTTCCCTGACAGTGTGTGTTGGAGCGCCATCCCTCTGCAACTGGCACTAGCCAGTGGAAGGGAGGACCCCTGAGGATTGAACCCCTTGCCACCATTCAGGTAAGATGCATGGTATTTGATTGCATGCATGCATGATTGGGCTGGATGTACTGTATGTGCTATCAGATGTGCACTGACATGCATGGCAAGAGTTGTGATCTCTGCAAAGTGAGCTCTGACAAATCCATTTCCATGTGTGCATGTACTCATTGCAATGGAGAGCATGTTCCACATTAACTTGGTACTATCCAAGATTGGATAGCCCAAATTTTGGATGAACAGGCAGTGTTCAAAGTCTTGTGCAATTTTGTATGACTATTGTAAAGCCTATGTAGGCTGAAGTGGCTTCCTAATTGAGTGATTTGTTGGTTTGCTGTTGAACAATGGGACAGTGACGGATATGTTATATTGCAGACATACACCTCAATATATGGGAAGAAGTCAGTTGACATTATGCATGAATTTTAATTATGTTCCGCACTGACATCTGCTCTGTCCATTTGGAAGCACTTTGTTGTGGATTGACCGGAGGAGTGCATGTAACCTCCGCACACCCCAATCTATATAGGTATAATATAGTTGCACTATAATACTACACGTGATGGCAATATTCTTCTCTCGTTCTGGTCACAGTCGCTTCCTACTAAATTAATTGTGGTAAGACTGCTATTGTGCTTGCATTAGTGGGCGGTTTATTTACTCTAGCAGCAGATGGTACTGGTCACAGGAATACATAAAATATTAACCCATGTGAGACTGCTTCAAGGTTTGGTTGCCACACAAACTCTGATTTGTAAAGATGCGTGCTCTGTTCTTGCTAGTGTTGGTGGCAGTAGTCAGTGCTCAGGATTGTCCTGATGCAGTAGATGCGTGTGATGTAGACCCTTGTGAGGAGGCCAGTTGTCCTCGTTTCCTCACTGCTGATTGTGAGGCCAATCTCTGCCATGGAATGTGTACTGCCAACTTCTTCTGGAGGGCCCGCAATGTCACTGATCGCTGTTCAGTGAGAAGATGTGCTGACAGGGAATGTCCTGGTGAACGTGTGTGTGTGGAAGCACCATTTCCATCTGCTTGTCCCGATGAAATAAGGTGTAGGCAGTACCTTCGTGCTAGATGCATTATACCCCCACCTATAACAGACTGCAGCTTGATACAGTGCCCAGATGGAATGATCTGTCGCGATAAAGTCAGAACTGAAGGTGTTGTGTGTGTCTTTCCTCGAGACTGCAGTGAGCTGGAGTGTGACGAAGGACTGGCGTGTGTGGTACAAGATCGCATAGCTCAGTGTGTGCCAGCCATCACTTGTGAGGATATTGGTCCTGTTTGTGACAGCATGGGACAAGATTGTCAACAAGTCAATGTGACGTTTGCAGTGTGTGTAGAGCGTCCTCTCTTTACCGGATCCTGCGACTTGTTGGACTGCAGTGGGACAGCTGGATGTCTGACTCAGGGATACCCACGTTTTGACCTGTTTGTTTCAAGCTGTGTGGATGAAACTACTGTGCAGGTGTTTAGATCTCTCACTCCTTGTGCTGAGCAGGACTTTTGTCCAGCCACTGACACTCAAGTGTGTGATGATATACGCGACAAGAATAACAATTTCATTCAGTCCTTCTGCGCAGTTCTTGGATGTAGTAACGACTCTGACTGCTCTCCAGGGGAGGGTTGTCTTAATCCCCCACCAGAGCTGGCCAGTCTGGGAATTACAAGAAGTGTCTGTGTTCCATTGGACACTGGATTTGAATTCAGTCCAGGCTGCAATGCCAGTAATAGGAGCTGTCCTAGTGGAAGCATGTGTGCTAATGTCATACCTAGTGTACGTGAAGGCCTCCCACCAGTTGCTACTGTCTGTGTTCCTGATCAAGGAGGTTTGACTCCGCCATTTGCCACCAGTTGTGAAGCCCTGGACTGTGAGGCCTTCTCCCCAGGTGCTGATTGTGCTGTGTCCTTTGTAGACAGTGGTGAGCGCAATGCTGTGTGTTCAACTGCTGAAGAAACTGCTATTGCTTTTAACCTCATCAGGAGGCGCCTAGGTTTGGATTTGATCACTTGTGAAGATCTCTTTCCTCTTTGTGATAGGACAGGACAAGACTGCCAACAAATCAATGCAACGTTTGCAGTGTGTGTGGAACGACCCCCTTCTTTTGAGCCATCTTGTGACTTGTTGGATTGCAGTGGCACAGCTGGATGTCTGACTCAAGGATACCCAAGTTTAGACCTGTTTGTTTCGGCCTGTGTGGATGAGGCTACAGTGGAGGTGTTTAGATCTCTCACTCCTTGCACTGAGCAGAACTTTTGTTCTGGAATTTGTGTTGATACACTCGATGAGGATAACAACTTCATTCAATCATTGTGCGTAGACATTGACTGTAGTGACAACTCTGACTGCTCTCCTGGGGAGGTTTGTCTTGATCTCCCACCAGACCTGATGGATTCTGGAATATCGAGTTTCTGTGTTCCATTGGACAGTGGATTTGAATTCAGTCTAAGCTGTAACTCCACTAACAGGATGTGTCCTAGTGGAACCATGTGTGCTAATGTTGTAGTTGAACGAATCTTCTTTATTGCTACCGTCTGTGTTCCTGATCAAGGAGGAATGGCTCCACCATTTGCCACCAGTTGTGAAGCCCTGGACTGCGAGGCCTTCTCTCCAGGTGCTGATTGTGCTGTGTCCTTTGTAGACAGTGGTGTGCGCAACGCCGTGTGTTCAACTGCTGAAGAAACTGCTATTGCTGTTGAAAATATCAGGAGCCGTCTAGGTTTGGAATAAACAACTTTAGGCACTTGATTCTCAATGTTGGTTTTCGTGTGCATGCAGACTAGCTGTTATGCTACACTTAGTCTATTAACTCTTACACTATAGTGACTGTCCTTTACACAATTCAACTGTTAACAGTATATCATTATGCATAGTACCTTGTTGCTACTGCATTGCTATATTATACATATGTATGTACATGTTCAAACTGTATTTAAGTGTACAACTAATTGATGTGTGTGCCTGCTCTGATCTGTTTGTGTGGGTTGATGTCCTTTGGTATATCCTGCTTGCTTACTTGTTTGTATTCATTGAATCACTACCTACCGATGTTTGATGAGTCATTGCTGCTGTGGGATTGTGGCTGGTTTGGTAGTTCCTTAAGGGACAATACTTGTGGTACAAAGAGCAGATGTTGCAGATTGCCAGATCAGATTGTCAAACTAGACTGGTTTCTAAAGATGCGTGCTCTGTTCTTGCTAGTGTTGGTGGCAGTAGTCAGTGCTCAGGATTGTCCTGATGCAGTAGATGCGTGTGATGTAGACCCTTGTGAGGAGGCCAGTTGTCCTCGTTTCCTCACTGCTGATTGTGAGGCCAATCTCTGCCATGGACTGTGTACTGCTAACTTCTTCTGGAGGGGTCGCAATGTCACTGATCGCTGTTCAGTGAGCAGATGTGCTGACATGGAGTGTCGTGGTAAACGTGTGTGTGTGGAAGCACCATCTCCAGCTGTTTGTCCAGATGATAAGCCAAAGTGTAGGCAGTTCCTTCGTGCTAGATGTTCTCTGCCAACTCCCATAAAGGACTGCAACTTGTTAGAGTGCCCGGATGGAATGATCTGTCGTGATAGACTCAGAAAAAAAGGTGTTGTGTGTGCCTTACCTCGAGACTGCAGTGAGCTGGAGTGTGGCGAAGGACTGGTGTGTGTGGAAGAAGACCGTAGACCACAATGTGTGGCGCTGTCGACTGCCTCTCCACCTCTCACTGTCACCCCCACTCCATCAGATGTTACTCTCACAGAGAATTGTGATCTACTGGAGTGCCCTCGTGGACAAGGCTGTCTCTTGACGGACGTGTCTGGCTTGACTCCCAGTGGCCTTCAAGCTGTCTGTGCTCCTGTGCAGCCTACTTGTGACACCCTAGATTGTAGTGAAATAGGTGTGTGTTTGGGCCAAAGTATCCCCAGTCTTGATCTTTCCTTGGCAAGGTGTATTGACGATGCCTCTGGAGCTGTAGAATCCTTCAGGATTCTTACTCCTTGTTCTGATCGCAGTGACTGCAAGGGTGAAGATGAATTGTGTGTCGACTCGATTGATGAAGATGGCAACTTTTTGCGCTCCTTTTGTACTGCCACGGAATGTAGTGCTTGTGCTTTTAATGACTCTTGTCTCTCTGTCCCAGGAGAGCTGGGTATTCCGTTTGAGACAGCTTGTGTTCCAAATGATGCTGAGTTCCAGTTTGGTCCAGGCTGTGATACTGCCAACAGGATGTGTCCTATTGCAAATACTGTCTGTGCCAATATTATTGAAACTGAGGGACTGTTGCTTGGCACGGCATGTGAAACTGATCTCAGTCTAATCGATTTCCCACCATTTGGACCCAGCTGTGAAGACCTGGACTGTAAGGTTGCCATCCCAGGTGGAGACTGCTCCCTGACATCGCTGAGCTCTGGTGAACAGGTGGCAATCTGCTCTCCTGCCGAAGAAATAGATTTAATTGCAGGAGTGATTAGGGACACTTTAGGTCCTACCTTGTCTGCTTGAGAGGCACTTCTCTAGATGGTCATTGAACCAACTCTGACTGATAGTAAATAGTGTCTTTACAAAATATTAGGTGTGTGCAGCATTGTAGTAGTACTAATAATTTAGAAAATTTTTTGACTGAGTTTGTTAGAAATACTTTTGTGTGCTGAGTACTTCTGTAATGTATGGGCGTTGAAGAATTAATATATTTCATTGCTGCAATGGCAATGTGTCCCTGTATGGTAACAGCTGTGTATGAACAGTAATGTTCAGTCCTGAGCTGTATGTGTGAAGATAGCCACAAAACCAATGGAATGTCTTGTGTTACAGTACACTATAGTATAGTCTATGTAGGGTATTCCTGCATTAGTTATTAATACATTGCTGTGAAGCTGTATGTACTATTTGTGTGTGATGCAGACGTTGGAGAGGTACATGATGATCCGAGGGTTTGGTCGCCACGATCACATCAGCCGGAGACTGGAGGAGCTGGAGACTGATGACAGTGAGGATGACGTCCTGGTGAGGAGAGCTGCAAACTATTAATGTCTTACTATAGTCCATTTATTGCTGGATTTCTGCCATTGTGCAGGCTCAGCTGCATGGGTTCTCTGGCAACATTTCTGACAAGTGAGTCCATTTATTGTCAACACCTGTTGTGTGTGTAGCATAGCCTCATCATCCAGGCCTTCTGTTACTGTTGAGAGTGTGATAGGCCTGGTTATGGGGCTATCCATAGTTTGGATGTATGCATGGATGTATGGATATATGGATAATTATCACAATTTTTGTACCTTTATGGTTGTTTTTTGACTGTCCTTAGCCACTCTGTGGAGTTTCTGATAGGTGACCAGGTGTTGCCTTACAACATGACTGTGTTCCAGGCCATCAGGCAGTTCTCTCCTGTGAGTCGTTCCGCGTAGATATACTCATGAATGTATTCATTATGTGATTATCCTAATGAAAGGGTTCTACCCAGCACGACAGTGAAGAGGAATTGGTATCTCTCGGCCGTCCAGAGATATGGATACGATCTCACACCATTCAGTGAGTGTCACACACACACACACACACACACACACACACACACACAATGCTTTGGTCAATTCTTGCCCTCTTATTGTAGCTATCGCAGTGTTCCCAGTAGTGGTGATCCATTAGGGGCAGGTCCCAGTAGGTCTGCATCCCTCCCTTCCACCCCTCTCTCGGAGACACACCCCCTTCCCCCCTCCTCTCGTAAGGCCCATTGGAGCACCGGCAGTAACGCACGCAGGAGAGCACAGTCTGCCAAGTTTCCTCTTCCCCCTAGTGGGGTGGCCCCTCGGATAACGAGATCAAGTAGCGGCAGTAGAGATAAGCTGACTGCCCCAAGTGTTCCTCAGAGGTTGACTAGAAGCAGTACAGGTCCAGCAGCCACCGTCTCCGCTGCTGCTACGCCATCCACCAACAGAGATGACGGCACACACAAAGAGAAATCGGTTCAGTTGTCGCCACTTTACCAGGCTCTGCTCAAGTCTGTCAGCTTTGAGCTAGGTATGGTGTAACTCTGGCATGATGTAATCCCTGAGATATATGTGTGTGTGTTTGTTGTTGTCAGTTCTCTCAGACCCTTCTCTGCCTGTTCTCAAACTACTGGTGCTGTTGAATGCTCTCAACAACCACTGGGCGGACCTCTATACTGTAAGTAACAGTCCATCACATACTATTGCTCGTGTATGCCCGGGGGGCGGAGTGTGCTCTGTATAACCCAGTGATGTGACTGTCCTTCCATTTCAGGGCCTAGCTGGCAACCCCATCATCCCTCCTGGGGAGTTCACCAATAATAAACTGACAGCTAAGGTCACCCGACAGCTCCAAGGTAACTGTGAACATTGGCATGTTACTATGGTAATAACTGTGTTGAGAGCTGTTTTGTTTCCCTCCAGATCCCCTCAATGTAATGACAGGCAACTTTCCTGTGTGGATGAGAGATCTTGCTGTAAAGTGGTATGACAATGCACTAGTGTGTTGATGCATGTAGTGAAATAACGATTCAATGTGTGTGTATCTGTGAGTGTGTTGTCTCCTCTCCAGCCCATGTCTCTTTCCCTTTGAGTGTCGACAGTCTCTCTTCTACTTGACATCGTTTGATCGGGACAGAGCCATAGCCCGTCTTCAGGTGAGTGTCATTGCATCTCCTCCTAGTTCCCAGACCTGTCGTGTATACTTACTGCTGTTTGTTGAGATACTGTCCACTGTCTTATATTGCAGGAGCAACAACCTGACTTGTCCAATACGGAGTCTTCACAGACAGTCACTCCTCGGTTTGACAAGAAGATACGTTGTGTGTCTCGAGACAATCTGTTGGAACAGGCGGAGAAGCTGTTGAATGATGTGGCAGGCAGCAAGGCTCTCCTGGAGATACGCTATGAGGATGAGGTGAGTGAATGGATGCCACTGCTGTGATGGATTAATGGGAACTGGAATTGACCTTTTTGCTGGCATACAGGTTGGTACTGGACTGGGACCCACTTTGGAATTCTACACCCTAGCATCAAGGGAGCTGCAGAGGTCCGACCTGATGCTCTTCCGAGGAGACAACTGCCCAGTGCCGGGTGCTTCACAAGGTGCACATCATTTAGTCCACTCATTGTTTGTGTGTGTGTGTGTGTGTGTGTGTGTGTGTGTGTGTGTGTGTGTGTGTGTGTGTGTGTGTGTGTGTGTGTGCATGTGTGTGTG
>CAXIPT010000005.1:6315837-6358537 GCA_964030475.1 Tethya wilhelma | reverse complement strand
AGAGAGAGAGAGAGAGAGAGAGAGAGAGAGAGAGAGAGAGAGAGAGAGATCCAAGTTTGTGAGTTCACTGCTGAACATCCACACCCCTGCAGGAGCCTCAAGTGTTCCTCAGTACATCCACAGTCCTGTGGGTCTGTTCCCCACCCCTCTTGGTCCCAGTACAAGGTTCAGTGTCGTAGAAGAAGTGTGTGCCAAGTTCCGCTTCCTTGGGATGCTCATGGCCAAGTCAATAGTAGATTCAAGAATGGTAAAGACAGTACACCTGCTAGCTGCTGTGTGCTAGCTAAAGTCCATCTGGTTTGAGAATGCCGGTAGAAAAAATTGAATAACTTTCTAAATATCCAACCGATTTCAAAATTTCAAACACCATTGGAAAGCGCTTGTCCTCCCCGTTCTTTTGGTTGCTTTTCCAGCTTCGTACGCCTTACCAGTCAAAAGTTAGCTATTTTGTCCCATATAAAAAGTATTGCTATGAATCTCATTACTCACTTCCGGCGGCATTCTCAAACCAGATGGACTTTAGCTAGAGATGTTTGAGAATTGGTTCTTCTTCTTTTCCCTGCTCAGCTTGACATCCCTCTGAGCGAGGCCTTCTACAAGTGGATGCTGGGCACTGAGCGCACATTCACAGCTCAAGACTTGCAGCACGTTGATCCAGTGTTGGCAAACTCCTTCCGTCAGCTTGCTGCTGTGGCTGTGAAGAAGCACACGCTGGAGAGTGATCCTCTGCTGGTAAGGAGGGAGATAGATGTAGTCACTAATGCAATTTTATACTTCACCTTTGCTATGTGTGTGTGTGTGTGTGCATGGCCATGAGATCTGGTTTGGAATATTGACTAGTGTCTATGAATAGTAGTACTATTTTCTGCTCCAATGCCTGTGAGTTCTAGTAGCTCAGTGGTAAGGGTAGACTTCAACTAGAAGTCTAAAGACCTAGGTTCAAATCGCAGCTAGATCTCAAGATGTTTACAAGATTTTATCCTAGCTACGTATGTTGTGTGTTGTGTTGTACATCCAGAGTGGTAAGGCTCTGGCAATTGGGATAGAGTCACTGACGATGGAGGGAGGAGGCTCCATTGAAGACCTCGATGTTGATTTCACGCTACCTGGCTACCCAGACATAGAGCTCAAGGTATTGTAGTTCGTCTATTGAACCAACAGACATGGTTTATATGCTCCTTGTGTGTACATAGCCTGGAGGCAAGGACATTCAAGTCACTATCCACAACTTGGATGATTACTTGAAAGTAAGTGTATTATAAAGAAGCAATAGTATTTTGGAAATTTGGGTACACGTTTGAGACATAATCAATTTGCATTTGCCTGCTAGCCGGGCCGTGAGCATATAAATTCACTCTTATTCTCTCACATTGCATCTTTCAAACATATCTTTCCAACATTGCATCTTTCAAACATATCTTTCAAACGTTTCATCTTTCAATTTTCAAACATATCTTTCCACATTGCATCTTTCAAACATAGTATAATCTTTCCAGTACACGTTGAGACTTTATCAGTTTGCATATGCCAGCACATGAGCTTACATACATTTACTCTTGTCCTCTTTCTTGGCACCTTAGCTTGTGGTGGACTGGACTCTAGTGAGAGGAGTGTCAAGACAAATGGAATCGTTCAAGGAAGGCTTCAACACTGTGTTCTCTCTCTCCAGCATGCAGGGACTCTTCTACCCTGCAGAGGTAAGTGTAGGTTGTTGCACTTTGTGTGTGGATTGTTAGTTCATGTGCTGCTGTGTGCAACTGTAGATGGATATGGTGGTGTGTGGTGCTCACCACCAGAAATGGGACATCAAAGGTGAGCCGGTTTATTAGAGTCCATCTGATTTGAGAATGCCACTGGAAGGGAGATTTAGGCAATACTTTTCCTATGGGACAAAATAGCTAACTTTTGAATAACTGTTAACTTTTGGTAATGCGTAAGAAGCTGAAAAAGTAATCAAAAGAATGGGGAGAATAAGCGCTTCCAATGGTGCTTGAAATTTGGATAATAAGAAGATTATTTGATTTCTTCTACCGGAATTCTCAAACAGATGACTTTAGCTCTTAAGAGTGCAGTAATTTGAGTGCATTGTTGTCTATCATCCCTCAGAGCTGATGGACTGTTGTAGACCAGATCATGGCTACTCCCACGACAGCAAAGCAGTTCAGTTTCTGTTTGAAGTGCTCAGCACTTACGACACAGCAGAACAGAGACAATTTGTGCAGTTTGTCACTGGGAGCCCCCGCCTGCCTGTGGGAGGTTGGTGCTTCTGTGTGTTGTGTGCTTGTGACCGTGTGTGTGGAAAAATATCGATACCGTATAGCTAGAATTTTTCGAGGAATGAAATTTTTGCAGAATAGCAATCACTAAACTTTTCGCGATTTTATTTTTGAGGATCGAGCAGCCCCACCCATATAATTGCAATAGGATCTTGAAAATTTCGCGGATAAAATTTTTGCAGATTGTTGACGATCTACAAAAAGTGAAAGCTCGAAAATTTCTAGCTATACGGTACATGTATTTATCCATTATGTGTTTCATGACAAAGAGGACGTATCATTACTCATAGCCAATCAACCATTCTTCCCAGGTTTCAAGGCTCTCAATCCTCCGCTGACCATTGTCCGTAAGACCGTGGAGTCTCCTCACAGCCCGGATGACTTCCTGCCATCAGTGATGACCTGTGTCAACTATCTGAAGCTCCCTGACTACTCCTCTTCTCAAATCACACGAGATCGACTCCATTTTGCTCTCCAAGAGGGAAAACACTCTTTCCATCTCTCGTAGCAATACTGTGATGTCATAATTACATCATCACTCAATAGATTTGCGTAGGGAAAACCCCTGGTTGTTATTTTAAGAATTGAACTGAGCACAATACTGTAAATTGCTGATGTACGTTGAGTTATTTTACCTCATTCAATTCATCACCAAACCACAATATAACAATGAATTTATTGCACAGCTGACAAAAATTGAATTAGTGAGAAGCAAAATCACAAATTATTTGTTAAATTTTTAATGTGATAAAACAATACACCTCACACACAAGCAACACTTACCACAAACAATCTAATAATGTGACAATCAGGTGACTAGTACATACAGATTGAAGTACGTTAGCTATGATTGCTTTTTGTTACTCTGTGGGGTACTGGACAAGCCACCCGGGGGGTTACTGAGTAAAGGTCCAGGGGGCCATTCTATGATTTCAAACTCTTCATCAGAATCTCCTTTGTCTACAAAGTCCCCATCGCCATCCACCAGCAAGAAGGCTGCAAGAAGAAACACAAAAGGAAGAACGACAATTGTTGCAGAACTCCTTCAACTTGGTATACAACTTCTATTGTCTTACGTTCTCTGATGCTCTGGAAGGGCTCCTGGGAGAGAGGACCCCAGTAAGAGGGCCTTGTGTCTGTCAGCTCAAACATGGTGTACATCCCTTGGTTCACCACTCTCTGAACACAGACAATTATAAAACAGTCTTCAATTTATTAAAGAACTGAATTAATTTATCAATTTACAAAACAGTCCTGGAGACATTAACCGATGATGAGGTTCCAATTAATGCTCACCTACCTCTTTCAACCTTTCACACAGATCGTCAATGTCCCTCTCGTCTCTACAGAAGAAGCCCAGTGCAATGGAAGGGTCCAGCTCACTGATGGACATACGGTCGGGCTGTGAACAATGGTAGGAGGAGTCAGGGATGTGCTCCATGTCAGCCGGGTTCACCGTCTGTTGAGTGGTATGGGGATCCAGGTATAGGAGCTGATCACCTAGTGGAAAGGGAATGGAGATTGAAGAATGCATTATGGGAATGGGGACATATTCTTGTACCACAAAAGCCAATGAAGTAGAGAGCATGTCTTGGTCTTCCACCGATGAACCCAACTGACTGGGGGAGAGTCAGGCACGCCTGAGTGTGTGTGTGTGTGTGCGGAGCAGTCATATGGTACAGGGTTTGGGAATGGGACTGGTGTACGTGAGCTGACCTTAAGTGATTCTGAGTATTCCGTGTTGAATGTCTCCTGCCCAAGTCGGAGTGGAATAAATACGAGCAAAGGTCGAAACTCTTCAGGTTCACAGCTTCCCAGTCTAGGCGTTGGGCTCCTTGAGGTCTTATTAGTGGCTTGACAAACAGGAGCATCCTCTTCACTCTCTCCTTCCTCATCATCAAAATAACCATGGTCTACTTTGGTGAATTCTATGGACTCCTTCTGCTTCACCTTTGACCTTCTCTTGTGGAGGAGCTGGTGGTTGACTTGCAGCTGCTGATTTTGCTGTTGCTTCACTGCCTTCAGTTCTTCGATGGTGTTCTTCTTCACGATAGTGTGTCTTAGCTGACTGTTCTGACCTTCGCTCTGCTGCCTGCTCAGAGCTGTGCTAGGACCGGTCTTCATAGGCAGGAGAGAGTTGGACCTTGATGGTGAGCACCTATTAGAGCGCTCAGGGAGGGCTGTCAAGGTATCTGAGTAAGATCTGGGCTTCAAATCGTCTTCAGTAGTTACATTGACCTGTCCTGGTATTACGTGGGGCTCTCGGCATACCTTTTCTGTACACATGAGAATACTAGAGATTACTAGCTTGGCCAAACTAATATACTAGAGAGTGTCAAAATAGTATAGCAACTTTTTAGAAAAGATTTCTGCGCAAAAAAGTAGCATACTAGAGATTACTAATATTCTCAAGTTAGTATACTAGAGATTACACACAAGCAAACGTACTCAAATCCTCCACAACTAGTACCATATCCATGGCAACGTGAACTGCAAGTCTGCTGAAATCATCGTGAACTGACAGCTTCCTGTGTTTGTGCATGCGTCACAACCATTATCACTGAGTGTAGGATTCACTTTCAGCTATTATAATCAATCAGGCAATGTAAACATTGAAACTGGTTAAATCAAACTTTCAGTACCTTCTACACATACCAACAAAGCGTAATTCAAACCTGATGGCCTGTGCAACGTTGTTCGGCCCAAACCAATTGCCCACAGGTCGTCCAAAATCTGCTCCCTGCAGTGCTATCATTTGCAGGGAGTACTCGCTGTCTCTGATGTCCAGGAACTTCCTTAGGATCCTCATGTAGGTGGGGTGGTCCTCTCTTGGCTGCCATATCCAGTCTGAGAGGAGAAAGATGTATGAGAAGCTGCTTTAGTGACGACTAAATTAAAACAGAAGGCTGCTTAGACTGTTTGGAATGGAATTCAATACGTCATATCTCAGTTTAGGAAGGTTGTAGAAAACTGGGACTTGCACCATTGCAATCAGCTCGAAGAGATCTTTCTAATAATATATTTTAATGCTATGTTTGTATTTTGACCAAAACATCAAAAACCATGAACTATAGCCCATGGTCCAGTGCGATTTTTTGCCGAAAATAGCAATTTTCCAAATTTCAAAATAAAGTATGTCATTTGAAAGATCTTTTCGAGCTGATCACAATGGCGCCAGTCCCAGCTTCCTACAACCTTCCTAGGCTGAGATATTGTTAACTCTTCTTACGGATAAACAGGCAGATATCTCTCTGGTAAGTCTTGGTATATTACTGACAATATCTCAGCCTAGGAAGGTCATATGAAGCTGGGACTTGCACCATTTTAATCAGCTCAAGGAGATCTTTCAAATTATATACTCTAGTTTGAAAGTTGGAAAATGTCCATTTTTCGGGAAAAAAAAATCGCACTTGACCATGGGCTATAGTTCATGGTATCGGACAAATTTGTTTAAAATGAATCCAACATAAAAGTACACTATTAGAAAGATCTAATTGAGCTGATTGTAATGGTGTTGGTTCTAACTTCATACGACCTTCCTAGGCTGAGATGTATGTCAAGCTTTATTGTACAAAAATTAATGAGAGTGCAACCAAGTATATGTACACGTACACAACTCATGTACTTGATGTGTTTAGACTGTACTTGATGTGATTACCTCGTCCCAAATGCAGGCAGAGCAGCGTCTGTGCCATGAGCATCTGTCCACAGCGAAGAGTGCACCCCCATCCTGTATCCGTGGTGAGAGAAGTCCCACCTGCACGCCATCGGACCAATGATGTCATAGATTATGTAAATGACATCATTATTTTTAACTTACTGATTGCCCTGAAATTCTTTCTATAAGTGCACCATAGTCTAGTTTGGAAGTCTTTAGTCATAGCTCCCTTGTCTGGATTATGGAAAAACAAATTATGCTGATTTGATACATATACACATCTATGCACACACATACACACATGGTGGTTGGCTCACCTTGAGGTAAGTTATACTTCTTTCCCAGTATAGTGATCCGGCCTTTCATGGCAGTGTCTGGTGGCTCTACAAAGGCTCCCAGTTCCACTAGGACATCGTACGTTTGGGTATCCATGATGAGTTGTGTCTCTTTGGGTTTCTCTCCTGACAATTTGCAATTTCAATATTTCTTTTATTGACCTCACGCTGGGAATTCGGTTAATAAGAAGACCCACGTGGTGTAAAAAAGGTATTCAAGATCCGAATATGGCAGTTCCCACTGCTCCATTTCAACCAGGCAGCTTCTTCTCGCCGTCTCCTTCCGTCCATCATCCCTCATCCCTTATCCCTCTACCTCCGGGCACTCCTACTGCCAACCAATGGACGAGTTCTCCAGGTTTATTCCCAATGCCTCCACTTGGTCCCCCTAACTTTGGTGGGTTCATAAACCTGACCCCTCAAGCTCCCCCCTACCACCCCCCACCAGCTTGGTCTCACCATTCTGGTGGACCATTCAATGGTCGGAGGGGGGCACAGAGACAGAGGGGGCGCAACAGATCAGACCCACTCGGGAACAGACCACCTGCTGCGTTTGAATGCAAGAACTGCAGCAAGGAGTATCGCACTGAAGAGAGTTACAAACTACATCTTGATTCACATAAAAAGGTGAGACTGCCGTGATACCTTGCATCTCGTGGTTACAGTGTTTGATGTTACACCTTTACAGTGTGGCACATGTGACTTTGAGGCTCTTCCTCGAGTTTTGAAAGAACACGAGTTACTCCATCTTCTTCCCGATGAGCTGAAGTTCTCCTCTCCAGAGGAGATTAGAAAATGGAGGGAAAAAAGAAGGAAGTAAGTTGGTTGTTGCTCAGCTGTTGTTCGTGTGTAACCAAACACATGATAATTCTGTTCCATCTTTACTCTGTTATGACATTAATTGGCAGGAACTACCCCACAGCTGCCAATATTGCTCGTAAAGCTGAAGTAGCAGCTGAAAAGAAGGCCCGTGGTGAGGTAGCACAGACACCCCTCCATCGGTGAGACTATTGTGGTTGATTGAAAGTGAAAGTGATTACAGTCCTTTGCTTGTTTCCCCGAAGGTACATCAACCACCTGTTGGGGGAAGGAGGCACTGCCAGGGGGCAGAGGGGATGGAGGGGGAGGGGGGGACACGGACAGGGAAGAGGAAGACCCTTTAATAATCACCATCAACGACCACACAACCATAGAGGTGGTTACGGTAGAGGAAGGGGAAACTTCCGAGGAAGGTTTAGAAGAAATGGAAACATCAATCGAAATGACGTGGACAGTGTTGCAGCAGCTGCCACTGTTGAACCCAACGGCACACCTGGTGACCCAGAGAACAGCTGTGATGTTGAGAGTCAGGAGGCTGTAGCAAGTGATTCTCATGCTGGTGATATCTTTGGCGCCATCATGGCTGATGCAGCTGTCATCCAGCAGACTGATGGTGAACCTCAGCAAGAGAGAGAACACGCATCAGAGAGGAAGACAGTAGATGAGCCTGCTGGTAGGTCAGGGGATTCAACCGGGAAAGAGACAGCTGGAGCTCAAAACAGGAAACGGAAACAATCGTGGATGAGCAGAAGAGAGCACAAGAGGAAGAAAGTAGGATTTTTTTTTTTGAGTGTACAATCCATAATCCATATTGTTGTTAATAATTACATTATTTGCCTGTCCAGTGGTCAAGACCTCAGGCAATTCCAGTAAAGAGACCAACCCTTCTTGAAAAGGTAGGTCTTCAAATCTTACACCATGCATACCAGCCATGCAGAAACCACATTACAGAAACCATCACAACATCTTGTGGTCTGTCTCTCTCTCTCTCTCTCTCTCTCACACACACACACACACACTGCTGTAGCTGTTGGCACCTGAGATACGTCGTGAACAGAACACCATTCTGCAGTGCATTCATTACATCATTGAACAAGACTTCTTTGAGTCCCCAACCTCCTCACAAGAGGACACAAGGTCACCTCTTGGTCAGGAGAAAGAGGGCAACCAGAACACCACATGAACTGTGAATGTCACATGACTTTCAATCAAGTAAATTGTACTATAAATTCACAATACAATCATTATTGTTACTATCACTAATATTGTTTCAAAGTAAATTTTTATCTATTATTTAACAAATGTGTAACAACAGTCCACGGTCACACGGGTGTCAGTAGGCCTGGATTATCGCATCCTCATGCCTTCCGTTGGGTCAGAAACCTGCCGGTATATGATGCTGTCTCTCCCGGGGTCCATAGTCCACAGTGCCCAGCTAATGGCGTAGAGGGAGAGCCCGAGACTAACGATCAAGAAGAAAGTGATCAAAAAGAGAGCTGCAAAGTTGTCACTCCTGCTCTCAGCCAGTCGGAATATGGTCGCGTTGGAGAAGTTATCCCCTCCACCCGGAGCCTGCCTCAAAATCCTCACGTTTCCATGGTTACTAGACGACAAATGAGCTTTGGTTAGTTTCGGACAGTGAGCCGTCAGAGATGTGTCTCTGAGCAGGAAGAGAAGATCGCTGCACAAGACAGGGTTGTTAGAAGCGTCCACCTCAAGGTCCACCTTGGGCAGGGCATCCAAGAAGTCCTGCTGGCTCTGTTAGTAACAGTAATGGTGTAGCATTAAGATACAACCAAGATTACTTTGTGCATGCAAGAAGACAGCGAAGGTTCTTACCTGTCCCTTCAAGAAGGGCTGAAGAAGATCGTAGGCTGATTCAAGAACAGGAGACTCCTTAGGAAGATCGCTGCAGTGTTAACCATGACATCATTTTTCACTCTCCCCATACATACACTGACTTACGGATAGTGCCAGGCCAGTACGAGAGCTTGAACCAGGATCTTTCCATCGTAAATCTTTACCAGCTGTTCCGTGACCTCCTTGACTGTCTCCTCGACGACCTGAGCAGCTAGGTCACTCTTTGTGGAGCCAGCACCATAGCGCTCCTCAATCTCCTACAAAGAGAAACAACTACAATCTCCTTTCATGCTTCTAAACGGCGGCCATATTGGATAGATCTTCTCTCTTACACTAAGTCCAGAGACTGTGAAGATGAAGACATCAGGTGCACCATCTGTCACATAGGCAGAGAGCTCTTGGAGCTGCTCCACCGCTTGCTTGATCAGAACAAGCTCAGCAAGGAAGGTTGCGTCAACCTGTTGGGAAATTGATCCGTAAATGTGAAATGGATACATGTGCATGTTACAAACATATGTGCATGTACACACCTTGTTAGTCAGCTCAAGCTTTTGAGCAATCTTCTCTAGACCGTAGCTAGCTAGAGAAATGTCTCCACCTTGTAGTGATGTGATCTTTGAATGGAAGGATAAAACAGGGTGCATTAGAAACAGAAGAACAAGACAATAGAAAGTAGTATTCTCTCATTCATCTAGCTATAGGTATCTTACCATGTAATCGAGCTGTTCATCTGAGGTGAAGGAACCACCTGATGAAGCCACTTTGGCAGCCTTTGGGGGAGACAGAAAGAGAAATAGAGAGAGAGAGAGACAGAGAGAGAGAGAGAGAGAAGGGAAGTGGGGGGAGGGGATATGGTTTATGACACACTCAAGCAGGCAATGATTTTTAAGTAACTTACGTAAGAGTTGGCAGAAATGCTGTAAGTCTGGGAATTCTGGTCAAACAGGTTATTTAAGTGAGCTGCAACGTTGTCTCCTTCAAACATACTGTTCATATCACTGCACGTACAACCGGACAATCCAGTCTGAGAAACAGGTTAAACCACATTTACACACTGGTCTAAGCAGAAACCACAGACGCTATCTAGTGCTAGACCTCCTCACCTGGTCCACGTTGTAGGAGAGGGAAGAGAGCGAGGCAAAGGAGGAGCCTACAAAGATGGCCAAACAATGACTTACTTGTATACACACATGCACACACACACATGCACACACACACACACACACACACACACACACACACACACGCACACACACACAGCTGTCGTTTCAACCCACAACCCACCATCAGTGATCCCATCCACAACAAACAGAGCTGTGGCGTGAGGACGACTGAAGAGATTGCCCATAGACACACCTCCCCATTTAACACCATCCTGTGAGTGAGAGTGAGAGAGAGAGAGAGTGTATCGATGGCTTGATGAGTTACAATGTAACCATTAACTTCATGATATTATCATACCCTCAATATTCCCATGGTCTTCAGCATCACATCAGAGATGGTAGCAGCTGGGAGGGGGTGCTCCTCACCGCTGTAAGTATCTTGCCAATTGTTGAGAACATAATACCTTGAGGTATCAGACGGCTGAGTACCGTGTGTGTGTGTGTGTGTGTGTGTGTGTGTATGTGTGTATGTGTGTGTGCAGGGGACACAGATAAAAAAAATATTTTTACTACTTACAATGGATTTTGGGTTTATCTCCCAAACTCCAGAAAATTCAGCACTCAAGCACCCTAGTATGCCTGCCAAATTCAAAGAACATAGATGAGAATTAGGATCAAGTTGTGCAGAAAATTAACTTGACATAAAAAACGTTTTAGGCAAAGGAGAGTTCACTCACCGAGTGCAACCACTGAGAGAAGAAACTTTGGAACTGAAGTAGAGTAGGCCATCCTTCAAATGACTGTAGCTGTCGAACAAAGATGAAAAATTATCTCAGAAAATCTCTTGCAACACTACTAGTTATTTCGTAAGATCACGTTTCCATCACATGATTTGATCACATGTTTAAGGAATTTATTTCTACCGTATTTCGTTTAAATGGATTCCCTTCTATTTGTCCCGCCCACACATGCATGCCTGTGTGTTCTAGTGATTAAAAAATTGGGGAGGAATCAATTCAAGATGGCATCTCACTCGTGTTCGGCTTAATGGACGCTTCACTGATCCATAAAAGCATAAATGAACTCATACGCGACTAGTCCCTGGGCAAGCAAAGGGCCTTCTGCCCATGAAGAAGAAACACAGCTCGACAGAGAAGCTGCTGGAAGTAGGAGCAATGGTACAGTGTTCTATAGCAGAGCTCTGCCTTCTGGAAAGTCTATGATGGCCAATGACTGTGATATCACTAACCCACGTTCTCATTACAGAGGCTCTAAGTAAGTTTGAATGGTTATAGCTAGCCTGAGTGCTGGACATTTGAATGTGGAATATTATTGATATGTTTAACAGGTCAGTGATACTGAGCTAGCTAAGAATGACTGTTCATAATAGGTGTATTGCAGTCATTTGTGTTGAAAGTTAAGACATAGTTTAGTTAATAATTCAAGAACTTCATTATTGTATTCAGTACTACTGTAGTTTAGGCAGTAGAGTTAAACTAACCATAGTAAATCAAACCACCAAACTATCCTTTGATGTCTTCTGAAGGTAGCCCAGCTATGATGTCAGTGTGTCAAATGTGAGCTGTAGTGATTGAACTAAATCTAAACGTTTAGAATTAAGGATATAGGTTACTTGACTCAACACATGTCATTGAAGGCTCGGGCATGTCAATCATTTCTCAGTTTTCTAATCATATCTTTCTTATGATTTCTCTCTCTCTCTCCCTCTCTCTCTCTCTCTCTCTCTCTCTCTCTCTCTCTCAGCAGATCCAATGGCCCTCTTAATCACAATCATGAGTCTAGAGGAAGCCGGGTAGAGAATGGCTTTGCTGAGAGTGTGAGTTCCTCAAGCTGTGTTGTGTATACCTCTCACATCCTTTCTATATCGCCACACTAAGATGACAGTGTTATTAAGTCACGTGTTCGTTTCTCTACAGTATAAGCATCACCATGACAATCTCAGTGATGAAGAGGCTCACAGAACAGCCCGCCATTTTGATGCAGCATACTCAGCTGAGGTAGACAGAAGCAAGATGGCCAGAGATGATGTGTTTCATGTCGGAGAAGAGAATCACAATTGTATTGTTTCTGGAGGACATGGCAATCATCACTTCAACCACTTCGAGGAGAGAAGGTTTCATGGAAGCCATCATCGCCACGAGTTTGAATCTCCAAGAAGCAGAGGACACGTGTCTTCATCGTCTGTGGGTAAGTAAATATTAATCATATTCAATTTCAGTTTGAGTGATATTATGGTTGACTGTTCCAGCTGCATGGGATAGTCCAAGAACCCCGTTGCTTCCTGCCCCCCGGGAGACTTTCTTGGCATCTGAGAGACGATTCCCTTCGGACAAACCACCTTATGATCACTCTAGTAGACACCATAACATGAATCCCCCCATAAGGGACCCACGAAGATCTCAGTCAAGAAGTGATCCCCTGTTGATGCACCCCCCACAATCTCACCATGGCCTACTGCCTGGGAATGTGCATGATGAAGAGAAATTGAGGTACTCAAATGTTGACGGAGGGAATGGAGTGTCTTCACAAGTGATGGAGAAGACCAGCTCAAGGAAAGATCCTCGACTGGTCCGCAGCAAATCATCCAATTCTCAATCTTTGCACTCTCCTAGCCACCTTCAAGATGGAAGAGTTGCTAAGTTATGCTTTTCCTGGGAAGAAAAGTTTAAGTTTGAACACAGCTACTGTGGAAGTTTTCAGTATTTTGGTGAGTCAGTCACTAGTGATGCAGCCACGAAGCAATCCTTCTCTGGAACAGGAAGTTCTATTTTACCACGACGTTTCCTGTCTCCAGTACCTACAAAGCCCAGCAAATCTCTCTCCTCTTCTCCTACTGTCTCTTTAATATCTGTCAGTAGTACAGCTGCTGAGAAGGAGGCTGTACCAACACGAGGTGTTGGTCGAAGTTCATCTAATGTGAAGTCATCATCTTCTCAAGAAGCTTACATCCAAGAGTTCAAGTTTCCCACTGCACCTTCTCGGCCAGTTGACCTCTGTGGGTTTGAGCTTGACCTTGACTCTGAGCCAGAGAGCAGTGGAGATGAAGTGTACATGAGTGAAGAAGATGAGAGAGAGAAAGAAAGCAAAATTGGAGCAAATGAAGTCGGGACAACTCAAAAACATGACAGGATTGAGGATCGAAAGGAGAATCCATCTTTTAGAGCAGCTGGTACTAATAATGAGCATTGGACTGTTGCAAGTCACTCTGACTTTACTAAATTGGTCTTCAAAAAGCAACCATCTCTGATAGTTGCTAAGAAGCCAAACCAACCAAGCAGTCTAACGATGGAGAAGTGTGAAAGAGCCGAACCCCAACCACCACTCAGTGAAAATACTAAGTCAAATCTAGGCGGAGCTTATCTTCCAAAGACCACACCCACTCCTGTCGTTAGCGACAGGGCAGAGGATGCTGATCAGCCAATGAGACGATCGAAACGATTGGCTCAGCGGCAAGAGACAGGCTCAGGCAGTGAGGAAGAAAGTGATGGATTACAGCATCACTGGTTGTTGTCGGCTCTCTTGGGTTCCTCTGAAGAAGAGGAAGGTTTGGAGGAGAAACTGGCGAGTTTACGAGGCAATCCAGAGAAGAGGAAGAGATCAACCAAGAGCAAATCACCTCAAGTAAGCAACCCAGTACAATCAAGAGTATATGATAGAGTATATACTCTTGGTACAATGTGTTATAATAAATATATATTATACTGTATACTGTTAATTTTCAATTTTAGTATTATTTATGTACCTTTGTTAATTTGCAGTCATCTAAAAGAAGAAAACATGATAACAGTGATTCTAATTCTGAATCTTCCCTAACTCGTCGAAAGACACAATTCCACGTAAGAAACAATACAAAATAATATTATTATGATAATTTTATCATGTACAATTTTGTATCATGTGAACCTCCATCAATTTGGTTAGGACTTTGTACCTGAGATCCTTCCAACCAGAAGCAGGATGGAGTCGGCTACTCTTTTACGAAGAAATGAAATGGAGAAAGAAATTGAACAACACGAGAGAGAGAGGCTGCAGACAGCTAGACCAGAGGACATGGAGAGAGCTGCATCTCCTCTGGAAACCCTGGTTGGAGTAAGTTTATAGATCTAACATGTATGCTACTATTCTCTGCTCCAATGCCTATGAGTTCTGTAGCTCAGTGGTAAGAGCTTTTGACTAAAATTCAAAAGACTTAGCTGGGTTTGAATCCAACTAGATCTCAAATTCAATGATTTTTCATGTGTAAATTGGAAAAAGATCAATCTTCATCTGTGCTATATGGAGTTGGCATAATGATTGCTGCTCAACAATATAGTCAGTGGCTGTTCTTTCTGTGAAGTGTTAAGATGGCTGTCTCAAGTTTATCACAATCCTCTTTTCCTCCATCAACTGATGCAGCAGCAGGATGATCTCTGCAGTGAGCAGTCAACATCCTACATCACAGTGAGCTCTCACGACAGAGAGTCACTTTCACTTTCAAATTCCACCAAAAGCACTCTTGCTGAGGAGTTCTCTCCAGGTCGGTATACAGCATGCCTCATTCTTGGCTTCCTATATATGTATCATTTATATACAGTGAGTCATAAACTGTTATTGCTGCATGTAATGATACAATGTTGCAGAGATTGTAGCTCAGTGCAAGAAAATGTCGACCAAGAACTTCAGTGGAGACACTCCATTGCACAAGGTCTCCAGGAGTGGCAAATACGTAAGTCACAGAACTTCATACCGTGTAGCTAGGTATAATTGCCAAACTTTTTGCAATTTTATTTTCGAGGATCGAGCGCCCCACCCATGTAATAATTATTGTAATAATTATGATCCTGAAAATTTTGTTGATAAAATTTTCGTGGATCGCCGACGATTCAAAAAATCAGCGAAATTTATACTCCTCGAAAATTTCTAGCTATATGGTAGTTATAGGCGTCACAGTATCTTAAAGGACTAGAGTTAAGACCGTGCTGTGGTACGTGAGAAAGAAACCTCTTCTCTTGTCCTTGCATGTTGTGTGCAGGAGTTGGTGAGGTACATGCTGCTGGTGGAGAACACCCCTGTCAATGTCCAGGATCATGCTGGCTGGGCCCCTCTGCACGAGGCTTGCTCCTCACTGCACATTGATGTTGTGGAGCTGCTGCTTCTCAACGGAGCTGATGTGAACATCAGTTCCAAGGATGGTACCAGGTGAGTGAGTGTTGACAACGTTTGCATGCATGTGGCTGGCTGCTGTAGAGAGAGAGAGAGAGAGAGAGAGAGAGAGAGAGTCAAAGTTGATTTGCCATAATGAAACAAGACTTCCTTTGGTTAGCCTCGTAGCTAGGCCTTCAACTCACGAAATATAAAATACGTGCCAGGGAAGGCCTGGGAACAAGGCGATCCTTTATTCACCTGTGTGTGTATGTTTTGGTCAGACCTATACATGATGCTATTGAAATGGGCTCGCTTGAACTTGTGAAGCTGTTGATCAAACATGGTGCCGATCCACTGGCAGAGTTCAGAGAAATGACGCCAGTGGAGTTTGCAAAGTTCCACCACGAAACAGAGATACAGGACTTCCTCCAAGGTGAGTGGGTTGGGTCGTGCATGGCAGCCATCTTAGTGAGTGGATGTGAGGGTTTGCTTATTTCGTTGCTAACAGTTGTTGTGATTGAGAGGCGGAAACTGTTGGAGTCTCGTAAACCAGCTCCTGTGTCTCCAGCCACCTCACAGAAACGAGCTCTCACCCTTCGAGGCAGCAAGAAGAAGGTGAGACTCTTAATAGCTGCTAGCATATGGGGAGGGTGGAGAAGAATGAAATTGTAGAAGTATGCAAATCTCTCACCCTCCTTGTGTGTGACATTTGTTGCAGACGTTGAAGGAGAGAATGTTGAAAGGACCAACAATACCAGTGTGTGGCTATGAAGCAGGTACCATAACAATAATGTCTAATTTGCTGCATACATCGTTGAGCATTAAGCTATCTATAACTCTCTCACTCTTTTCTTCCTCTCTCTCCCACTCACACATCTCCCACTCTCTCGTTCTCCCTCACACAAAGATGACCCCAAGCTGATGCCGGAGTTAGACTACCCTCTCTTCTTTGTGTCTCCAGTCATAGAGATCTCTGAAAGACCTTTCCTCCCCACCTACAGCATAGAGGTGGTTGCCGGTGACAACCCTCGCAGGCACAACTTCTACCTCCTCTCAGATGTCCTTGAAGAGCTAGAAATCACAGAACACGATCTTGTCACTCTCATTCCTGAACTTAAAATACAAGAATTGACAGTAGCTGATTTCCATAGCAACCTGAAGCACCCAGAGTACAACAAACATGTGACTATACCCAACACTGGCAAAGGTAACCCTAAGACAAAGAAGGTCAGGCTCATCCCACTCTGCAAGGAACTTCAGTCCTACCTGGATATTTCAATTGAGAATTTAGACGATTAGAATAATTCGTAGCACTTTACAATTCAGTGCAGCTGCAATGGATTGTTCCTTGTGTATCTAGTAAATAAATTATTATATATTAAAATTTGAGGCTAATCACTGAGTGACGTCACACCCTCTTCCTCATTCTTCACTGCATTATTCAAGCGTACCAATAGTCACCACTGCCCTATATCCATTCAATTGGACTGTACATATACACATTGCTACATTTTAAAGTGTTGTTTTGTAAATAATTGTGTAAAGATTTTGTAATCATGACAAAAAGACTTCTTTTATGATAACTGTTATGCATGAATTAATTGCTGCAGTTTTTAAGTGTGACTTGTGCAAAAGCTGCTATAATTATATAATAATATGTGTATCTGTCACTCAGTTATACTTGGTACAGCATGAATTAAAAGAGTTATGAGGTACACTGTGCTGCTGAGGCTGCAAGAAGTGTTTCCAGTTTCGAAATGTTCTCTTCAATACCTTTAATCTGTAGCTCGTACTTGTGAGCCTCCTCCCAAGCTACAGTGTCCCTCAGCTCCTGACAAGACAGCCGATCGTTACGACCAGCTACTCTATAGTAACACCTAGCAACAGGAAGGAGTGCTATGTCAGCCAATGTATACATGTCACATGTTGTGTTTTTCTTAGCTGGTGGCTAGTCATGTTACCTTTGAACTGACTTTCCATCTTCTTTCTCTGAGATGGTGTAAACTTGTGGGTAGTGAGATTTCCTTAGGTGTAATTCCACTACATAACGGTCAGTTCTGTGGAGGACAATAGCATTAGCAACTGTTGCTAACTAACGTCATACTCACGGCCGTTCCTTAAAATTACTGACCTTTGACCTGCTGGATGGAGGACAACTGGTACAAACAGGAGGTGATATTCACTGGGTTCAACGTAGGGGGTAAACCCTGTCATTACCTCACCAATGCCAACACACAGCCTGTCTCTCTGCAACAACAATGAAATAAGTTTCAAATGCACTCAGATAATAGCTGCCACTCCTCCTGGCTAACCTGCCCTCTGTCCATCTTGACTCCACACACCTGCCCATTCTTCTTCACACCAATGAGAATCTTAGACTGTTTGCTTGTGTTCTTCAGAGCACAAATAGCACGGATGACAACTCTCCTAGCCAGAGTAGAAATGTCAACCACATCAATACACACCACTGTGTCATCATCCATGTCTGCTTGCTCGGGTGTAATTGTGGAACTAAACAAGAAATGTCTCTTTGCAGAAATAGAGCCACTGGGTTCACACATCACTTCCAGCCAGCTGTCCTTGTCAACACTGTCTTCATCACTGATATTATGTCCATTTGGTATCTCTGTTGATGAGTCTTCATCACCTAGGCAACGATAAACTGATTTTGGAGATCGTTTTGATCCTGCTCTTGTTGTAGACATTTGCCTTTAAATGTAAACATAAACAATAAACAATAAACACAAACACTGTGACCACAACAAACAAATAAATACAAACAAATCTTCTCACTTGTGGGTGTTGTGAACCAGAGCAGGTCTGTGGCAGCTGCCCACAGCATATGGTTCAATCAGATTATGCAGCTTGCTGGCACATCTGAGAACTTTCTCAGAGTGTTCCTGCGCGAGAATCTCTAAGAGGATGCTGACATTTTTATCTTGAATGAAACGTGCTAGGTTGGCTTTGCAATCTGTAACCAGCCCAATGAGTGCTGAAAGAAACCACTCTAAACGATCATCACTTGAAGAATGATGCCTACAGAGAGCTGTGTATCACATGCAGACATCAGCACAAGGATCAAGATGGTGTGTGTAGCTGGATGATACTCACACAACAGGATAGTGATGGCTCCTCTCTTTCCAATCTCATCTTGCAGCTTCTCTGAACAAGACATGTTCATTAGTGCTCCAACTGACTGTCCCACAATGGCCAGATGAGGACACTGTATCAGCTGCACAAGAAGAAATCACCATAGCAATATCAATCCACAAGGCAAATAAGTTTAGAGTGGGTCAGTTACCCTGAGAAGAGCTTCGATTCCTTTGAAAGTCTTGATTTCGCCACGATACATGTCTCTCTCAAATGACATATTACAAAGAACAGCTGGAGGAAAAGAGTAAAGAGGCTCAAATGTGATTCATAGAATTATGAAAAAATGAGAACAACCAAGTATAAAGGAAATGTAATGAGACACAGGAATGTTACAACTGAAGGCCCAATATCATGCACACACAATATACCTGCTGCATTTTCTAACAGGATGAAGCTGACTGGCAATGGAGCTATACGAACAAGCTTACATGGAATGGCCTGTAATTATACATACATATTATGTAGACAATACAATTAAGACATAACTATGTTAAGTATGATGTAATTATGATGTAATGTCCCCGACCTGTGGTGGAACACCTCGACACTCCATCGGCAGAGGACCAAGATGGCTGAGAGGGAGAATCATACTGAAACCAAAGTCCACTGCAAGAACTTTCACCTTCGATTCCCCAGGAATACCACCATCCTCTACACCCAGTAGTCGTGAACGACACCACTGAGGTGAGGACAAACAACATGGCTCCTTTGATAGAGAAGGATCGCAAAAGGCAGCATAAACATCACCAACTGTAGCTAACGACACTTGAGGCTCAGCTGAAGGAGGTCTCTGCAAGTGGAAGAATTGCAACAGCATAATTTCACTCAACAATAATTATTAGCCTTGTTCCCAGGCTCCTCCCTCGCATACGTGAAGGAGGAGCCTGGGAACGAGACTACAACAATATTAATAATTATGCTATGTATAATAACATATGTACCAGCTTCAAAAGACTCCCTTTGAGTGTTTCAACCTTTTCGTTAGGTTTCTCGGTACAAAATTGGCACCAGAGGTTTCCGCCATCCTCGATGCTTGTCACGTTCACACACGTCAACTTTGGGTGTTCAAGAAAAGGGGTGTGGTCAGGCCAGACCACTCCCTTCTCAATCATGGCGTCTTCAACCCACTCTTCTTCTTCAGTGGCTAACTCAACATAAAAAGCAGGATATTGAGCCAACACCATCGGGCCAGGATCACACAGGGAGACAAACGACTTTAACACAGCTCCACGACAATTCTCAGGCACAGCAGAAGCTCGGCAGATGAACTTCCTTCCCACGGTAAGCCGAGAGAGATGCTCCTTGGCATCTTTTGAGAAGCAGCCAGAGTTCTGCAAAAGTGTCTTGTCCATACTAATGTCTATGATCAACTTGAGTCCGCCTTCCACAGCCACCTGTTGCTGATTGTCGAGGTTGTGAAAGGTGAGCTTACGAAGTGCAATGAGACCTTGTTCGTACACACTCATCCACTCTTTGCTCCATCGCAGTTGAGAAGGACCGTGTGGATCACTGCTGGCTGACGGCAGAGGAGAAAGGAGTTTTAGGAGAGGCGAGACGATTCCCATTACACCAAGTCTCACTCGAGCCTCTTCATTTCCATGGAGAAGGAAGGCGATGCACTGGAGGGTTTTGGTCAGGAGAGCAACATTTGTTGATGATGTCATGATTCCTAGTAGAGCTTTGACAATTCCTACTGAGAAGGTGATGTTCCTGAGCTCCTCTGAGGAGCTGTGCTTTGCCAGGGAGAAGAGGAGAGAGGCCAGTTCCGAGATAGAAGTCAGTACCTCTTCTTCAGAGCGCGAAAGATCGGTGATCACTGCTTTGATAGCAGCCAGGTTGTCCCGTACAGACAGCTCACTTACACAAGAGGCCATATCGCTAGCTTTTGAAGCCACGTACACGTGGATTCGCGGTAAATTGTGGGAAAGATACCACGTGGGTGAGTTTGTGGGCGGGGTTGATTGTTGCGGAAGAGGGAGTTGATACAATAACATTAGTACGTGATAACTGTATGATTGCCAACAATCTTGTTATGCACGTGTTCTAATGGCATTGTTGAACCTCATTAAAAATTGGCACACACCTAAAGTAGTTTCAATTATGGAGTTGACCAACTTTTGGAGAGGGTTCCATTTGCGCAATACAAAGCAGCTGCCCAAATTGTTGTGTAAACAGATTCCTTAGAGGTGCAAGGTTGGCCGCCCTGAATGGCAACCATTAACTTTACATACTTTTTAAATCTAGTTTCATCAGACAGCCACCCAAAACAAGTTTAACTAGTTGCAGTTCTTTAGCAGTTGAGCCAAGTCAGTAAGTCACAAGAAGCAGCTGTATGCACACATAGGTACCCATTCCCTTGAGGATTTGAGTCATTGGTTTTTGTTTGGTAAATATATACCCACAGAGAGTTGCAGCAGTTCAGTCAACAATGCCCATGAGAAGAACAGTCAAAGTTGTTCCTCCAGTCATCATGGAAGAGAGTGACAAGCAGAAGAGTAAGAGTCGGCTTCCTGACATTGGCCCGATGGTTGTCATGTCAGGATTCCTTACAAAGAAAACACGAACTCTGAATCGCTGGAGGCAGAGATGGTGGCAGCTGCTGGACAATGGAATCCTCCTCTACTTCAGGAATGACGATCGAATCAAACTGCTGGGAGAGATTGACATAGCCAGGACCTGCTACGACGTGAGACTAGGAGCAGATAAGTGCAGTGTGAGATTTCCTCGTGTTGCTCCTTCCTGCTGCTGCATATCCTTTGCAGTCCTCAAGAGGACCTACTATGTGTATGCACCGACAGCTGATGAAGCCAACCGCTGGGCTGACAGCATCACAAAAGCTTCAAGAGTTCTAAACAGAAAACTAGTTGCAGGAGTTGAGCACAGGCGGGCTCCGGAGCCACCAGGCCCACCAAGACCGCCAAGCTGCCCACCAAACTTTAGAATCAACCGCCTGCACCTTCACACTCAAGCATCGATGTCTGACTCAATGGAAGAGCTTGAAAATGAACGTCTCTACCAAAATGGAGCCGGGCAGCTAATGCACTCCAGAAAGATGGCAAGTTCTGTACCAGACTTCTTGGATCGTATGGCACACAGTCCACCTGTACCCACGTCTAACATGGGGAACCAGCGGGGATCCAGTCCTTTCCAGTCTGATTCAAGACGTGCCTCAATGAGAGATTTCCAGCCATCAACTTCTGGACCTGTAGCTAGCCATTCCCTCACAGATGTACGCAGCACATCACCACAATCTTCATCGCTTCCACACAACACGAGCAACTCCATGTTGGCTTCCTACACACACACTCTCCATTCTCTGCCAGAGACTTCAGAACTTAGTTTAGAAGATTTTGAAGGAGGGACACTTCCACGCATGGCCAGAAGAAGAAAGAGAGTGTCTCTACCGACTAACTTTCTTCACGATTTCCACACACTGGAGAACAAAGAGGTGCAAATAAGAGAGAAACTGCAAGCGTTCGATCTTCCACCTAGACCTGCATCTGCACTGGGGGTATCTTCCTATCCTTACTCCTACAACGCATCACGTCCAATGAGATCTCGTGGACATACGTTTGGCGGGGGAGAGCGGTACACTTCTCCACCTCTCATGGAAAGACAAACCAGCAACAATAGTCAGACTAGCAGGACCACTGGTACCCATTCTACGACCACTGGCACCCATTCTACAACCACTGGTGGCTATTCGCCAACCAAACCAAACTGGACAGCTCGCAGGAGGAACAGCTTGGGGATGATTGCTCCAGAGACAAAACCCAAGCCAGTTCCTAAACCAAGAAAGGGAAAACCTTCGCCAGAAGCTAACAAGAGAAAGAAAAAAGAGCCTTCATTCGTCACAGCTACACGTATAATACGAGTCCATCCGACGCCAACATCGCCAACAGCTACTGAGGCCTCCAGCACTAGCTCAGACATGGAGAATAGTGTCACTGTGTGTACCACACAAATCACAGTCGCCAACAACCACACAACAATCACACCAGACTCTCCTCCCCCTCGGCCTCATAAAAACAGTGGTCCCCCCTCATTTGCACCCACTCCTCCTAGAAAAGACAGTGGACCTCCAAACTTTGTTCCAAGTCCTCCTCCCATCGATGTACTGGCGGAAGTAAATCCCATTTTGAGTGACTAAGCTGCAAAAATTAAGTCAAATAATTGTACAGTGTGATAAATTTTTGTTTATACAAGTGAAATTGATACACCTACTGATTTATTTATCTTTTGTGGGATTCCAGGATAGCTGAACATGCATGCACCATTAACTTCTGCATCATATTCGTTTAAATAGATAGTAAATTTGTATTCTTTCAATAAGCGTCCGTTTAATTAGATAAGTAAAATTAGATTTCGCTTTCTATATGATGCACACCACGCTCTTCATTTGCTATGGGGTTTGAATTCGCCATGTCTACCAATACTGGTGCTAGGAGAACACTCAGAAGACTTGGTAAGTTCTAAAGAAAGACTAGAATGAAAATTTTTGAACCTAACTCCTCTGATATGTGCAGAACTTGAAGCCTATGCCTCTGTAGTCTCAGCTTTCAGAGCTCAAGGAAGACTCACTGGGTTAGTCCGTTTATACTACTGACTGATAGTCCTATATATAGTGCATTGCCTATGTACCTGTATGCCTGCTTGTTCCTCAGTGAAAAGAAATCGTCACTTGAACTGCTGTGTAAACACTTTGGGTAAGGTGTTACTTGATATGTGTGTGTGCAGATTGACCTAGCAGATTCATTTTCAAATTTTCAACTAGGATTTCATCGGAGAGACATCGAGCTGAGGTCAGGAGAGCAGTCAACGATGACTTGCTGTCATCAGTGGCTAACTGGTAGGACCACTTCATTCACTATACCACAACTGTGTACTGTTTTGTCTATCTCTCTGTCTTTAGTATAACAGGCACTGAAACGGACAAAGCTTGGCGTAAAGAAGGACAGAAACTGGCCTCCACAAACCCACGGTTCGTGTCCCGACAGATCTCCCACCTTCCCCAGGTGCTGACGTCGGCAGCCATCACAGCTGCACTCGGTTTAAACAAACCCACATCAAGCACCACTCAAGGATCTGCTGACTCAGCACAAGTGAAAAAATTGCCAACTTCATCTTCTCAGCTTCAAAGTGCTCTCAAATTCATCATCTCTCAAAATCCTCTGGCCTCCTCCAAACTCTCAGATGTGATCACAAGCAAGAATCAATCCCCTGTGAAGCAGCAGAGCTCGTCTGTTGGTCAGACAACATCCACTGACTCCCTCACACCATCTGCAACAAAGAGTGGAGCATCTCCTCAAAAAGTTGCGCAGAAAAATGCGTCCTCACAGCAAAGAAGTCTTTCCTTTCCTCATAAGGTCACCACAACACCACAGAAGGTTACGACCCCTCTTCAGAAGACAGCGACTTCTAAACCTTCTATTTCAAAAGCTAAACTCCAAAGCTCTGCTGCAGCTAAAGTTCCTACGGACAGCGAACGATCAGCAGGAGCTGGTAAAGAAGTGAAAACGGTTAGCAAGATAGAATCCCTCCTGTGTGAAGAAACGTTGACCATGGACACCAGTCCTTCACGAGATCAGAAACCACCTCCTTCGAGTGTTAGTCTCAAGGTAAGCACAACAAGCATTACTGTGCAGTCCAAAGAGACAAACGAAGAGAAAGCTTCAGAGACTGTTCTTGCCAAGCCTCCAGTGTCTGTGGCAGAGATGCTGAGTGCACCACTCAAAGAAATTGTCACCAAAAGAATCAAAGAAGAGAAAGAATCCATCAGAGATCCACCTTGTGAGGAGAAGATGAGTGAAGAGAATGAACCAAAGAAGAGTTCTAGTGTGGAAGAGAACGCCCCTCCAATTAGTGAGACAAAAGGAACAGAAAGTGAACAGAAACCACTGCCTGCAGATGTACCATCAGCTGATGATGAAGGAGCAGTGAAGAAAGATACTTCACCAAAAGATGATAGTGTCACTGATCAGACAACTGTTGGTAGTGAGCCTGTGACCACCACCAAGACACCACCAGTGTCTGTGTCGGCCATTGCCACATCTGCCACTCCCTCTTCCTCCAGCACAGCCCTGGCTGTGACTAGTCCTTCCCCACCTCAGATAGCACAGTCATCAGAAGATATCAAAGAGACTCGTAAGCGATCTCCACCACCTCTCTCTGAAGACATTCCGCCACCAAAAAAGCCAAACATGGCTCCCTTGACACTTTCTCTCTCTCAACCCAGCCTCGATCAAACCATTCCCAAATCAACTCCTTCCCTCGAACAACTTGCAACACCCATTTCTGCTCCACCAGCTTCATCACCGATACCTGCCACGCCTCCTATTCCAGTCCCAACTACACCCCTTCCTGTTGAAGTCCCGCCCACCCCACTAACGCCTGCCAGTATACAAGATCTATCCGAGTTTGACCCAACTGCTGAAAACCTCATCGAGGCTCTCTGCTCTGACCCTTCCACTGTGGATGACTCCACACTAGCATCGCAGCTGGGACTGGACAGCATGGATACATCCGTGATGAACTTCAATGAATTCTTGAACATAATTCAACCAGAGAATGTGACAGCCACTGCTAACCCATCTCAAGCTCCTCAGCTAGCCAGCTCAGAGTCTGAGCCAGCTATGCCACATGTAGACTCTTCAACTGTTGCACCTGCCCAACCATGCACTACTAGTGATCAACAGAGCATTAGCACACCCAGCGTGAAACCATCAAGAGCAGAGAGCACACCAATGACGGCTCCTTCAACACAACCACCAAAGACTACCTATCATAAACTTCCAGTAATGGCACACATTTTACCATCAACAGGTGCTGCCACCTCTCCACTCTTGCTCAGTTCCACTCCACCTCAGCCAGCTATCAGTCATCTACCGAAGCCTGAAGCAACACCTTCTGCCACTGCTGAGAGGCCAGTCACTGAACCTATCGTCCAAGCCTCAGTTCTGGAGAAGACTGAGGGGGGGCCCAGTAAACAACCAACCGAGCAGTTGTCGTCTGGTTTACTGGATTTCACTGACATTGGATCGCTGCTGGGTTCAGAGGACAAACTGTTGGAAGACATACCTCAAGAACTGGCTGAGTCCATCCACGCCTTGGCCATGCTTGATGAGAAGAGCACCAGAGTCACCTGGAAACAGTAGAGTGGACACACACACAAATGGCAGAATGCTTTGGCTTGGGAACAAGGATAATCATTTGTATATTTTGTTGTCTGTATATATAATTATTGTATGTCAATCAGTTCACTTCTATAGTTTAAAAAAAAGTTGAAATGGTATTATTTTTTTTGAGAAAATTGTTTATTGTTCTGGCAGAGTTTTGTCTTCACTGTTTCCTTCAGGTTGTGAACTTTCATCCATTTTATCTTCTTCCTCTTTTCTTTCCTCCGTCTTGGCTTTGTGGGTGGGTGTGTCATTGCTACTAGCAACAGCTGGAGTGGTTTTTGATTTTCTACTGGGAGTCTGTGGTTTGGAGTTTGACGGGGTTGTCTTGCACTGAATGTGTGTGGGAGAGTGTTTTTGTTAAAGGAAAAAAATCATATATAAATAAAAAATTATAGTATAGACTTAGTATAATTATGAAGTCTATGCTAAAATTTTTAATTTTCAGATTCTCCCAGTGCCTTAGGTATACCCCCATTATTCACCATTGGAGTGTCTAGTTCGTCAGGGTAGGCAGTGATCATTCCTGTCAGCTCTTCCTTTCTCCTCCAGTCGTCAATCCAATCCGACACTTTATACATCGGCTCCACGGTTTGAATACGTTTAAGCATCTTCTTGTTTTCCTCCGCCACTCTCTCCATCTCCCTCTGTCTCTGGAGCTGATTTAGGCTAACGGGAAATCAACCAAACAGATCACAGCAAATCTTACGTGCTGAATTTGATTTGATGATATGATTTAATACCTGTGATGTTTGTATGTGCTTTTGTGTTCCACACCTCCCTCTGTGCTCATGATGTGCTGCATCTTCTTGAGGAGGGTGTGGTTGTCTCTGTCTATCACATCTTTGCGTTCCTTTGCAAGCTATGTCGTCAATGGGTTTAAGATAAACAAAAGGCAGAGAATAATCTTACAACATACCTGTTGTTTCTTTAGTTTTGATGCAACATGTGGTCTTTGTGTGGGTGCCGAAGTGTCTACCATTGGTTTGGCTGTTTTCACCTATTGTATATAAATGGTTACAACATGTTACAAGATAGATGACGACGGTCAAAGTACCGCCCATACCAATCTCCTGTGTTCGTCGTAGTACTTCTGGTCCCATCTCTGTTGCAGTAGCTTGTTTCCACATGGCTGTATCGACTGATAGGCTTTGTGTGCTGTTTTGGCTGAACCTTGTTTCAGCCTTGTTGATCCTTGAGTGCCTGGGGACATAAACTTCATTATTTCTACGACAACTAAGGTCTTCAGAGAGTCTCTTACCTCCTTTGCTCGTTCTTGTGGCCATTGCTCTGTGCCTCTAGGCATGAAACGCGCCAGCAGTCATGAATTTGTTTACAACGTGTTAGGCGTTGCTATGCCAACAGTTCAATTCAAACTCATTATCACAGGAGCACCTCGCAGTCAGCTGTTTCGGGAGCTGGAGAAGGAAAGAGAAATATTTATAAGCAGAAGAAACGAAGATGTACAAGACAAAGACATCCCAAGCAAGAGCTTATCAGTCTCTCACTCCTGCTAACAACATGATATTGAAGAAGAAATGGGACCAGAGCAGATTTGATATGCACAGAATGAAGGTTTGTCCTTGCAAAGAAAAGATAGCTAGCTATAAATAGTTGCTACTTAGATAAATAGATAATGCTATTAAGTTCTTATTTGGGATTTCCCTGATTCCACCAGCAGGTGCAATGTTTGATGGGATGTACTCTACTCCATGCTTTCAATGTTTACATATTCAAACCATAGATATTATACACTATGTACAAACTAAACACTATCATATATAGTTTCAAGGTTCATTGTTACTACTCCCAGTTCAAGTTGTAGGATGCCTTATTAAAAGTCCTCCTCCACTCCAGGTCAGAGATGCCAGGCCCATGATCGACAACAAGCCTCCAGAGACATACATGCACTTGCATCTCAAACTGAAGAAACGTCAGATGGAAGAGGAACGTCATTCCACGATTCAACGAGACAACCAAATCCTCCTGGAGAAGATGGCCCACATCATGCAAACCAGAGGGAGAGTGGACAATAAAAATGACTACCAACATCGCAGGTAGCTAGCTAGGTAGAGCCTGTGCTGTAGAATAGTAACTAGTATTTTTTATTTATTTATTTTTTTCCTGATTCTTCATTAAGTTTAAACAGCACTAGACGTCAGAGGGACTTGCTGAGAGTGACTCACGAGAACCAGGCCATCTTGAAGAGAATCCAGTCCAAGGAGCCACACTACAACCACTTGCAATGGGTAAGCAAACTGCATGATTATGATGCATAGCTCTAGTCATCAATTGAGCAAGAATGTTTTTCATATTACTGATCCACTGTGTCTGGTGAGAAAAGTGTCTAGACACTGCATTCAGTAGATCAGTGGCTTGCATGTCTGCATGTCTTGCAGCTTGACCAATGGCAGGTGAACAAAGGCTACATGGCCAACATTTCAAAGTATCCACACACTTGGATTCACGAGAAGAAGGTACTTCGATTCTTTGATAGCATGAAATGATATTAACATGATTATAATACTTGCATTGTCTGTGTCATGGTTCCAAGGCCGAGCTGACACCCTACCAACACAAGCAGAGGAAGGATGGGAAGAGGAGAATCAGTATAAAGCCAGCGTGTCGTTCAACCTCAACTCCCAGCACCCCTGTCTCAAGTGGCAGTCACACTTTACTCGAGGTATAGTGACATAATAAAAAACCCGCCACAAATGCATGCAATGAAATGATTTATATCAACTTAAATTATTTTAGGTGCATGAGGTCCTACCTGGCCCTTCTAAATCCTCCCCCATAGCTGTATGACACTTGTTTCTCCCCCTGCCTTAGCTACTTGATGAATCTCAATCATGCAAACTTCTATCTGTATTCAAATTCCCAATCAATCAAACAAACAAATTGATGCTATTTTTTGATTTTAACACTCAAATGATTTCAAAATGCAATATAGTAATGCCAAAAACACTAACTCAGTCACATATCCGTTTGGTGTTGAGCCAAATTTGAGATACAGACATCATTTAGGCCTTACTATACAGGCATTCTGTTGAACCAATTAGCTATTGTGGTACAGCGCTAAGTAAGCTCTCAATACTGGGTCTATCGCTGGAGAACCTGCTACTGTATGCGTAGACAAGGCAACCACTAGCGTCTGTCATGAAATCCCCTCCCATCACGTGGATATCGTCACCAGGGTGATAGGGGGTCGGTGGGACCTTTGCCACCTTCTCTTCGGCGTAGCTGACTAGTGTTGCCACGTTCCAAACTGCTTTGATGGATCTCTTTAGACCAAAGTGCCGGTACAAGATAAGCTCCCGATCAAGGAGTAGAGGGTGGGTCACGTGGTTTCTCTCCAGCCACTGCAGAGCACTGTCCCTAATCCCACAGGCTACCACAACCAACTGACAATCAAGCTCATCCAGTCTTTGCTGGTGTTCTGTGATCATCTTGATGTGCCTGTTTCACGGAGATCATCCAAAGTGACGGAGGAGAACAAACAAGGTGTATTTGGATCGTTTCCAGTACGATTCTAGCACCTTTTCTTCTCCTGATGAGGCTTCTAAGAGTGAAAGATCACTTGGAAGTGTTTTACCAACACTCACAACATCAGAATAAGCATGTTTTTCTTCCACTTTCACAAGTTCTTTGTCAAGCTTGATCATGAACTTATTGTAATGGTCTTCTATTGACAGAAGGTCTTCAACACTCTCATTGACATTGTCATCTCGGTAGTGTCGACTGAACAGCTCCTCCAGCTCCTTTCTATTCTTAGCAGAGACACTGGACATGCATTCAGCGTAGGCAGCCATAGGAGCATATGCTGACCTTATGGATCTGCCTGTCTTGTTGTCAAAGTTTATGTACTCTTCCACTCCCTGGCAGCTTTCATAGTCTCTTGTACACTCATCTACCGTCTTCTCCAAAGTCTTGGTCAGCTTAGTCAACGCAGACAGGAGTGTCTGTCTCTCTTCTGGAAGGTCTACAAACTTGGCTCTCTTGGCAGGGGCGGCCATTGCTCCACGCCCACCAATCTTCAATACGCGCACGAGAAAAACGCGCACTAGTATTGATCTGTGACGTAGCTATGAGCATGCGCATTAGATCGTAGTGCAAGTGGCACAGTCATAATCAAGGGCTTCTGTGTAAGCTCGCTTTTGCAGTACAGAGCGAAACAGCTGCTTTGGGGGAGGAATCAAGACAAACCCGAGATTTTTTTGTCTGCCATTATATATAGCTATGCTGCCATTAATGATATCATAGTCAGTCTTATTCCATTAGTATGTCTAGTTGATTGCATGTTTTTTGTTTACGGACATGTTGTACTACTAAGCAATCTAATGGACAGTCACACTCCAGAAACATTTTATACATTACTACTGAATTAGCTATTACATGATTGGGAACTAATTTTGTGTGCACATAGGAACAATCAAGCAACAATAGAATCAATCTCTACCCTCCTGACAATGTAGCCAGGTTTTGAGGTAGAAACATCATGACTGACTTGACTTATCTCTACAACACACAATCATTAATATCTTGTACTGTTACAGTTTGAGTTTTAAGCTGCAGAGAGTACTTCCAGTAAGCCACCAACAGAAGGTCTGTCGGTGTATTCCTTACTAGGATGGGCGTAGATAAGTTGACCATTAGAGTTGACAATAAAGTCCCCTCCCATGAGAAGCAGGTCATCGTCCTCGTACAGCTTGAGGAATGGTATGCCGGCAAAATGCCTCTCTGCATATGTGATCATTGATGATATTTCAAAGACATTCTTGACACTCCTCTTCAGGCCTAGCTGTCGATAGAAGACCAAATCGTAGTCCAAGAGAAGAGTGAATGGACACTTTTTGTCTTCAACAAACTCTGCTCCACTCTTCTGCGATGACCGAGACACCAAGACCACTTGACAATCCAGCTCTTTGAACTTCTCCAGCGAGCCTTGGACCGCCACACTGTGATCGTTTCATGGATATCATCCAAGATGGCGCATGAAGATGAAGAGGGTGTATTTGGAGCGCTTCCAGTAGGACTCCAGAGGAACCAATTCTCCCGATGTGGCCTCCACCAGTGAAATATCCGTTGGTAGTGTTCCCCCTACCATTGTGGTTTCTTTGAATGCAGCTCTGGCATCATTTTCAACAGCTGCTTGGTGTATCTTGGCCATCACATTCTCATACTTCCTTTCAGCTGCAGTGAGGTCCTGAAGCCTAGCTGTTATCTCTTTGTCTTGGGAGTACCTGGCTAGCACCTCATCCATTTGCTGCTTGGTTTTCACAGAGAGGCGTGACATAAACTCTATGTAGGCTTCAATGATGGGAAAGTTAGCATAGAACATGTGGGAAGGTGGCTGCATTCGTTCAGCTGTGATCTTGATAAAATCTTCAATGTCTGATTCCTGAAACGACTCTTCACAACTGATCGTTGGACTTTCCAATCCTTTGATCAAGTTTGTAAGTGCTTCAGCAAGAATTGCTTTCTCATCCATTGTCTCACTAGTAAGTGTTGTGAGTCCTCTGAACTTCGCGCGCGCGCGTATATCCCCGCTGCGGTAGAGCACGTGCACGTGCAATATCGTGTATTATGACGTCATCAAACTAACGCGCATGCGCATGCGCTAAGCACAGAGTTTGTTATTGAAACAACATTAATTTTTATAAATAAAAGACACACAAAAAATAACCTGGTGTTTGTAGTGTATGAGACTGTGAGCTCTAAGAACTAGCTAGTAGTTCTTGATGGGAGGGTGTACTTCTCTCTATCACAAACAAAGTAGACAAGCTCCTCAAATTTATCGCTATTCGTAGGATCTACCAAAAACTTCGGGCAATTTTCGAGATAACATCCTGGAATAGTTTGAATGTTATTTTCCTCTAGGAAGAGTAGACCATATTTTCCACATAATTCCCTTCCAAAGTTGATGTCTCCATGAATGCACTTCTTCACTGCGTAGACTATTGCTCCATCAATTGCAATCTGCATTTTAGTAGTAGTTTGAGAGTTCGATACATTCCACTCTCGTATGAATGCTTGGTTGCACACCAGGAGAACCTTTTGGCTCATTGGAATCCGTTTCTCCACCCAGGAAGATGCTCCTTCTCCTCTACACTTCTGATAAAATTCAATGTTCATTCTTTCATAAGCATCCAACTCTTTGACAATATTCTCAAGGATACACTCATAATCGTTTTTCGAAGAACTCTGAGCCATAATAACAGTCACATTGATCTCTTCACTGGAAGTTGGAAAGTAATCAGTATCTGTATATGTAGACGGAGTGCATGTGGGACTATTCTTGCTATATTCTAAAGTGTGTGTCATATATTTAGACTTTGGCATTGGAGATATTTCTTGCTGGTTTTCAGCCATAGTTTCATCATCTGAAACATATGTACTGTTGGTCCCATCACTAGGAACTTGACTTTTATCTTTATTTGGCATGTCTTTTCTAACAGCATTTTTCTTGTAGAGAACTAATACTATTAGTATTCCAAACACTAAAGCTGCAACAATTGTTAGTGATGCTACTATAGCTACTCCTGCTGCAGTGGTTATGTGTGCAGCGCCAGTGGTGGGTGTACTAGTTCCTGTTGATGTAGGTGTTGTAGAGGAAGCGTACAGAGGGATTTGTGTGCTGCTGTTCCTAACCATTGTGGTTGAAATACCAGATATGGGATGGCTTGTTTCTTCTTGAGTAACTGTTGTTGTGCTCATAATTATGAGTGGAGGCGAAGAGGTCGGATGCTGGGTGGGAGTGATGGATGGATCTCTTATATTTGAAGTAGGGTGTGATCCACCAGATATGGGATGGCTCGTTTCTGCTCGAGTAACTGTTGTGCTCATAATTATGAGTGGAGGTGGAGAGGTAGGATGCTGGGTGGGAGTGATGGATGGATCTATTATATTTGACTTAAGGTGCACATGTGATCCACTGATGATTGCTGGCTGAATACACTGAGAGACATCTGTACCTGAAGTGGTTTGTGTAGAAACATCAACACACATGCAATACATGCATGATGCACACAATTCACTGTTAAATTTGGATGTTTAAAAACAAAAGTTAAACTACACACTTTCACCAAAGACGGTGCTACTATCACACGTAAAGTATGCCCAAAAAGTACACACTTCACTTAGTGTGCTACTTCCAAATGGAAAGTGTTACAAAAAGTGTCACCAAAAACTACACACTTCATTTTTAGCACACATACCAAAATTAACAGTGTACATGTGGAGTTTCGAATGAGATATATACACTTATACTAGTGATACACTTCCTGTGGACTTAAGATTGAAACTAGTAAGAAGTACGCACAAAGATGCCAGACTCTCTGAACCCATGGTGACCTGTTTGTGTCAGCCATGATCTAAGGTTGGTGACCCACATGCATCAACCACATCAAACATACCTACGCTGAAGGATTTGGAAATCCAATTTTGGCAATAATCATTATAGTTACAATCACAATATCTCCTTCTTGCCTGCAAATTGAATGCATTAAAGTTTGATTTAAATGTGTGCCTGAGCTGTGGTACTAGGACTCACTTGGAGTATATAGTTGCCAACTGGCAATGACAAATTGTGGAGAATTACAGATGTCTGCAGTTTTAATAGTCGAAATTATAATCATACACATTTCAGTGTAAATCTGACTATGTAGCTCACTCTCTCAATAACCATGAAATGTCCTGAGACACTGGTGCCAACAGCATCACTTTGAATGTTCATGTAGAGAATCTCTCTTGTGTCTGGGTAGAAGTAGCTTTCTTGGGGTATCCAGGATATGTGGACCATTATATTGTCTGCTGATTCCTTACACAACGTCAATTCCACATAAGTTTCATTTGGCTTGTCAACTCTCGCTAATACCACATAGGAGGAAAAGGAGGCAGTATTATTAAAAAGAGACTTGTCTCAGTAATTAGTAATTACTCACAGAATATGGGTTCACCACAAATATCACATCGACCAGGACAAAGGTTGAAACATGTTTTAGGAACATTGATTGTTATTTTTGGACCTATACACCATCCATTGGGAATCAGCTGGGTGTGTGTGTGTGTGTGTGTGTGTGTGTGTGTGTGTGTGTGTGCATACGTGCGTGTGTGGGTGTGGGTGTGTCTGTGTGTGCGTGCACGTGTGTACAGGTATAGTAATGCTATACAAATCACATGCACACAGTTACAGGATAATATTATAGTACTATGAAGTGTTGAGATACATTGGTATAGAGCTAGACTAGCATTACCATTATATCAAATGTCTTTTGATGACTGTTAAATTTATTATAGACATATTGATAATTGAAACTTTGAGTCTCCTGTATAAAATAATAGCTTGATCAATTAACAAAATAAACTAATCTTAATTCCTTACATTATCCAACTCTTCCACACAATATGGACTGGGTGCATCATAGCAATTTTTTATTTCGTTTAACGAGATTATCAACCTATAGCCAGATATTTCACTTTCTAGAGAATAATAGATTTCAATAAACCATGGCATGCAGGCACGAATCACGGACAATGTTTGTGATTACCTGGTTTGCTCCAATTGAGCATCACCATGAACTCTTTGTTGGGTGTGCCATTCACTACTCTCAGTGTGTAGTTGAGTTGAGGCCATAAGTCCTGTGACAGTGGTGGACTGTGGCTGCATGTACTGCGGCAGTCAGCTAAGTTAATGTTATCTTCCTCTTCGCATCCTGCATGTACAAAATTAATATGAACAGGTACATGTAGTAATTATGTCACATGACAATCGTAGAGAAAATAGAATAAAAATAACAGACTTTGATTAATGATGCATTTTATGATACTTACTGTTTTGGTCACTAAGAGTAGGAACTGGTATCTGCAGGGGATATTGTGATACCATGAAGATACATAGAGTGGAAGAGCATAGATTCATACACATGTATAGTATTGCATGTGAATGTACATTCATGCATGTGCCACAAGCATCAAAACATATCCTTTCTGGGAACGTGGGAAGTCTACCTAAGCCTATATACTAAATTCTAAATTCCTGTGTGGGTCAGGTGCTTGGTTTTAATGAATGGTATGCCAATGATCGAACATGAGACAAAGTTTGTACTATGTCTGCGACATCTGATCAGCATACGTAAGAGTTCTGTATGCATTGTTCACTTGTGGCTAGTAACTATGGATGCAGCAAACAGATAGCTATACTGATCTGTTTTGCAATTTGTGCACTCACCATTGACTGTATATTTTATTATTATTATTATTATTATTATTATTATAATTATTATTATTATATGTTTTGCAGTAGCTGACACAAATTAAGTAAAGTCAATTGTTGGCACTAATTTATAAAATTGTCCGTTGTGCTACTGGCAGCTGACCTCAATGACTGAGGCCAACTGATAGAGACTGATATTTATGCTACTGCATCATTGAGAACACACAACACAATTGATGCTGACTTACACATTCTTCACTAGTGGCTACATCATCTTCTGCTGCAACGTGGTTGTGATTGTAGCAGCATTGTCCACTCGCCAACTCCGTGCACTCGCCGTATTCCGAGCCACCGCAAAGACCCAATTGAGAGACACTGGACGTATCACACATGGAAGGCTGACCGCACGTTGACTGTCCTTGGTTGATGCGGACCCAGATGAACAATAGAACACAAGCTAAAAGTACTACAGTTTTCATCATCAATAACAAGGTTTTTAAATCTTGAGAGCGGTCTGACTATAGCTGACTTTGTCAACATCTGGCTTCAAACTTGTCTGAGTTCATGAACCCTGAACTCGTGCAATTGCGCACTTAGTGTATGGTTTATACACGGCGGATATATAGCTCATCCACGGTTTATACAAGAACAGCACACACTCACATCCTACAACCAAAAACATACAAGACTCACATCCTTATGGGAAAAAAAAAATTCTTAGAAATAATTTGTTCAGTTCCTACACGTATTTTGTCTCATTGTTCACAAACCGTGCAATATCGTCCAGATTATTCACCACAAACTTTCCCCCGGCTGATTGCAGTAGCGTTGGCACATAGTTGTGATCTTTAGCATTCAGGAGAATCACTGCAACATTGTCTAATGGTTTCTTGTAGCATATTTGCCCATCTATGATTTGCTTGAGGGTGAAGATCAGTGACAATTCATCAGAGAGTTCATCGAGGTCACTCTTGCGATCAGAGTTCCAATCGGTCAAGAATGGTTCATTGCAGACAACCAGTATAGTGAGGTTTGGCAGCTTTAACATGGATTCCAGCCAGGCTGCAGCATTCTTGCGAACACTGCTGCGCTCGTGTTGGTAGCATGTGGAGTGGATGGGACCATACTTACCATGACTTAGCATGGAGATGAGGTGCTCTAAAACGACTCTAGTGTGGTCCTCACTTGTTCGTGGAGAATAAATGACCACAACATTTTGTTGGTTGTTGAGACTAGAATCGGCAGTGTTAGCAGAAACGATCGTCAAGGGAGACGACACTACGAGATGATCAATTTCAATATAGCAGCTGCTAGTCTTACTGTCGTCGCTGCTAGTCCTTGAAGGAGACTTATATGTNAATGTTTGTGATTACCTGGTTTGCTCCAATTGAGCATCACCATGAATTTCTCGTCGGCTATGCCATTCACTACTCTCAGTGTGTAGTTGAGTTGAGGCCATAAGTCCTGTGACAGTGGTGGACTGTGGCTGCATGTACTGCGGCAGTCAGCTAAGTTAATGTTATCTTTGTCGCGATCCTCTTCGCATCCTGATGTACAAAATTAATATGAACAGGTACATGTAGTAATTATGTCACATGACAATCGTAGAGAAAATAGAATAAAAATAAAAGACTTTGATTAATGATGCATTTTATGATACTTACTGTTTTGGTCACTAAGAATAGGAACTGGTATCTGCAGGGGATATTGTGATACCATGAAGATACATAGAGTGGAAGAGCATAGATTCATACACATGTATAGTATTGCATGTGAATGTACATTCATGCATGTGCCACAAGCATCAAAACATATCCTTTCTGGGAACGTGGGAAGTCTACCTAAGCCTATATTATACTAAATTCTAAATTCCTGTGTGGGTCAGGTGCTTGGTTTTAATGAATGGTATGCCAATGATCGAACATGAGACAAAGTTTGTACTATGTCTGCGACATCTGATCAGCATACGTAAGAGTTCTGTATGCATTGTTCACTTGTGGCTAGTAACTATGGATGCAGCAAACAGATAGCTATACTGATCTGTTTTGCAATTTGTGCACTCACCATTGACTGTATATTTTATTATTATTATTATTATTATTATTATTATTATTATTATTATATGTTTTGCAGTAGCTGACACAAATTAAGTAAAGTCAATTGTTGGCACTAATTTATAAAATTGTCCGTTGTGCTACTGGCAGCTGACCTCAATGACTGAGGCCAACTGATAGAGACTGATATTTATGCTACTGCATCATTGAGAACACACAACACAATTGATGCTGACTTACACATTCTTCACTAGTGGCTACATCATCTTCTGCTGCAACGTGGTTGTGGTTGTAGCAGCATTGTCCACTCGCCAACTCCGTGCACCCGCCGTATTCCGAGCCCCCGCAAAGACCCAATTGAGAGACACTGGACGTATCACACATGGAAGGCTGACCGTCGCACGTTGACTGTCCTTGGTTGATGCGGACCCAGATGAACAATAGAGCACAAGCTAAAAGTACTATAGTTTTCATCATCAATAACAAGGTTTTTAAATCTTAAGGGCGGTTGATCTGACTATAGCTGACTTTGTCAATGTCTGGCTTCAAACTTGTCTGAGTTCATATAAACCCTGAACTCGTGCAATTGCGCACTTAGTTGTATGGTTTATATATTCCTACACGGATATATATATAGCTCATCCACGGTTTATACAAGAACAGCACACACTCATATCCTATACATAACCAAAAACATACAAGACACATCCTTTAATATAGGAAAAATAAAATTCTTAGAAATTATTTGTTCAGTTCCTACACGTATTTTGTCTCATTGTTCACAAACCGTGCAATATCGTCCAGATTATTCACCACAAACTTTCCCCCAGCTGATTGCAGTAGTGTTGGCACATAGTTGTGATCTTTAGCATTCAGGAGAATCACTGCAACATTGTCTAATCGTTTGTGGTAGCACATTTGCCCGTCTATGATTTGCTTGAGCGTGAAGATAAGTGACAATTCATCAGAGAGTTCATCGAGCCCACTCTTGCCATCAGAGTTCCAATCGGTCAAGAAGGGCTCATTGCAGACAACCAGTAAAGTGGAGTTTGGCAGCATTAACATGGAAACTAGCCAGGCTGCAGCATTCTTGCGAACACTACTGCGCTCGTGTTGGTAGCACGTGGAGTGGATTGGACCATATGCACCATTACTTAGCATGCCTATAAGGTGTTCTAAAATGACTTTTGTGTTGAATTCGCTTGTTTGTGAAGAATAAATGACCACAACATTTTGTCTGTTGTTGTTTGAAGTGGAAACAGTCATCATGGGAGATGATGACCTTAAGCTTAGGAGATGATCAATCTCAATGGCCTTAGAGTCTTCACTACTACTAGCCAATGAAGAAGAAGAGCGGGTCTGAACACATTTGCTGTCATCACAACCTATGGTGGTGATTGAAGGGGGAAGAACAAGTTGCTCGGAGGGCGGTGTAGTGCACCTCTGTTTTTGTCTTGTTGCTCTGATTCTGATGAATAGAACAGCTGCAATCATCAGTAGTACTAGTAGTAGCACGACAATCCCAATTGCTAGGATTGGCAGCAAGTAGACACCTGGTTGAGGTTGAGCAGTGCCTGTGGTCAAGGGGGTGGAGTTAGGGGTGGGGCTTGCCAAGAGAGGGGTGAGGCTTGTTGAGAAAGGAGTGGGGCTACTGAATTTGAATGGTGTATTTACTATCGCCAATGTTGAGCTACCACAGATACGAGCACATGGAACTTGAGTGGCTATCTGCATGCATTACAAATGGTTAGGTTAACATTATAACCTTAACATTATCTGATCTTAGTAAATTAAGGTGAGGCATACAATGCAACCTACTTGTATGTAGTAGCTGGCATTGTTGTCCAATGGTATGATAACGATGTTTGTCTATTGGGGGAAAAACACTCGGTAATAACAATCGGTCACATGCCTCCCCTAACCCTCCACACTCACAGTGTTTGTCACTTTGAAATGGTGAGTGTTCTCCTCATTCTGTTTTGTCACGCTGACATAGTAGACCAGTGAAAGTTGGAACCGGTCATTCTCTTCAGGTGCACTCCATGAGAGAGACAATTGTGTTTGGTTGTCATTGATGGCCTTCGTCTGGTTGGTGAGGTTTCTCACTGGACCATATTCTGGCAATCAGTGCCGGGTGTCAATGCATGGTATGATTTATTTAGTTACACAGGAAGATGTATAACACATAATATAACATTGTGTTCTTACTGGGAGGTCTACATAGCTCGGGCTTCAGAGGTAGAATTTCTCTACAGTCATATGGTTTGCTGTAGTTTCCACTGATGGCGTGGAGCAGCGAGTCCTGGCCATCCTGGCTAGTGTTGTAGATCAGTAGCTGTGACAGAGATGACCGTAATATATACTGATAAAATCAATTGTGTTAGAAAGTTAACGTTGCACTTACCAATACTTTTGGTTGCTCAATACCTTGCTCATAGTTATCTGTGATGATGTCCCAGCTCTAGTAATTGGGAGAGGTTTCATTGGTACTCTGTGATTGTAAATTATACATTGTTTGCTGTTTACCTTCCACTGTGAGTTCCCTGATGATGAACAGACACACCTCTGTTCACCATGAATAATATTTTTCCCATACAGTTTCAACTCATACCTCCAGCTACTCCCAGCTATATTGTGGTGTATGCAACATTAAAGTGAGCTTTTTTTAATTGGCTCAGCAACTGTTCACTGTGTGCTCTGATAAACTTACACAAGAGATTTAAGTGCCCCCAAGAAACGTTGAGAGCATAGAAAAGCTTATTTTCTAGGTATGGTTGAACTGTAATGTTCAACTTGCCATCTACAGTAGCATTATGAAGAGCTGGAGTGCACTGGGTGCGTTCACAATTTTCATCTGTCAACAAAAGAAAGAATATTATTATTTTTTATATTCCCTTGTGCATATAGTACTCCACAGAGTTCATAATCATATATATGGGACACATCGACTCTGTATTGTTATGTAGTACCAAATTAGGATTATCTACCACTGATTATAACAATGTAGTTGTAGGCCACTCTTTGATATTGTCAATGAATGTGACCGTGTGCTTGCATCAATGAACGTCACAATATGCTCAGCAAAGATGTACTTACTCCAACTAGGTGTTGATGCTACTGACTGTGGACATTCTACCTGTAGCAATGATAATTATGTGGATGATATTATTTTTAAAACCACACTAATTGTTGATAGATGATAATTACATTACATTTCAATTTAATTATATTATTCTTAGTTGTCTGTTCAGCACATGCACACACACTCCTGGAAGACTTGTATGCTATTAATAGCACAAAAAACAATATGCTAGTTTGAGTTCATTTATAACTTACTGCTGTGCAGCCTTCATGCCATGCTGTACACTCCCCGCCGCTTGAGGGAACGGGAGGGGGCTGGGCAGCTGCTCCTGCTGCTGTGCACCTCATCGGGTCCACTAGCACATCACTCAGGTCCACCAGCTGGGTGGCGAATCCTAGCAACAGGAGCACACTTGGAAACAGATGAATATGCATTGTATAGATCTTCAATTTGCAGTGAAGGAGAGAGAAATGGTTGGAAATCATAAACTCGTGACAATGCTAGTGTACTAAATTGGCAATTATTGTAGAACCAATAACAGTGCTTCTATTGAACAATTCAAAAGCAAGGGCGGGAAAAAATTGTCCATTAATTTATGACAGTATAGCAAGCATTATAGTGTACAAAGGATAATATATGATGTCATTATGAAGTAACTGTTAACACAAACTTAAAACACACATACATACATACAAACAAATGACACCCACATTCTATGACGAACAGTATGAGGGAATATTTTGTACGAAGCGTGCAATATCTTCGACATCAGTGATCAGGAACTGCCGCGGATCTCCTTGGAGATAGAGTGAGGGAATACAGCTGTTATCTCTCTGACAGAGAAGCACTGTCGCATACTTTGAGAGATTCTTGCCTTGGTTGACCGTCGCATGAACAAGATGCTTCAGTGAGCTGATCAAGGGAAGATGCTGGGCCGACTGACTTGCAAAGTTCTCCCAGTCTTGTTGGAACTCTTTGTTGCAAACACACAACACGGCATCCGCCTGACCGATCTCTTTCTCCAGCCACTGTGAGGGACTTTCCCTTATGCAAGTGATGTCATGCGATTTCGTTTCCACTCCATATCTGTTCAGATCCGAGACTAAAAACTGAAGAATGAGGTGTTTGTCTTCCTGAGTCGAATTTGGTGAGTAGACGACAACAGCCTTTGGCTGTCTAGGAGCGGGGTTGAGGTCATTCTCCCATCTTGCCTTGGGACCTCTTGAATGAATTGGACTGGAAGTGAGAACATTCTCACATCTCATTGTCATATCAGATGCTGGAGAGCCTACTTTCAACGGAGGGACTTGCATACCCCCGCTGTGGGTGAGGGTGATGCATATGCTCTCCTCTTCGCAAGAACTTCTCACGGAATTTCCATCTTGGAACGAGTGTGAACCCTCTCTCGTGAGACCAGGCTCGCTTGTATTCTCTGATGTCAGATTCCAGTTCTTAATTCCATTAGGATATTGTACAGTTCCATTCCGATTCTGGTCACTGTTATCGCTGGATTCACTGCCAGCAGGCTGGAAGTATTTACGTTTTTTGTGCTTCTTGGCAAACACTCCTCCTAGTAGTACCATGACAATGATAATGGCCACACCCCCAACCACACCCACTACACTCAATACAATAGTAGTTCGACCTACATAATAGCAGAAAAAGGTCACATAAGTGTCAGTAGTATTATATGTGTGCAGGAAGTTATCACCCTGGTAACCAACTCCCCCCACCTACAGATTTCACATGCAAAACCATGTGTGAATATGAACCATTAATTGCCATACAAGTGGTATTGAGGGGTATTTCCACTACCACATGTCACTCACATGTCCCCAATTATTATTCAAAGCCTCCTAACTTTAACAAAACTGAAACTGTCCTTTAACAAACCCTTCCACCTACAGTACAGATGGTGGGGTTGCATGTCTGAACATACCTGTGGTGAGCCCTCCTGAGGTCAGGGGGTGGCCATCTTGGATCGAAGGGAGAGATGAAGCTGCTACTTCAAGGGAGGGGTAAAGGGTCGTGTGAAGTTGGCTTTCAAGATGTGTGATTTGAAGATGTGAGATGGTTTTTCCCAAGGTGTGGTCATAAATGGAGCTGGGCAGTTTGGGAAAACTTGCTGCCACTCTCAGTGGAGCTGAAGGTGAATGAGAAACCTTGCTAAGTGAATATATTGTGATTTGTGGGGGAAAAACTTACCTACAGTTGTGGATATGAATGATGACCTAGATAAGCTTGTTGATGATGTGGTATGCATATTGATGTATGTGGGGTTCACCATGTCATGTGCTGGGGGTCGAGTTGGACGAGGGATAAGGACGCTCCCATCACAGCACCCCCCACTGCAACCTGCAAAGGTGTGGGCCAGTTCCAGTGGAAAGCATTCTCTGGAAGTGAAAGTGTAGAACTGTGGAATAGTAAATAAAGAGTAGTGGTGTCATGTTGGCTGCTAGGAAATGCTTGCTTTTTGTGGTATGTTGTTATCATTGGCACATGATATATTTCTAGCTCATGCACTCACAAGTACTTACAACAGCTGAGTATTGAACACTTGCATTGAGTGGTCCTATTGTCACACCAGACTGAGAGTAAGTTGAGAGAGAGAGAGAGAGAGAGAGAGAGAGAGAGAGAGAGAGAGAGAGAGAGAGAGAGAGAGAGAGAGAGAGAGAGAACACCCATTACAATGGGAGTATAAAATTGTCTTTTTTATTTTTAACGTGATTCAATTGGCTAGAAATATACATGTAGTACTACTATAATATATACTCCATGACACGAAAACACATCACACAGTGACGGACACTATCAGTTGTAACTGTG
>CAXIPT010000005.1:6287616-6314790 GCA_964030475.1 Tethya wilhelma | reverse complement strand
TGTGTGTGTGTGTGTGTGTGTGTGTGTGTGTGTGTGTGTGTGTGTGTGTGTGTGTGTGTGTGTGTGTGTGTGCGTGTGTGTGTGTGTGTACGTTGGGTGAAGATAAATGCAAAGAAAACTGGTCAATGAAAGCAATAACACTGAGGTCTGATAGCAGATGAGGTAAACACTCGGTCCATCATATACTGATCTAGTTATTATCATTGTTGCCTGTTATTGTCATGAGAGAGTCAATTCGTGCTGCTTACACGAGCGTCTGTACACACAGCCGGCACAATCAGTCGTAAACACCACACTATAACCACACCATACATTGGTAGAGAGAGCCATTAGCCCCCTTCAGAGTGAAACTATAGTAAACACGATTCATTTCACAAAATCCCAACGATGTCATAAAATTCTAGGGACCCATTCTCCTTCCCCCACAAGAGGCCACAAACTATGGAGTGTTTACACCACACCACCAGCTGCAACCAATCGGTGCACGAAGGATGGATGGAGCGTTGTGACTAAAGATCTATTATGCATGTTATACTGATACCTTCACACTGGACTTGACTTACGAGTGTGTAGAGTTTCCACCAAGCACTGTTTCTCAGTCTCCATTTCTCCATGTCTCTGTGGCTGTGTATGCAATGAGCAAAATTAATGCAAGTGACTAATCAGCAATAGCAAGTATCAAATTAAAATGAAAGAGCAATTTTGTACTTCACAAAGGTGCCAATTTGCTGTCTACTCACAAATGAGTGATCAGCATACCAACATACTACCAACTGTTAGTATAAGCTGACCAGAATCAATCACATTTGAGTGTAGAAAGTGCTGAATATGGCTTTAGATACTAGACAGCAAGCTATCAACATGTGACTGAACTATAGCCGCCTTCCAAGAAGTACGCTGCTCTATGCAAGCTGTTATCTTTACGAAAACGTGCACAATTATAATTGTAATCCTTACAGTCACATAAACAAACATCATTGTGCAGCCTCACCATGCAACAGACACCCAGATCCGAGTGTTGCTGACTTCTTTCACCATTGCATCCGGCCTGCACGGTCGAACCGACACTTCCTTTCACTGCCAACAGCACTGCCAACGTGCAGAAGGTCATAAGAACACAAACCATCTCTTTCAATAGTAGCTGCGTTGGGGAACTAGCAATAGAGTCAGCTGGCTTGGTGGTTTTATTAAACGTACACGTTGCTTCATTCTGCCTTACTCCGCATGCGCAAAATTAGTCCATTTGGCGGGAAATTACACGCCAAACTTGTTTTTGGTGGGCTCCCAAGAAAAAAACTCGAGAAAGATAGGCTGAAGCTGTCAGCAAGCTTGTTGGCCTTTATACAGGGACAGAGAGAGTAGCTGTTACTTCACCGAACCCAAATAAACACATGGAGTCTGGTAAGACAGGTTTTATTAGTGCTATTAGCCACTTTATCTGTTCTCTGTTTTGTAAACACTTACAGGGCCTTCTGAAGGCAATGGCGTCGACAGCATAGCTGTCCGCAGAGGTCGCAGAGAGAAGAAGAAGAGTCAAGCCAGCGCTGCTCTGGAAAAGATAAAGTAAATAGAACTGCTGTGCTGTGTATCTCTCTCTTTCTCATCTCTCTCTCTCTCTCTCTCTCTCTCTCTCTCTCTCTCTCTCTCTCTCTCTCTCAGCTCACTGATGTGTGTCTGTTTCCCCCTCANGGACACTCAAATGCTTCTTTGATTTCATCGTCACTTGAGCTACAGCTGCTGCTGCTACCTACAGTGGTGAGGGAGAGAGTTCATGACACAAATGAACCAGCCAATGAATGCACAGCATATGGGTGCATATGGACACTCAATCAAGTCAAAGAAACTAAATGAGGTTTGATTTGACAGGAAATGTTGACTTGTAAAAGTAAAACCCTTTACCTAACAAATTACAAAGTCATGACAATACTTATCATTACCCACCATTGTTAGCCCACATACCTTCCTGCACTTCCATATCATCACACACACATTTTTGTCTATAGACTGAAATGAGTTTACAGTTCTTAGAACCCATACCTGAATACATAATATTGAATTCTTTGTAAATACCGTATAGCGGGAAATTTTTGCTGGGTTCGAAACTGCGAAAAAAAGAACTGCAAAAATTTGAACACCTGACTCGAATAGCGCTTGCGTGTGCACATGTGCATCATTGCTGGAAGTAGAATCCGCGAAAATTTGAACCGCAAAAAAACGAAATAGCGTTCCTACATGCTTTATTGCGAAAATTTGGACCTGCGAAAATTTCCCACTATACAGTACAATACCCAACCAACTAAACAACTGCATTTTCTTTTCTTGCCTGTGTTACATTTTCTCTCTTAATTATTAATTCCCTTGTTAATAATTTCTTTCTAGTTGAGCTGTGTGGGTGTGTGTGTGTGTGTGTGTGTGTGTGTGTGTGTGTGTGTGTGTGTGTGTGTGTGTGTGTGTGCCTACCAGAAGTTGCCTGAGAGGTCTCAAATCCTTCACTGTGAAGTCCACACACAGTAAAGTAGTCCACTATACGTGGCATACTGATAATTTAGAATATACACCACCTACAAACAAGAAAATAATTAGAAATTCTGACGTGATTTGGTTTCTCTGGTTATTTAGTAGAAGAGTCTACTTCATAATTTTAATGCTCAAGTTAATTAAAACGGTAGGCTCTCAGATCTATATACGACTTATTACCTGATCGCTGATGGCTGCTATCTTCCTCGGAGTTCAAATACCATGTAAACCGAGATGTACCCGACCGACCATGAACAGTTTTCTCGGTTTTCTCTTTTAGCTAACAATTTTAAATTTTTTTAGGTTGGTCGGTCAATTAAAATTTTCGGTATGTATCCTGATCGATTGTCGCTCGGTTGCTAGACGTCTATGATCTCTTGCGGCACAAGATTATCATGGATTCTGTTCGCATTATTTTAATCCTTCTTCCACTGTACAGATTGGTATTCGCTCAAATTCCAGGTAAAATAATTTAATATTATGCTTGTCTAGGCATAAAACTGATATTAAAAAGAGGCTAGTCTCAGACTGTCATCAAAGACACACACACACACACACACACACACACACACACACACACACACACACACACACACACACACACATACACACACACACACAGACGCAGTAGAGAGACAGGCTTACATGAGGAGACTGACTTGGAAACACCCCAGGCGTTATTTGACTATGTTGATGATAAGGAATATGCACGCATCGTCCAACAACGCCAGGAGGAGGGGTTTATCATGGATGATGGTCTGTCAGTGGATCAATATGGCTGCCAGCATATTACGTCTCTCTCTCTCTCTCTCTCTCTCTCTCTCTCTCACACCCACACAGATGGCAGCTACTGTGAGCATGGCAGGGAGATCTTTGATGAAGAGGTGGACACAACTAAGAAGACAATGGACAAGAACAGATCCTCAAAACCTGTAAGTTGTTTATAGCATACGTTCATGTTAGAGTTATACGAGTTACAACTGCTCATGTTTGAGTTACAACTGCTCACATTTGAGTTATAACAGCTCACATTTGAGTTACAACTGCTCACATTGGAGTTATAACTGCTCATGTTTGAGTTATTACTGCTCATGTTTGAGTTATTACTGCTCATGTTTAACGTTTGAGTGGTAACTGCTCATGTGTTAGTTACAACTATTCATCATGTTTACAACTGTACAAGCTCCACCTACTAATTATGTTCATTAATTAGTATTAATTAATGTTGTCTGTGCCCTCAGGGTGCCTCCAAACGTGTAGCCAAGCCTTCGTCTGACATCAAGCACATGTTGATGAGTCGTTCTGACACCAGCAGGAAGAGAAAGAAAGAGGTAGGATGTAATCGTCAAACCAGTTTGAGGAATGGTTCAAAATCTGTTTGACTTGATTTGGTTGTTCAGGAAAAGGTTTCTGTCAAAGGCGACACCCTCTTGGACGACCTCCTGCTACAGATTGGGGTAACCCCTGCCAATTAGAAACACTCTGTGTGCTACTGATAACTAATGTCTACTCTCTTTGTGCAGCCGTCGACTTCAAGTACTGCTCCTCGGAAGTTCCGAGTAGACACGCCCTCTTCCAAACGGTTGGCTCCTCAATTTACCCCTCATCAATCGTCCACACCCACCACCTCAAGGCATTTGTCCTCCAGCAAAATACGTGTTGTCAAGTCGAGTGAGAAATCAGCTAACAAGTTTGTGAAACTTCCGAAACCAAGCATTCCAAAAATGGAACTAGATGAGCCACTATTTGGTAACCATGACGATATGGGTGGAGATATGGATTGGGGTGTTGTTGGCGGAGATGGTGATGATACAGTCACAGGAGATGTGGGCGGAGCTACTGGGGAGGTGTGTGAAGAGGTGGAGTCAAAGAGTGAAGGGAGAGAGTGTGAAGGTGGTGAGGGTGTGATGGAAGAAGAGATCGGGGAGCGATCGGAAGTGCCTCAGGAGGCCGTCTCCACTGCCGGCTGGGAGACCGTCCGAGAGGGGCTGGAGGAGACACAAGAGGTACTGTTCCTAGGGAGAAGGAGACTATAGCCGTGTGTGTGTGTGTTTGTGTTCCTTTGTAGTCATAGTCTCAAAGGAGTCGTCAAGTTTCCTTTCGTCTGACATTAGGCCTTGATGGATTATGCTCAAGACTCTGCCTATTTTTCTTTTCTTTTATGCTCAAAGAATGGCCCAATTATGTTCCAAAATCTGCCTATTATGCTTCTCAAGTTGTCTATTATGCTTATTACTACCAAATACCTATATACCAACATGCAACATGCAACATGTGACATGCGACATATGACATACGACATGCGACATGCGACATGCGACATGTGACATACGACATACGATATTAGGCCTTGATGGATTATGCTCAAGACTCTGCCTGTTTTTCTTTCTTTACGCTCAAAGAATGGCCCAATTATGTTCCAAAATCTGCCTATTATGCTTCTCAAGTTGTCTAGCTTATTACTACAAAATAATATGTCGCAGAAATTATCGATTTTTGGTGAACAGAAGCACAAACAAATTAAAGATCATTATGATAGTTATTTGTTTCTGTAGTTAATTCACATTTTGTGAGTTAACCTGCTTCATCAAAAGAACACTAAAGAATGTGTAACAGACAATACTGTGACTGCTGAAACAGTTGGAGACAATATACCATGGCAGGCATTCACTCCAGTTAGGTGCTGTTAATCCAACAAAATACCACCCTTTTATGCTGGGATGGTCACAAAATTCAGCCTATTATGCTAGCATAATTCTTGATGCTCAAGAGTACCTATTATGCTCGAAATTATGCTGGCACAATCTATCAAGGCCTACCTGTCATACAGTTTATTTTGGGTTGGGATAACATGACAGTATTTATTAAGCCTCTTTTTTTGGTGTGTGTGTAGCAAGCACATGCAGAGGATTGCTGTAGTCGTTTTGTCTATGTGTCTGTTTGATTCAAAATTTCAAGAAAGGCAGATCTAGCAATAATATTGGTGGTACTTACCTTAATGATCTTGTAAAAATGCATTTTTTGCTGTCCAAAACACTGTATTTGCTGAGATTTGAGGATTCTCTCTACTGTATACTGTATTCTGAAAGACTGTATACTGTATACTGTATTCTGACAGACTGTATACTGTATACTGTGTACTGTATACTGTATTCTGACAGACTGTATACTGTATACTGTATACTGTATACTGTACTGTATACTGTATTCTGACAGACTGTATACTGTATACTGTATACTGTATACTGTGTACTGTGTACTGTATTCTGTATATTGTATTCTGACAGACTGTATACTGTATACTATACTGTACACTGTAACTCTTCCTCTAAAGTCCATCTAGTTTGAGAATGCCAGTAGAAAAGATTTTATAACTTTCTAAATATCCAAAATTTCAAGCACCATTGCAAGGCACTTGTTCTCCCCATTCTTTTAGTTGTTTTTCCAGCTTCCTACACCTTACCAATCAAAAGTTAGCTATTTTGCCCTATGTAAAAAGTATTGCATGAATCTCATATTTCACTTCCGGCAACATTCTCAAACCAGATGGACTTTAGTATGAGTTAGCTCATATCATAACCTGGTAACCAGGCCAACAGCTCCTTCCCCCCTCCCTCCAGGTGTTCAGTGGTGTCCATCTCTCCTCTTCCTCCCTCCCCACCAAGGAGATAGATGGGGAGGAGGTGTTGGCCTTCTTCTGGTTGGACGCCTACGAAGACCACTTCCGTCAGCCAGGGACCATCTACCTGTTTGGTAAGGTGTGGGCACAGGAGGCCAAGGCATACGTTAGGTGAGATCATGTGACTGTCATGTGAGTGTCATGTGATTGTGTGACTTGGTTGTAGCTGTTGCATTGTCGTGAAGAACATCGAAAGGTGTCTCTACTTCTTGCCAAGAGAGAAGGTGAGTACCTTTGTGAGGATGTTTGACAAGCGGTCTCAATGTTTTTACCTACTTTAGATGACCAACAAAGCTGGCAAACCAACCGATAAGACTGTTACGTTTGAAGACCTCTATATGGTATGCAGTTCATTCAAATAACCATCATTATTTCATTATGATGTAATACATTTTAGAGCAATAGCATTACATCACTATTATGCAATTCATTTTACATTACATCATCACGATGTCATTGTTTTGAAAACAGGAATTCAATGCCAAGTTTGCAGAGAAGTTCAACATCTCTCGATTCACCTCCAAGAGAGTGACAAAGAAATATGCCTTTGAGAAACCAGACGTTCCCCCGGAGAGTGAGTACCTGGAGGTCCGCTACACCACGGACTACCCCGCCCCTCCCATGAATGCCTCAGGGCAGACGTTCAGCCACGTCTTTGGCACCAACACTTCAAGGTAAGTGTGTTGTTTGGTGCGTCACAAAGCCATCTTGTCTCTGTTTCCACCTCTAGTTTGGAACGCCTGGTTCTGAAGTGTAATCTTAAAGGACCATGTTGGCTTCACATCAAACAACCAGGTTAGTTTTGAGAATCAATGGCTGCTCTCCATGCATCTTCATCTCTCTCTCTCTCTCTCTCTCTCTCTCAGTCTGCCATCAACAGCCCATTAGTTGGTGCAAGTGTGAAGCTGTTGTTAACTCTATGAATTGTGTTGTCGTGGCAACTGAGCAGGCTCCACCCCCTCCATTGGTAGTGATGAGTATGTCCCTTAAAATTACACTCAATCCAAGAACAGGCACTAATGAGGTGGGTGTGGTCACACATTGAACTTTGACCTGTAACATTAGCTCAGAAATAAATCCAATTAGCGTTGTCTAATTGCCACTAATTGATTACATTGCTCGCATTCCTCAGTCTAATGTGTGTACATAATGTGTGTGGCAGAGACTGGTTGTGGGTAATTAGTTGCCGTGAATACAATTAGGACTTGTTCATGCATGACTTCGCACAATGAATCCAATTAGGAGCTAATTATTCAATTACTTCCTGTGCTAGTCCCATCTGCTGATTCGCCGGTGTTTCTTTTGTAGACTGATAATTGTATTCACGATTACATGCCAGTCATAGTTGGAATAGTTCCAGTGGATTATAGACAATGGTAGTTGTCTAATTATGACTTGTGCACACGTGCGTGCTGTGTGTGTGTGTGTGTGTGTGTGTGTGTGTGTATGTGTGTGTGTGTGTGTGTGTGTGTGGCTTGGGATTTGCACGTGTTTCGGATCTGTTTTTAGTGACTTTACAAATTCACAGAATTATTTTATTTTTTGCGTAAATAACCAACAGCTCAATACACACTAGCTCATTAGATTGCTACTCACTAATCTGAGTGCTGAGGACTGCTGACCGCGGGTGCCTGGGTTGATTCCCTGGCTGTTTTAGAGAGGTTACTAGGTTTGGGAAACACCGGCCGTGTGCATGGTACAGTACGGTCTCTGTGTGCAATTTGATAGTGGGATTTAATTAGATCAGTGTTTTTATAAAGGCAACGTTGCGCTGTTGTTTGAACATCGTAAATGATATGAGGCGTGTTTGTTTCAATGTGGGGGGGAGAGTGGATCGTGGTTTGCTTTGTGATAATCAATCCATCTTAAAAGTGAGGCATACATCATGAAACATCCTGAAAGTGCTATAATATTATATAATTATAACGTGGTAAGAATGAATGAGTGACCGACTGGTCATCTTGCTCTAGGTGCTCAGTCTTGGATCCCTGGTCCATCCCAGTGTCTGCTTTGACAAGCCTCCGCCCAAGACTGCCTTTCAGGCCGACCTCTGTGGTATGTTGAAGGGTCATGTGATACGTTATTTGAGTCATGTGATGTTTTGTTCTGTGTCATGTGATGGATGTTTTTTTTTCCTTGTAGCAATCCGTCGTCCAATTGATAGGGATTTCCCCTTTAGATTTGAAGAGTTTGTCAAAAAGAAGGTTAAATCACACACACTTACACACACACTCTCTCTCTCTCTCTCACTCACACACACACACACACACACATGCACACAGGGATTCAACGTTGAGATCTCTCCGTCCGAGAGAGCCATGTTGGCCTACTTCCTGGCCAAGCTTCACAGAGCAGATCCTGACATTATTGTGGGACACAACCTGAGCTCCTACGCGCTGGAGGTCCTGCAGCATCGCATGGCCGCCTGCAAGGTGCCTCAGTGGTCGAGGATCGGCAGGATCAAGAGGAAAGATATGCCAAAGGTGAGTGAGTGTGTGTGTGTGTGTGTGTGTGTGTGTGTGTGTGTGCATGAGCGTGCTGTGTGTGTGTGTATATTAAAGAGTGAAGGTAAGTTGCTATGCTACAGTATCAGTTAATCTTAATCTCTAAAGTTAAAGAAACTAGCAAAGCTGTCTTTACTGCTTGTGACTATCAAAATGCAATGTATGGTGCTGTTAATCTTTGCTATACTATTTGTAACAGTTAATCGCAGCTGATACAGGCTCTTAAGTTAAACTTGCTATATATGATCTTTTTATTGTTATTTTCTTAACTGTCAAAATGTGTGACATGGTTGCATGTGTGAAGTGATATGAAGTGAGAGTGTGTTTCCATAGGGACGGATGGTTGGCCAACTGCTGTGTGCTGGGAGGCCAGTGTGTGACGTGAGAATATCAGCACAAGAGCTCATCAGAGCCAAGAGTTATGACCTCTCTGGTGAGACATGTAACATGCATGTAGCCTAAATGTAACATGCATGTGGCCTACATGTAACATGCATGTAGTTTTCTGCATGTAACATGCATTTACCGATGATTCTGTTACTCTTGCTCTGCTAGAGTTGGCACGTACCGTTCTCCGTGAGCAACACAGGGAGATGAGTCATGAAGACACCCTCAGGGCATTCTGGTGAGTTGACCCATCCAGCCAACCACAGACAGTCTCACTCTCTTTCTAACTGACTGACCAGGTCACCCCTTGGTGACCACTAGAGTGTGTGTGTTTGTGTGTTGAGTACCACAGCAACCTGTGATGAGGTTTGGATTATCCCTTATCAACTGCTGTGGCTGTGCTGTGTATATAGTGTGTGTGTGTGTGTGTGTGTGTGTGTGTGTGTGTGTGTGTGTTCGTGTGTGTGAAGTTAGCTCTCTACCTTCCACCAATAAGCTTCTCTCTAATTCTCTAGTGTAAACTCAATTGCTGTCCACTAACTGTCTCCAGTGGCTGTTCAATGTGCCTGCCATGGGCTGGCAGTGCCACTCACAGACCAGTGGCCATTGTATGTTGTGTCCTGGTCATCTCACTAGGGGCTAGTTGATGAATTGTTTTGGAATGTACGGAATTTGATTATTGTTTGTTATTTAGCTTGTGTGCATTCAGGTGTAATGATCGTTTAAATCCCCATTGGACAATTTCACTCAATTAATTTGACCAATAAAATCTCCCATGGGGCCAACAACAATGAATTGAACTGCAGCTCTCTCTCTCTCTCTCTCTCTCTCTCTCTCTCTCTCTCTCTCTCTCTCTCTCTCTCTCNCTCTCTCTCTCTCTCTCTCTCTCTCTCTCTCTCTCTCTCTCTCTCTCTCTCTCTCTCTCTCTCTCTCTCTAGAATGAAGCCATGCTCTCTCTGAGGTTGATGTATGAATTGAATGTCCTCCCTCTGGCCTATCAGATCACGTGCATCGCTGGTAACATCCTCAGTCGGACCCTGATGGGAGGGAGGGCCGAGAGGAACGAGTTCCTCTTGCTGCACGCCTTCACCGCTAAGTGAGCATCATCTTGTTTCTTATCTACTTCTGTAGTGCCTCCTTTAGCCGAGGTTGTTTTAGTTTCTGTTTTTTGTTTTTGTTTTTGTTTTTGTTTTTGTTTAGGGATTACATTTGTCCTGATAAACAGTTTGGAAAGAGAACGGCTGTTGAGGTATGTTTATACCCGTTACATTTTACACACCCTCACACCCTCACACCTTCACGCATTATGTATAGCATGATGCAGTTGGTGAAGGTGAAGAACAAACGACAGGAACTGGGCGTGGGCGTAGGAAGCCGGCCTACTCTGGTGGTCTGGTTCTCGAACCAAAACGTGGATTCTATGATCGTTTCATTCTCCTCCTGGACTTCAACTCTCTCTATCCCTCGATCATCCAGGAGTACAACATCTGTTTCACGACAGTAGACCACGCCCATTGCCCCCTCGATGAAGAGGGGTACAGTAGACTCCGCCTACCTGATCCCTCGGAGGCTGCGGGGATCCTCCCATCGGAGATCAGGGTCCTGGTTGAGAGACGAAGACAGGTGAAGAAGCTAATGAAAGGGGCAAACCCGGAGCAGTACGTCCAGTATGACATCCGCCAGAAGGCACTGAAGTTGACTGCCAACAGCATGTATGGCTGTCTTGGGTTTGCTAATTCCAGGTTCTACGCCAAACCCCTGGCAGCCATTGTCACTGGGAAGGGAAGAGAGGTAATGTGGGATCATTGTCTGTAGGAAGAGGGGAGGGGATGAGTTTTTTCTTGAGTTTGTATATATCTTCATTTTGCTCTCTCTCTCTCTCTCCATCTTTGCACAGATCCTGGCACACACTAAAGAACTCACTGAGAAGGTTTGTACCTATGTGTGACAGTAATCTAATAGGTTTGAGTTAATTCACGGTATAGCCATGCCCCCCTCCCCCTCTCCCGCTCCAGATGAACCTGAGTGTCATCTACGGAGACACTGACTCCATCATGGTGGACAGTATGATCAGCAGCAAGAGCGGTGACGTCAGAGAGGCAGAGAAGATAGCCCAGCGTGTGAAGGCGGAGGTGAACAAGTCCTATCGCCTGCTGGAGATTGACATTGACGGAATCTTCAAGTCAATGCTGCTGCTGAAGAAGAAAAAGTGAGTGCTTCCTCTATTAGTGTGGTCACGTGATCATCATGTGATCGATCATGATTGTCACGTGATTGTCATAGGTATGCTGCGGTTGCCTTGGAGATGCGTGATGGTCAGTGGTTTGCTCACACGGAGTTGAAAGGGTTGGACATCGTGAGAAGGGATTGGTGTGACCTGGCCAAAGAGAGCGGACAGTGAGTTGGTCTCAGATGGCTGCTTGCATGCTGGCAAAGGAGGTACCCCACTTGACTGCATCTCTGCTCTGCTGACTTGGCACTTACGAGGTCAAGTGGTCTGATTCAACTGGAGGATTAGCCAGCTCGTAAACCAGGCCCTCCCTGTTAGCTTTTATTTCAAGCACTTAACAATAAGCGAAGCGGGGAAGACCTGGTTTACGAGGCTATGGGAAGATGTGGATTTTATCAGACCAGCAAAAATGCACCTGTGTCGTACCTCCTCCCAGCTGCATGCAGCCGATCCTGGACACTCCTGTGATCGTTGATCCCTCCCTCTTCCAGTCGTGTCCTGGACTCCATCTTGTCCGGGGACCCTCTGGATGAGGTCATTGACAGGGTGCAGAGGTACCTTCGAGAGTTGAAGGACAAGATACATGGAGGACATGTTGAGTTGAAGAAATATGTCATCACAAAGGTACAGACATGTCTCCGTCAGGGAGCTGTGTGTGTGTGTGTGTGTGTGTGTGTGTGCGTGTGTGTGTATGCGTGCGTGTGTGTGTGTGTGCGTGCGTGCAAAGTGTGAATATAACTTAGAGTGGGTTGAAAGATTAGCTGTTTTCACTGACATTTCTGTGAGTTGTATGCATGGAATGTGAGCTTAATTCATGTTATTTTGAAAATTGACCTTCTTGAAAGTTTGTAAGATGTCAATTATGGAGCCACTCAGTCACTGTTTATCTTGGCTGAGTTGGCTCATCCGTAATAACAATAATAAGAACCATGGTCATCATCCCATTTGCCCTCACTCTACATCAATACCCCCAATGTACATCAATACCCCCCACACACTCACACACACACACTCGGCTTTGTGTATGTTCTATTACTGTCCAAAAATCAACATTGTACGAAGGAAATGTTTATGCATGAACTAATGGTCCGTTTGAAGACGGTTTCATTTAGCTAATTAGAGGCTAATCTTGTGTTTATTATTCCACCAACAGCAGCATGTGCGTGTGTGCATTAGTAACTCTCCACTTAAGGTGGTGGTTTACCTTTGTCTCTTAAGCAAACAAGAGCCGTTTAACTAAACTGTTAGTTTTACATTTCCTTGGGTTTGTCTTGGCCCTTGGAAGCTAATTGGAGCGGTAATTGATAAAATTGCTGGTTGTGATATTGTACACTGGATGCCTACTATGATTTTAATACACAGAATGTATTGGTGTTGATTGGCTGATTGTTGATGCAGCTATGCTGGTGTTTTGGTTTTTTTGGGTTTTTTTCATAATGAAATAAAAGCTGCATTGAGTAATTAACCACATGCATGTGTAGCTGCTTAATGAGATGTTAAATTTCTCTCTCTCTCTCTCTCTCTCTCTCTCTCTCTCTCTCTCTCTCTCTCTCTCAGTCACTGACCAAGCCCCCTACTGACTACCCAGACAAAAAGAGTCTGGCTCATGTGCAAGTAGCTCTCAGAATGCAGAGCAGAAATGTCCACGTACAACCTGGTGATGTCATACCCTATATCATATGCAAGGTGAGTGGGTTCAAAGTTCATCCTGCCTTAATGCTGCTACAAAATACAATTATTAGCTCTGATTATACCCATCATTAATGGCCGTCTCTCAGATATATGAATTCTAATTACTCTCCCCACCTGTGTGCTAATGCAATAAGCTCCCTCCTTTATCAAAGTCATCAATTTATTCCAAACATGCTCTTCTTTCTAATCTAATTACCGTATCTCAGTATACTTCTAGGTCTTCTTGCTCAACAACAGATGTCGCCTCTTATCAATGGTTGGTTTCGTATGCATGGGAATAAGCGGAGAGAAAAAAAGTCAATTTTAAGCGTCAGCTGATAGTTTTTGTTAGCTTGGTTTTTGCAGCCCATTCTTGTGGCCTATTGGTTGTGTGTGGTGTTTACACACATGGAGTAGAGATAAACTGAACCAAAGGAGGCTTTGTTTTGCCTCCTGGGTCCTGAGGGGGTACTAATCTGATTTTGGTTCCCTCAAACCAATTGCCTCAAGGCTTTATTGTGTGTGTGTGTGTTTATTGATTAGATCATGGGGGTGACCTGTGGTTGCTATGGTGATTTCAACAATGGTCCCCCACTGGGAAGGAGTTGAGAGAATGGAATAAGAGAAAAAGAGAGAGGGAGAGAGGGAGAGAGGGGGGAGAGAGATAAGGAGGAGCTGAGAACGTAGCTAGAGTAGCTAGGTCTGCTTCATGTGGAGCAAATCACTTTATATCCTTGCTAGCTAGCTAACTAGCTCTAAAGCTGACCAGGAGTAAACCTGCTGTGCCTTGTTTGAGGTTTCCTCAAGGAACTTCATTAACCTGTGCCTCTTTGTCATCCAATACCCTGAGCAATGATATTAGCAAACATCATGTAGTGTCCTGTTACCTTTGTACCTGGCTGGAAAGGCTTTGCTGCGAGGCAGCTGTCTTTGATAGACTTACAACTTGTTTATGCATAATGGATGCAATTGAAGACAAATATCTATCACTGTCAGGCCAAATTATTAATTAGCAGTCACTGTCTACTGTTTGTAATCTGATTAAAGCCTTTTCTGTTAAGTTTCATTATAATCCCCACAAGTTGTATCGGATTGCTCTCCACAGCGTGCACAGTGTGTGTATACAGTTAATGGATTATTACCATAATTGCCATGCCATGTGGTGTACGGTGTTGATGGATGCCACGCTCGTGTTGCAGGTAGGAAGACTGTTTGTGCCTGCCTCTAATTTGTGCAATTGTCCACGTGTTCTTTGATGTGGTTAACTTAATGACGGTAGAGTGTATTGTTATTGGGCCAATTAGCAGACCACCTGTACAGCCGATTCTCTTGTAGGGGGCCAGTGGCTGTTGTTGATAATGAGAATGTGTACGTCTTCTTTCATTGTTAATCATTATTACGTGTGTATGTTTGTATGTGGGTATGTGGGTAGAGACACATTTTTGTGTTTATGTGTGTACACACATACACACATGCACACACATGCACTGGCATATATAGAGCTAGAAGAATGTTGGTGTTATTTCTACACATTCACAAACATACACACTTACACACTTACACACACATGCACTCACACACATGCACACACACACACACACACACACACACAGGGGGACAGCAATCAGTCCACGTCCCAGCGTTCCTTCCATCCTGATGAGATGATGTCCCAGTCTCACCTCGAGGTAGACACCCTCTACTACCTCCAACACCAGGTCCATGCCGTTGTCTCCCGTCTCTGTGAGCCCATAGCGGGGCTGGACGCAGCACACCTCGCAGAGTGCCTAGGTTGGTGGTTGTTTGGGAATCACTATACCGATAGGTGTTGCTGTGTATAATTGATGGACTCATTATTGTTTAATTGGGCAATTTTGTCAATTAATTTCATTATTTTTGTTGTGGGAGGTGACAATGTACACTTGTAGTGAGTCACGAGGTCTGTTGTCAAGTCATATCAGGCGCTAGCTAGCTATCTATAGGCCTTGCAGCTCAGGCTCAACTCTGGTACATAATTCCACGGCATATTATGGTCATAGTATAGGGTTGGGCCTAGACTAGTAGACAGCTGCAGTATGTGTATGTCTGTAAATGTTATGTGGTGTGAGTGTATGTGTGTTACTACTGATATAGTGCATTTGGACATTTGATTACTGCATTGAATAATTCAGTAGACATGCCATGATGAATAGATAATTAGGAAGTCAGTGTCCACATTTCAGCTCCTTTCTCATGGAGGTCTTCTCTGTTGGAATAGTAAATTTATACACTACTCATAATTATTGGTGAAATTTCTAACTCTCCCCCCTCTCCCCCTCCCCCCTCAGGTCTTGACCCCTCTAGCTATCGCAGTACTTCCACTGCTTATACTGAGGAGGATGGTGAGGATGGGTCAGGGGGGCCCACCGGGGGCCAGGACCTGTTCCAGGACACCCACCCCCTCACGGTCACCTGTGGTCACTGTAAGAAGGTGGTTCAAGTGAGTGGATCCCAGGTGAGGTGCTACTACAGAGAGTCAATGACTGGCATTTCACTAACTTTTAAATTTTGAAATTGTACGAATGTTAATTTTTTTTATTCTCAGACTAAACTATCCGGTAATGTAATATCTAGATGGACAAAGAGTTAATATAACCAAGTGGTTTGTGATCTGTTAGTGGGGGAAATCTTTAAGTGGTGCTAAGAGTTTGAAAGAATTGTTCTCTCTGCCTGTTTGACTCCCTTGGCTGAAGGAAAACAAACGTGTTGTTTTTTCCCCTAGTTCAGTTATTCGTGTAAACACACACACACTAAGCTAAGCTCATTCTTAGGTGATTACATTGTGGTTTAAAACACAAATGACATCACCATTAAAGCATCTTTAATTGATATCATAATACAGATCAATGACATCATTGTAGTTTATGTGATGCAATAAAGAAAGCAAACACAACCACGTACAGCCCCTGGATAGTGAAGAAAAAAATTTCCTAGGGATCCAAATTTTATGAGAAATGTGACTTTGGTTGTGAGCACCAGCTTCCTGGGCATTTGGTCTCCTCAAACTATCATTTATCTTAATCTACTCTTGTATGGAAATGCATGTCAGCGTCAATTTTCATTATCAAAAGTCGGTTCATGTTGTAACTACAACCCACTGATAATTCTCTTTAATGTCTGCTTCAATATGGTGTGTTTTGCAAGAGCAGGGAATTCTCTAGTCAAAATGATGTCTATATTGTTGTTCTTAAAGCAGATGCCTACCCAGGCCTATTTACTTCATAACAGCTGCTACCTTTAATTCACTTTCAAGCGGTATCCTAAACAGCCTCATTTATTTTTTCATTTTAAAATAGCTACCATGTTCAGCCTTCCAAGAAACTCCAAATCTTGCAGTTGAGCACCACATGAAATATTTTTCTGCAAATCAGCACACTTGTAAGCTTCATAGGAATTTTAAAAGCAGTAGCCTCCACATGCAGCATTCATCACATCGAAGCATAATGTCAACATTTTTAGCATGTTAAGGTTGGTTATTTTGAGTGGGCGGTACTTTAGCTATGACTAATTTAATTAGTGAATTGTGAAGGGGTGTGTCCAAGATTTCTATATCAAAATATACAATTGAAAATTAAAGTGTTCAGGATTCGTGCAAAAAATAGCGACCGGAAGTTGTCTTCGAACAAGTGACCAGAAATTAGACCACATCAAAGTACTTCAAAGCATTCTTTGAAAACCACGCACCACAGGCACTTAAAAAAAATATTACTCCTAAAATACTGTATGGGTGTATCTTTAGGATGGTGATATGCATGAAAATATGCAAGTTTGCAGGATGGCTAGCGGAGAGTGTGTGCTAGCTGTGACTTCGAAGCTTGGCAGGCGTATCACCTCTGACCTCTGACCCCTCTGCCACATTAGTGAGCTCAAAGTGAGTCTGTACAGGAAAAGTTGAATTTGACAGGGTTGTATAAAGTCCATTTTTCTTCCGTGGTGGAGANGTCGCAACACTTCCATCTGTTTGGAAGACTCTGCTCCCATCTGTCCTAACTGTCGCCATGGTAAACTGAGAGAAGAGGTGAGCGAATCTCTCTCTCTCTCTCTCTCTCTCTCTCTCTCTCTCTCTCTCTCCCTCTCTCTCTCTAGCTAGGAGCTGCCTGGTGGTGTTTGATAATGTTGTGTTCCCATCACACCCTATTTCGTTATGTCCACTAATTGTGCCAAAACGAATAATTTACAGAATTACCAGCCCTTCTCCTGGAATCCCATACACACACATGCATGTTACATGCCGATCCTGTGTGCCGAGCATGTCAAAAGCTCTTGTTCATTTGTGCATTGCTAATCATAAGCAAGTGTTATGAGTCTTTTCATCAATTCTCCTCATCACCCAGTTCTCAGCGACTGCCCTCTACCGCCAACTGTCGGCCTTTGATATGCTGTTTTCACCAAATGAAGGTAGGCAACTAATTCAATTGTATTGCATGTCACCTAATAAACCTCCCACTGCTAACCTGATTACATCGCCGTACACAATAGGTGTGTCATATGATGCTTTTGATGCCAGATTAGTAGCCACGGCTTTGATGTTTTCAGTTTTAGGAATGACCAAATTCAATTTTAGAATGGTATTTCTCTCAGAGGCAGGCCGTCCCAGGGAAGTACTATAATGTAATAATACAAGATTTTGATTGTAACAAATAATCTTCCTTTATGCTAAAAAAGACCAGTAGTGTAGCACACAGCAGAGAGGTTATGTTAGTGACCAAACCAAGCAATAAGGAGAATGCACTAATAACACAATACAAGCCCTGAGGCTTACAATGTGGTTAGCTGGGTAACTTGATACCTGCTGCAACTGTTGTGTGCACTAATCAATGGCAGGTGGCAAGACTGCTGGAGCTGGTGCTGCTGAAAATGATTATAAGACGATCAAGGCCCACGTTGGTGTGTATCTTCAACAGAATCAGTACTCCAAAATCAATTTGGGAAGACTTTTCCCTGACTTATCCAGTTAAGAGTCATCGATGACATTATTACGATAATGTAGTATCATACGCTACGAGAAATAATTACGTTGTTTTTGTTTTTGATCATGTTTGCTTGTGGCTGCTTGCAATCTCTTGTCCAATGTAATTATTGTCTTTTGTAAATTTCAATTTATCTTCTTTGGTTGCTCTTAACTCCTTTACCTGTGTTCACAGGAGGGGGTCTCTTGAACTAATTATTGTAATAAAAAGCTTTTTTTTGAAAAGATAAATTAATGCAAGCTGGTGTTGAAAGCCAGCTGTTGTTATAATTTGAAGCAGGCGCTGGTTGCTTACTATAGTATTGTAGGAATGATTCAATAAAGAGGGCTGTTTACACCATGTTCAAACAGTTTGTGTATTCAGTGAAAAGGCCCCCTGCAGACTATTAATTTCATGTGGGATGATATAATTACTGTTGTTGTGTGCTGTTCTCGCACAAAGGGCGCTCCGTTGTTACCAGGTAGGGGGTTTGTAACCACCACAATTAGTCAATGCCTTTGATGGAATTGATTTCAGCTATTGAGCGAGCCGTCTTCAAAGTAAACCATCACAGACACTGTTTGCAGCTCAATTAGAGCATGTTCAAAAGTAATTCAGCCCATGTTCTTTGTTCTCAGGCTAATGAGGGTTTTTTGTTCACAGCATTTGACATTTCCTACTTGGAGTCAATACTACTCTGGTGCTAGCTGTGCTTGCGTGTGTGTATAATGGTGCACATGTGATTAATTATAAATGATAATAGCACGCTGGTTATCAATTGCTTTTCATGTCATTTAGGAATAATTGAGTTGTTTAGTGTAACCTGCATAATAAAGTTATATGATGAATTATTTGTTTTATATTCTGGAAATAAATGTTCACAATAGATCGATAGTGCTATGGAGAACATACGGTATGCAGTAGTCCATACAAGAGATCTCTGCAATGATGTGTATAAGAAATTATAATAGAAGGTTAGCTAGTAACAATAATAATAATAATAATAATTTAGTACATGAGATAATAACTGAATGAAGGTACATAGTACTAGTGCTTGCATGATCAGCATGATTAACAGTGAAAGAAGTTAGTTAAGAGCTATATAGCAGATACAAGACTTATATACTATAGTGAAAACTCATTAGATAGTTTGCACTGTTATAAGAAAAAAAACTACATGTCTATGAAGTATGTTTAGAGTATGTTTTAGTCTTAGTGTCCATGGTAGTCAGTGATCAAATTAACAGCAACTGATAAAATCTGTGGTCACATGTGTTGATATTGTTCCTTTGATGTGGTGTTTTGTTTGTGTTGTCAAGTAATAAAGCAAAGTTCCTAAAAGAGTGTCATTAGCCAGTAATTATGGTCCAAACAAACCAAAGAAAATAGAAAAATAGTACAGCTGCAACAATAGCTGAGAGAGAAAGTGATGAGAGAGAGAGAGAGAGAGAGAGAGAGAGAGAGAGAGAGAGAGAGAGACTGCAACAAGATGATGGTGGTACACATGACAATGGTGTGATAAAATTAAGAGAGCGAAAACCAAAAAGAAATGAGAGAGAGGAAAAATGGGTTTGTTATGAAACAGAGTCTGTCTTTGTCGGTGATTGTACTTTACTACCTGCTGGTATTTGTATGAACATTGGTATGGTGCCTTGTGTAGTGGTCCCACCTCCTCCACCCCCTCCAGCCGCTATACTGCTCGGCAGCTGGTTGATTGTTATGAACTGAGGCATCCCACCCGCAGTAGCCAACTGTGGAATGGCAGCTGCATTGAGTTGAGTGTTGAGTCCAACTAGCGGGGTGGATATAATTGGCACTCGCGTTGGTGTGGACAGTATTTGTGGGGCTAAAACGGCAGTTGCCCCTCCCGAGCCTAAAGTGGTCGGGATGTAAGTTAGTACTGTTGGCCAGGATTGCGTTCCTGCGGTGACTAGCTGGATGTTGCCTCCTGAAGCATTTTGTGCACTTAAGATGGTCTTTGTCGTCGCATTGGTCGTGATGTCACTGTTGTTGACAACGGCAGCTATCTGTTGTTGCTGCTGCTGCTGAACTGCAGCTGCTACTGATGTTGCAGCTGCAATGCCTGTAGAAGCTGCAACTGGTGTGTTCATTTGAACAGTAGATACTGGGATCGTGAAGGAATGGATGTCTGGTGACTGCTGGACAGGAGAAGTTGCAGTTTGAGCGTGGTTCTGTTTCTCTCTCTTTCTCCATTTTGCTCGACGGTTTTGAAACCAAACCTAGCAGAGAAATGAGAGTGAGTTGACGTTTTAGCAAGCCATAAGATTGTGTTAACATCAGGACCTATCAACAAGTCATGCCATGCAACCTTGTCATGCAATACCACACAAGTCTTGAATTGCAAGCAGTTAGCTAATTAGGAAGTAGTTTATCAAGCTGCACCCCTTTCCCTACCTCTGACATTATTTTTCTTCCCCTGTCTCATGTCAGGGGAAGAACAAAGGGAACTAGGAAGCAAAGAACACAATCTAATTGTACCATTTTACACAATCGTTACCAACCACATTGTGTGACCTAGACACTGAAGGACTCCTGATCTGCATGCACCCATCTTGATAACTTATCTTTCTTACCTGTACTCTTGCTTCTGTGAGGTCAACACGGTTGGCTAGGTCCTCCCTCGTGAACACATCAGGATAGTGGGTCTTGTCAAACACCTTCTCCAGTTCTCTCAGTTGGTAGCTGGTGAATGTGGTGCGATATCTTCTCTTCTTCTTTGCTCTAAAGCCTAGTTCATCTCCTGCCAGTCCATGTACAAAGAATACAAATTGAATTTTCATTAATTGAATTTGTAAAGATATTTTTGTAATGCATTGTTTGCACTCCAATTTGGCAGGCACAATGGGAGATGCTATTAATCTAAATAGTCATTAAAATTTCGAGTTAATCGAGCCTTTGGTTTGCCTACCTTCCAGTTGGTCCGCAGAATAGTGTCGTATTCCTGCAGCTGCCTGAGAGTAGGGAGGTTGCGGAAGGGCATGGCCAGTTGATGGAGTGTGAGCATTCTCAGATTGCAAGCTTGAACCAGGAGATCCTGTCAGCATATAAATGTGTGAGTGTGTGTGTGTCACAAGTGTTGAGCTAATGCGTGTATGTGTGTGGTACACGCTCTTAAAAATAATTATAATTGCATGCATGAATGTCATTATCTCTTCACAACAAACGCCATAAGAGGCACAAGTGGCTGCATGCACCAACAACCACTCCACAATCGATCACTCCACACCTACTGCAAACATCCTTGCTATATAGACTATCCATCTAGGATAGCTAGCTGTCTCACCTGTTGATGTGGGTGTTAGCTGAGCTGCAGTACTAAGCAAAGGGTCTTGTTGAATGGTAGTTTGCAGAGTCACAGCTGCTCTCAAATCACCGTCTTCTTCGACCGTAGTATCTGCAAATAATATAAAAAAAGACAGGCATTATTGTATAAATCAATGTACACACTTTCCTACATGCAGTATAAAAATTTGCGAGCTGAGACTTTACTAAAACAAGTGGAGAAATGGCCTTTCAGACCCTCCCATGCTCAGTCGCAAATATGCACAGTACTAAATTCTCTGCAGGCTCACCTAACTCGTCTCGATGAGAGTCAAGAGCTTGTTGTTGTGCGAGCACTACCGCAGGCGAAGGGGGAAGGGAGTTCTCTCTCTCACTAGCACTGTTCGGCGGGCTACTGCTGCTCGAATCGCTGCTGGTCTCGCTACCGCTGTCCATCTGTTGCTCGTCTTCTTTCGCTTCAATAATATCATCAATGGAGTGATTTGCAGTTGCTTGGCTCACGTTGCTGGCTCGTTCTATAATAGTCGGTGGCATATCTGCACACTCTTTACTCATAATGCTCCAACAACCTTCTGTCTTCTGAGCACGGTTCCTACCACTCTTTATTGCAACGGAGTTACGAAAGCAATGACGAAAACGAATGCTAATTATTTGCTATGCTTACGATTGACTGGCACCCCAGACAGGTGTAATGCAGCACAAATGATAAAAACAAATTTGTCCGAGGAAGATTAAATGAACACAAAAAGGTGAACATTCCGCGGTCCCTTTGATCTTTAATTGAATATCTGTATGGGTTGGCCCAGGAGCGCAATACTAAATCAATTAGCGCGCATTAATGTGAATCACGTATACTGAAATCACTCCTTTATATAATTCTAAACCAATTAGTAAGTTTTAGTAGCTCCATCAGCAGTCGCAGACAATGTGGCCACCCACTGGTTACTATGCCTGCCGCTCTTAGCTGCCATATTTGGAGCAAAGCAGGTCTTTAATTCTTAATAACTTTGATTGATGCAAGCCAATGCAATGCGCGTTACGCACGCTAATGTAATGAATACTGCATTCTAGACGATAGAGAAGCCACTAAAAGCAGACCGCAAATTAACTCTCCAAGAAAAATAGTGGCCGAGATCAAAGCGATTGTAATTGCCACGCCATTATTTAGCATATCAAGTTAGTCTGGCAGTATAAGCTAAACACCCTTGCTTTGAAAAGAGAGCACTGTCTACAAGTTCTAGTGTCAACTGTGAGAGTACATTGTCACCCAGAGAGAGACAATAAGGCATCAGAATCACATTGCTTTTTAAAAGTATCTAAGGCAAAATGTGTGCATTCAGACGTACATAATTATAATATAATATTATATACAATACACAAATTAAAAAAGAAAGGATGTACATGTTCTGTGCGAATAAATCAATATTATAATCTCTCGCTCTCTCAAAACACACTCCAGAACTTTCTCTCTCTTTTCTCTCTCTCTCTCGGCATGTAGAGTGAGTGCATGGCATGTACAAATATGGCATACAGTGCAATAAAGTGGTCCTGTGTGCTACTGCAAAACAAAACAAAACTTAACAATAACAACAAAAAAATAACACCGATAAACAAGCGTGCTAAAAAACAAACTTGGAAAACCGGTTCATAAACAGACACACACACAACCACTTTGTACTAGCTAGTAAATTTTAACATGCAATAGACAGCAGCTGCCACATATATGCTCATAAGGGTGTTGATGGAGGCAACTTTGGAGATTCACTGATTGTGCGGATTAGAAGTTGAAGCCTCCCTCTGGCATGTTAGAGGGACCAAATTGATATGACTGAGCACCAGCTTCAGGGAGAACAGCACTATCTTCTAGTTCCTGTCCATATGAGTGGATGAGTGCACACAAGATTAATTGCTGTAAATTCTGCTAATTTTCCACAAAAAATTAACAATTATGAGCATTATTGGGAGAGCTTTTGATCATAAAAATTCAACAAATAAGGCTTTTTGCACCACAAAGGTTTTCCCATTGCACACTCACATCTGATGTGAAATATTTGTCTATGATGGTGAAGGCCAGCCGGTAGATGTCCTCATTAGAGTGGTGCTGAAGGTTCTCTATCTTGTCCAGCCCGCCGGCCTCTTCTATTGCTGTGGCTATGAACTCTACATCTGGACCAGCCATCTTTAGCATGTTGGCAAGACCATCCAAAATGACTTGAGCAGTCTGAAGGTAGGGAGGGGGTAGGGGGGTGGGAGAGAGAACATGGCAATAAAAGATATTGGACATCAAATGGTACTTTAGATGAACATTTCTTACTGTATTGTCCTTGCAGTCCAGTAGGTTGCACATCGCTGGTATGGCTCCCTCAGAGACCAAGTAGCTGACTTGCTCTCCATTTCCCCCCACAGTGAAGTTGCTAACAGCCCAAGCTGCTTCCTTCTGAGTTCTGAACTCTCCTTTGGCTAGTGCCTCAATCACAGCAGGGACAAGATTGGCATCAATCACCATCTGAACGACACAGAGAGAATAAATAGCCAACTATTCACACTTAACCTAAAGAGTACCATTACCTGGACTTGATGCATATTGCCAGCTACAATGTTTGAGACTGTCCATACTGCTTCCTGTAAGGGGGAGGGGGAGAGAATACAAAGAAATGAGCCTGTGCAGTTTCATGCGATGGTACACCATCTTACTCTGACGATGCCAGCTCTGTTATGATGCATGAGGTTGAGTAAGTGTGGTAAGATGCCTCCATCAAGGACAGCCTGGGTCTGTTCGTCAGTCCCAGTCACTATGTTCCCTAGTGTTCTCAAAGCAGGCAGCTGCACGTATGTGTGTATGTGAGTATGTGTGTGTGTATGCACATTAATAACTTTGGATGATATTTTGATAGAATTTTCAGCTGATCACTCACAACAATCCTGTTCTCCTTGTGTGAGAGAAGCGGCACTAACTTTGGAATGACACCTGAGTCGACCACCACCTTCAAGTACATGTGTGTGTGTGTGTGTGTGTGTGTGTGTGTTTGTGTGTGTGTGTGTGTGTGAGTGCTGCCCGTCCCTGATGTGTACAAGACCAACCGTCCCACATGCTACGCAAACAACATTAGCCAACAAAGACAAACACTAATAATATTATAATCTCTGCAAGAGTCATTGATTAAACAAATGGCAGTCCAATTAGCGTGAGCCCCCCACCCTCCCTCTACCTGTGCAGCTCTCCACTACTCTCAGCCCACAGACCAACAACACTTATCAAAAGATACATTAACATGGCAACGTAATGATAATACCACAGCATGCGTGGCACACACACACACACACACACACACACACATTAGCGTTAATGTTGTTATTGTAGACAGTTGTGATTAATGGTGTGCACAGTGGAGATTTATCCGCAGTACGAATTACATCTTAATTATATTACTGTCTAAGAATGCCTTTGATGAGGCATAATAGAACTAAATGGTCTAATGACAGCCAACCGGTGGGTGTGTGCAGAGCGTTATGTAATCAGCGGTGAGCTGTGAGACAACATGTTTGGTTGCTTGATGGCAACAATGCGCTGTGGAAAGGAAATAAGAACCCACATCAGAGAGATCGTTGTCAAAAAAACCTCCAAGTGATATAAGCTCCCCTTTCTTGCAAACTGATTACAAAAACCACCTATTGTAAATATTTCAAACTACAAATAACATTATTAGGAGTACACAATGGATGGTTCCCTTTTAGAGAGTGGAGAGTAATTGGCAATTTCCCAGCAAAGAGTTGCATTTCTAGTGACACTTCTGTGATCTAATAAACCAAGAGTAACACAAGTAAGTGAGATAATTAATCTGATAACAAGTAGCGAAGATCAGAGGCTGACAATTATTCAGAACAGGTTCTCCATTTGCCCACCAGCCAAATGTTGCCGCGACTGTGTGTGTGTGTGTGGCTAATTAGTGCCTGGCTTTACATTGAGAGCTGAGGTGAGAACAGTGCATATCCAATTCGTCTGGCCACATTGAAATGCAAATGTCACACTTATTATCGTGCACAGGGTAATAATCTCTCTCTCTCTTGTGAACAGTGATGACTGTATTAGTGCACCATTTGAACACAATGGAACATGTGTAGGACAAGTCAAGGTGTTCTTAATAGACACATTCACAGCTATAATACACTAGACCACCTGATTTATTAGTACGACACACACACACACACACACACACACACACACACTCGCTCACTCAATAGCTAACCTGGATTTGTCTGTCCTTGCCTTCAGCCAGAAAGGAGAGGGCCCAGCAAGCATCCACTCTCACTGAGAGGTCTTGATGTTGAACCAGCTCAACAAGAGCAGGCAATGTCTAGAGAGAGAAAAGAGAGATTAAATTCCTCAGGCACTGCGATGATTAATTCAATGACAGAGTTCTAAAGTTGCAAGATGCATACTCATGATTATGTATGGAATCTATTTGTAGTTTTTTAATTGTTCACTAGAAATTGGGCATAAATCTCAAATCTTGTCAAAATAGAAAGGGATTATAATATCATTCCTGCCCATCGACACTACACGTGAGATTGGTATGCGAGATGACCCTGTCTCATCCACACTCTGATCTATTGAATTTGTCGATTAAATCAAGACAAGCCGACTGCATGCTTCACAAGAAGACCACCAATTACGCTAGATTGGATTCTACAGACGGAACATTAGCCTACGACATGCAATCTACATTGGTTGCTAGGGAGCCAGGGAGAAGCTCACCAGGCAGCTCAGGCAGGCACACAGACAGTGTATCAGTAAGAATCACAAGTGCATGCAGTATGTACACATGGCCGGCAGTCAACCATACAACAGTGATTAATTAGCAAATAATTCAATTTGTAGGTGGGTGTGGCTCTTTGTGTCTTTGACCACACCCACTCATTGAAAGGAAGCGGTGCTGTGTGGGCCTGCAGCAACTATCAGAGGTCCACATGTAGCAACTGTCCTCCCACTGCTGGTGGACATGTACATGTACAGATGCATTACATTAGAGGAACTTCACATGAAAAGAGAGAAATTTTAGTAAGAGAACATGGCCTTCATTCAAATCCCTCAACCCTGGATACCATCCATCCCAGTGCCTGGCCTACTGAGGCACTCCCTATTGTGTGTGTACAGTTGGTCCTGTTCTGGTCTGTGTAGCTTGTGCTTACTTTACACATTGACTCAAAGGGTGGAGGAGGGTTCTTATTGCGGCACAAGTTAGAGAGGGTCCAGGCGACGTTTCTCAGGAACACCACCTACATACATGAAATGTCAGAGCAACACACTTGAACATGACATGGATACTTCACTATTGATGATGACATCAGTTATACAAAGAACTTCAATATAATATGCTACACCCCCCCCCCCTTCAATGACCAACAGAAATATCAGAGCAATACAGCAACAACAGTAATACAATTAGAACACACACGCAACAGGAAAAAAGATGAATGTCTCAATAATTTTATTTAAACTTTTCAAACAAAATTAGCAATGTCCCCCTCAACTCACAGGGGTCTCTGGGTTGACAAATGCCAGCAGGGGGTCGATGAGTCCTTGTCCAATGACGTAATCCCTACACTCTGATCCATCGCCTGTGATGTTACCCAATGCCCAAACAGCTTGCTCACAGACAGGGGGCTGGGACGATTTGAGCAATTCAATTAGTAGAGGGACGGCCCCACACTTGACCACTGTTCTTGTCTGTTCTGAAGTGCCTGAGGCAATGTTAGTGAGAGCCCATGCTGCCTCAAATTGAAGCAAGTGACTGGAAGTTTTGGGGGAAAGAATACAGAAGATGAGATCTTGTACAAAAAAAAAACAAAAAAAAAAAAAAAAAAAAAAAAAAAAAAAAAAAAAAAAAAAAAAAAAAA
>CAXIPT010000005.1:6227251-6275713 GCA_964030475.1 Tethya wilhelma | reverse complement strand
CACACACACACACACACACACACACACACACACACACACACACACACACACACACACACACACACACATCTACACCTACAACAGTTGAACTTCAAAACAGCTTCGATATCTTTCATCGTTGTCTGGCTGTGGTCTATGGCACGTTCTTTCTCAATCTCTACTCCAAAGCAAACGCTCCCTGTCTTCTCTGCCATGGCTGCAAGAGCCTCTACCCTCCTGGGCAGTTCATCCACCACAACTGCCCCGCCCTGCCTCCCAACATTGTCCCCTGCCGCTCTAGAATGTGGAGGAGATGTCTGGTTCCTCTTGTGTCCCAAGGAATCGACAAAGCACAACAAAAACAACGCTGGAAGTATGTTTTGGAGAAGTTTTCGCATGCAGCCACCATTGCTGCTAGAAGGAACCCCATCCCTCCAGAGGCAGAAGCCCAGTTGCTGGAGATGCCGGAGCTAAAGAGAGGGAGGTTTGTGTCAGGTGGGAGCAATGGTGCCTCTTCTCAGCGACGTGGCTCTAAGGCAGCCACTGGCAGCGATGAGGAGATGAGCAATGGGAAGGGACACGACCAGAACCTGCTGGACATTGAGGCAGACGTGAGTTAGAACTTTTCTCTAAATATAGTCAAAACACTTAATTAGTTTGTTGATCAAAGATCGTTTCTTGTTTATGTTTATTTCCTTCGTTGTTTTTTGGCCAACAGAAGTTGTTCATACAAGCACAGTACGATGTGTGTATTAGTAAGATTAGCTCCTGGTCTGTTGTTTGCAGGACTATGATTCTGAGAACTCTCCAACTGAAGATTCCACCAGGAATGGCCATCATGGTGCCTTTCCTTCATCACCTCTAGGTAGGCTGGTGACTCTTTGAGGGTTAGAGGGGCCTGGTTTTAGAATGGTTTTGGTGTATAGCTAATGTATGTGTTCAAGTGCAGATGTGCATGGGTGTATGGGTGTATGGGTGTATGGGTGTAGGTGTGTGGGTGTGTGGGTGTGTAGGTGTGTAGGTGTGTGTGGGCCTGTGGGTGTTTGTGAAGCTCAAAAAGTTGTTTTATCCACACACATACACACACACTTTCTCTCTCTCTCTCTAGCTCTGGCTGAACAACTTGTTTCTGAGGTCAAGAGACTCCAACAAGAACTAGCTGTAACAAAGTCAAAACTTCAGTCTGCTAGTGAAGTGATAGCCAAGATGCCATCTGAAGGTATAGCATCTCTCTCTCTCTCTGTCTCTGTCTCTCTCTCTCTCTCTCTCTGTGTGTGTGTGTGTGTGTGTGGGATCTAGTGAGACTTGTTTGCACACAGACTGAATGGTGTGTGCTAAACAGAATTGCTTTGAAATTGCCAACTGTTTGTTACGTTAACTTTATAAGCGCCTTCTTTAACTCTATCTCTAATCACACACACACACACACACACACACACACACACACACACACACACTATAGCAATGGGATATATACGTAAAGAGATATTAATTTTTAAAAATGTTAAGAGCTCTCTTGATAGTTCTACCCATGTTTAAGTTGACTGTGTGTGTGTCTTAAGAACAGAGCCTTCTTTTTTTGCTTGAATTTGAGACTGTTTATCCATTAGCCCATCCCACACGTAGCCTACAGCCTTCATTGGCAGTGCTGGTGTGTATATAGTGTGTACTACCCACAAACACTCGTGGTGTGTGTATGTGTGTGGGGGGGTGTTTGTCACTGCTAGACATGTTATCGATCACACATACACCTCTCCCACACGTGTTTGAACACACACACACACACACACACACACACACACACACACACACACACACACACACACACACACACACACACACACACACACACACACACNCACACACACACACACACACACACACACACACACACACACACACAGCTTGCATGCGGGAGCAGCTGGCTCAGGCATTGGCTACCCAGCAAGCCCTCACAATGGAGAGAGACCAGGCCAAGGAGCAGTGCAGACTAGCTCAAGAGAAAGCTGCAAAATTTGAGAGCCAGTTAGCATCTTTGAGACAGGTGTATGGTAAGTGCATGTGGCTAGCTGCTGCCCATTTTGATGATGGTCATCAGACCTGGCATTGGTTTGCATTAAATCCCAGCTAGTTCTCAAGGTTTTTCCAATGGCTTTTTATGTATGATCTGTACGTAAGACAGTCAATGAGTTAGTGTTATCTTTGCCTCACACAGGTGAGATGGAGAAGCATTTCTCTGCGTGATGGACACTCAATAAACCACAAGAGTATATAAACTTCTGCTCTCAGTACTCATGCCATGATATTCACATGTACCTGTTATATAGTGTGTACACACAGCCACCGTTATCAGTCCACTTTGAGTTTACTTAGTAATAATAAATTATGATTGCATTATTGTTGAATTTTTGAAGTAATGTAGCCTAGCTGCACATGCTCTGTGGTTGTAGTGCTCAGTCCTCCACACTGTCAGGTGGAGCGTCAATGAAGTATTTCATCTCTCCTTCTTCTTCTTCACTCTCCAAGGACTTGATCCTAAGAAACTCTCCAGGAACATTCTTAGAAGAAGGTGCTTCGCTAACTGGAGCAGTAGATCGGTTGGGGTTAGTATTATCCAGTAGGAGTTCTTTGTCACTTGATGGTTGCTCATGGTCATTCGTGGTCATTGTTTGGTCATTTGTGGATAATTTTGTAGCATCCTTTGTTGCACTATTGTCCTCAGTAGTCAGCATTGAGGCACCAATGGTCACCAGTGGTTTGGGAGTATTGTCACTAAACACTGGTCCATCAGTAGGTAGTTGAGTGCTGCTAATGATGGGGGCATCCCCTACAGCTGCCTCGTTATTCTCCTCAAGGCGGGCCTGTTTGATTGAAGGGTCTGCCTCTAAAGGATATGACAAAGGTCGTTTCAAACTTTGACCTCTTGTTGAGGGTTCATCAACGGGGGTCAGGGAGACAGGAGGGGGGACGAGTTGTGATAAGGGAATTGGATTGCTTTCCTCCATGTGGAGCTCCCTGTTCGTTAGCATATCTTGACTAATATCTTGGCTTGAGGAGTGATCCATCAGACTCTCATGAGCAGTTACATCACTATGATGTAATGGTAAAATAGGCACTACAGCAGGATGCTGAAGAAGACTGCACTGTTGAAGAGCCAGCTCACAAAACTCCTTTACCTACGATTTTTTTTGGTTGGTGTAATGATGATCTCATTCAGGACATGAAAGACTGACCTTTGAACTCTTGCTTGTTGCACATTGCTCACTAAAAACATGTATGGCTGCACCAAGAGGTGGAGTCAAGGTACCGTTGCTAGCGGTTACACCACCTAGCAGTAGTTTCAACCACAATAAGGTCTCTTGTTCATCATCATTGGAAGGGGTGGAGCCTGGGAGTGCCCGGGAGAGGAGGGCAACCAGTGAAGGAGGAAAGACGGGGGAACTGCAGTCCACCAGGGAGGAGAGGGCTCGCAGACTGGACAGCCTCACTTCACGGTTGTCTGCATGGAGCAGGAAACGTGTACAACAATATTATACACTTCTTTGTTAGCCTCAAAAACCAGGCCTTTCCTGCTTGCTTATTGCTTTGCAAATTTAATGACATTCTATGCAGTTACTGATACAACGTACTTACCAGCTGCTCTGGTGTTGATTGAACTCAACAAGGACTTCACTATGACTGAGAGAAAGCTAAACTCACAATCACGCCTAACTTTTACCCACGCAATGAAAGCTCTGTGCACAGCCAACAGCAAAGAACTGCAAAAATAATGACAAGATGTTCCAACATACAACTTAACTTCATGTGGAACGCAGGCTCTAATCTTACGAATTTTGAGCTGTCGTGATCTCTTGTATAATAGCTGTCTCAATGTGTGAGGAATATGGTAGGAGGTGGGAGTGGCAGGAACCAATGAGTGTGGTGAGGACGGTCCACACAGCTATGTGGATGAGTGGCAGCATGGAGTGTAGGAGGAGGGCTTCGGTTGAACTGGCAGACACCTGTTACCAATTACAAGAGGATGGGCTTGTTTTTATCAGACACACCAACTGATTCAATGCTAATTAATTGAATTACAAGAAGGTGGAGTTACTTCATGATTAGCTTGTCTGCTAATTAACATAACAAGCTTAATTAATTGAACATTAATTATGTAAGTCACACCTGTTGTTGTTGAACAGACAATCCAAATGAAACCACGCCCACTATTCTCTGTAGCGGGACACCAGCTGCACTGCATCGTGGGGGAAAGAGAAGAGAGTAGCAAAGAGTGCGTGAGAACACACTGACGTGTTGCAGCAGCTGTGCAGAGGCAGTTGGTTCCTCTAATGGCAGAGCAGGGGAGTTGAAGTAGGAGAGATCAAACGTCAAACTCTCACGAAGGACTAGAAAAGTGCAGTTGATATAAGTGTTAGATGCTCGGACAGGTTATATTCAGCACTCACTATCTCAGCCTAGAAAAGGCATAAGAAGCCAAGATTAGTACCATTGCGATGAGTGTGAAGAGAGCTTTCAAATGATATAATTTATATCCAAATTTGAATTTTGACCCAAATCATCAAAATCATGGATTATAGCCTTTGGCTGAGTGCGATTTTATTGATAAAAAAAATGGTCATTTCCCAATTTCCCAAATAAACCATACCATTTTATAGCTCTTTTTGTGCTGATAGCAATGGCACAAGTCTCAGCTTCTCACAGCCTTCCTAGGCTGTGATAATGTGATGAGACCGACCCACTGAGAACACTAGTAAAACATTACACAGCAATGAGAAGCCAAGAACCATCCATCACCTGGTTTATAAGCTGAACTGAGGGCAGAATGCAAGCCAGAGAGTGTGCTGTGAACCAGAGCAGACCATTCTTGTGTGCTGTTCAGACACAGAAGCACCAACAGCCGACTACATTCCTACAAGGAAAGGGGTAAGAATGATAATCTTCACAAAATTATTATTTTTGATTCACTATCAACTAACTTGTGACAGCTGTACAACCTCACTGAACATTCCAATCAATGCCCACTTCTTCAATTGAGCTCTGTATTGAGAGCAGGCAGAGTGGAACTGGACAAGACACTGATTGACGACGGTGAGTGCCATGACCTGGCAAGATGGTGGTCCCCCCATGAACCAAAGGAGGGAGTTCATCACTCCAGAGAGACAGGCGGAGGAGAAGTCACGAGCTAGCTGAGATGAGGAGTGCAGGCGATGGAGGAGTGATGCTAGGGTAGTGAACACACTCTCCAAAACAGAACCATCTTTAGTTGTCTAAAGAATTTTAGATAAAGCGATTAAAAAAAAATTTTTTTAAACATAAAATCTGTTTTACTTGGAGGTGGTGAGTGAGAGAATTGCACCATTTCTGGTAACTGGCACTCAACACAGGGTCTGTGGCATGGGAAACTGCCTCTCTTAGCAAACGCAGCCCCCACACAGACGGCTCAGGACCCCCTTCCAACGCTAGAAAGGTCACATCAGCAGCCTGAGACGGTGAAACACACACACAGTAACAATGTTTCATCACAAACAGTTTCCTTGCACCTTGGTACTCCACAGTTGCTCACTGCTCAATACACTGGCTGTTAATATACTCTCTCTGGACACTACATTGGGTCTGTCTTGGTCGGCAGAACTTCTCTCCACCTCCCAAGAGAGTAGCAAATCAGCAGCTTTATTACTGCTACTGGCTTGCATGATTTCCTGTACCACGTGGTTGACGATTACTAGATTCGTATTTTTACTCCGTATACTAAGACATTCAAACTGACTAACAGCAAACATTAATGAAAATCAGTAACAATGGCAAGAACCAATTAATAATGTAGCATGCATTATCAATAAATTAGCATCACTGTCACACATCCATCAGTTAAAGTCCAATTTCTCTTCAGTCGATTTTCACAATGGAGTAGATTCGCCTCACAAACAACAGACAAGCCACGAACCCAATGGTGCCTAAGAGAGAGAGAGAGAGAGAGAGAGAGAGAGAGAGAGAGAGAGAGAGAGAGAGAGAGAGAGAACAAACAAGTGTTACAGCAACCTTCACTACCAATTTCACAGCTATCTAAGTTGCCATACCAGTGAGCAGGAAGAAGAGGAACACCATTATAAAGGTGTAGCCAAAGAACAAGAGATAAGACAGGAACCCAGTAATGGTGGTTCTGTAGACAAAGTAATGGATGGAGAAGAGGAAGAGATAGAAGCCTGTTGTCCCAGTGGAGAAGAAGGACCTCCACCACCAGCGATAGTCCTCAGAGCAGAGGTGGAAGTAGCAGAGGAGGATGGAAGTCTCCGCACACACCACAAGGAGGACCAGGAAGGCTAGCATGATGAAACCAAACATGTAGTACATGGAGCCAGACCTGAGGGGAAGAGCGAGGTGAGAGAGAGAAAGAGAGAGAGAGAGAGAGAGAAAGAGAGAGAGATAGCATCAACACCTAAAGATAATTTCAATTTCATTTTTAACACTGTACAGTGGGTAAATGTGGCAGGCTTAAAATTTGGCAAATTCGCATTTTAGTATGATTGATTTAATTCTGCACACTGTGTCAATTTAGATGTAAGTGCGTGCATTTGGTGATTTTTAAATTGGCAATTTGCAGAATAATTCGCCAAATCTACCCACTATATGGTATACACCACATATAATTTTAGTCCACAAAGTTTTCAGGTATGAGTCCATTTCAAATGATTTGGCTATTGTAAAGTATACATGAATTGTGTGCTGTTGCACCTGACTCACCAGATGCTGTTGAGAATGAAGAAGAGTTGAATAAAGATGCAGCCAAAGGGAAGGATGCCTCCCATGAAGGAGGAGGGCACGGAGTGGGAGAGACAGCTCTGATCGGGAATCTCTCGCGGGATTTGATTTGTGTTAACAGGTTGTTGAACAGCCTGAGGGCAAGCACAAACACATAACAGACATGGTCGGAGAATCATACGAGGGTAAAGCTTACTGGCTTTCTGAAGCCCAAGAAGGCTCCAAAAAAGGTGAGTGGAACAGAGATCCCGAACCAGAGACAGAGCAAGGCCAGGAGAGTGGTGAAAGGAATGGCAGCTGAGGAGCCGGCAGACCACAGGAAGAGGTTGAGAGTGAAGAACACCACAAAGATGATCCCAGATACAAAGAAGGATGTCATCAAAACATTGCTCTTCCAACGAAGACCTCCCATCACTGAATAAACAAAATTCAAATTAGCATAATCAGAATAATCAATCAATGAACATCTTTGGCTCACTCTTGTAGAGGCGTGCTGAGATGTAGCCAGAAACAGACCCAAGGAAAACATAGAACACCTGTGAGATGAATATTAATACATGAAAGTTAATTGGAAAAAACAAACAAAAAAACCAGCTGAGAATCAAACCCAGGTCTTTCAAATTCTAGTCAAATGCTCTTACCACTGAGCTACAAGAACTCACTGGCAACGAAGCAGAGAATGAAAACTACGATATTAGGAACAGTACTGAATACAGTTCACTGACCAGGACAGCTGTCATGAGAGCTCCACGGTTGGGAGGAGAGAGAAAGCCGAGGCAAGCAAACACCAGAGCTACGAGGGTCATGCAGATGATCTGAGCTCCATTGCCGACAAACACTGAGAGAAGCATGATAGCTGTGGGAGGACGGAACACATCACCGTGAACCAACTTCCAACCAAAGTCCTCTTGGATGTCCTCCTAAGGAATGGAAGGGAATAAATCTTTGTCACTTCTGTCCACACACCCCCCACACCCACTCACACTCACACCCACACACTCACAGAGGCTTCACTCTGATTATATCTCATGATGTCACGATGCAGCGATCGAATGAGTATCATCCCAACCATGGCGGAAAGAAAGATAGTGATGAGAATAGAGTTGATGAGAGAGAACCACTGCACACTAGTCTGAGAGACGGAGCTGAGGATGTAGTCCCACCTTGAAGCCCAGCGAATGTCAGTGGAGTTCTACAGAGGACACAAGGATTTTATAGGATTGTACTCATTTTACATTTTTTCAACGTGAAAGAAAGTCAGCTGCAAGACAATGGGAGGTAACTTACTTCAAATTCAATGCTGTAGGAATAGGTGATTGTGAAAGTTTCCTTATCTTTGATTTTCTTGGGCAGTTTCAATGGTTTGTCTTTGCATGGAAAGCTCTCACAACTCTTCAGTTGAACCTGAGCTCTGACAATCCTTCCGTCAGTGAACTTGTTGCCTTCAGTACCACTATGATAAGAGATCACTATTTTGTGATGATTGAAGACATAAGTAGCTCCTGGCTCTGAAAGTGTACTCTGATATAAAGGAATTACATCATAACTGAGCATGCTCAGTAAGTCAGAATCTCTAATGGTACTTACAGAGAGGTAGCAGGCGTCATGTTTGTCTCCATTAGTATTCACGTAGCAACCAACTGGGAATCTTGTGGTACAAAATGGCTGGTCACTTTCCATGATTTGGTAGCACCACGTGACAGGCATGTTGTCAATCACCCATTGGTGCATGTAGCTCTCATGGATTCTCTCTCTCAGAAACTCCAAGTCTTTTCTCTTCTTCTTAGTGTACTCAACGTTACACAGCTTCTTGTCTGTCTCATTCTTAGCAAAGGAGATCTACACATGTATGGGTGTGGCCGACATTTCATACTGTATATTCCTGGATAATGCAACCAATGATTCACTCACTTCGTAGGCAGAAGCTCTCAACCGTTCACCAAACACAACCTAGAGAATTAACAATTTTTATGAGGCACAGCAAACCATATACATGTAGCTGTTGATATCAGCAACACACACACACACACACTGTACAATTACCTGTCCCAGGTTTTCCACTGGGTCCTTGTCTTTTGAGTCAGTGTCTTTGACTGGACAGAAATCAAAACTGAAAAGGAACACATCAATGGAGCACACAAATTGTGACTTCACACCCCAAAACAGAAATGGTGCGCATTACCTGGAATACTCATAGGGAACAATCGTTTCTGTAGAATCCAGCTTATTTACATGAACGAATACTTGGGACTGGATAGCAAACGATACAAACATTAGCAAAACTTATAAAATGGACCGTCTACGCCAGTCGATCTCACTGGCTTACCCGACATTTTGGGTGGTTGTCGCTCTTCAGAATCTCCTCCCTACAGAAGTCAGTCGGCGACAGTCCCGGCAAATAAAACGCATCAACTGTACAGACCAACAGCGCTACTGTTAGGCAACTCCACGCTGATCCTTTATCCATTGTGATAGCAAGAGATGCTCCTAGTGATGATGATGGCGCTGTGGTATCACAATTTTTGTGCCACGTAGTTTCGTACAACTTGGCATGACCTGTCGGTTACGTTATTTAATTTTTTGCGCGGGAAATTCAAACTATAACATATACACGCGGGAAATTCAAATTGGAATATTGAAGCAGATGGAGTACAAAAACCATAATATTGAGTCATAATTATTTACAGTTTAGTAGCCTCTTCAGGTTCAAGTTGTGCTGTAATTGGTTCCTTCTGAAGCTTTAGGGATGAATCCTGACATGGAATGGTTGGAAGGCTTTCTGTTTTTGTTTGTGAGAAGTCAGTTTCAAGGACTTTGGACATGACTTCACTGCTGGCAGCTGCTGAATCCTGCTCATTATCATCTTCTCTTGTTGAGTAGACCTTCCAATATACAACCATTGAAACCAAAAACCCAACAGAACCTAAGTACAGATAGATGTGAGTATTAACTATCAAATATTACACANTCTCTCTCTCTCTCTCTCTCTCTCTCTCTCTCTCTCAGTCTAATTTCTCCGAGCTGATCCGCCACATTGTGATGCAGTGCAAGCACAGTATCATCTACGATGAGTACATGCTGGACACCCTCATTGTCTGGCTGGTGGGCTTCACTGACTCTCAAGTGAGGGCCTTCAGGCACACCTGCACCATGGCATGTAGGTTGGGGGCATCATAGCTAGGAACAAGGCTTATACTTGTGATGGTATTGGAGTCCCAAATAGTGGGATCAATGTGTGTGTGTGTGTGTGACTGATTTTATTTATCGTGACAGTCACATTGATCCCATGTGTGTGTGTGTGTGTGTGTGTGTGTGTGTGTGTGTGTGTAGGTATGAAATTGGTCAGTAGTCTGATTGATGTGGCGAAGTTTGTCAACGTGGAACTGGACAATACACAGGTTAGTCTTAAGTGAGATTATCATGTCATATCCTACAGTGCAATACTTACACATACACACCCTCACATCCTCACACACACACACTTCCACTCAGCGTCAAGTGGAGGCTGAGCGTAAGCGCCAGCTAGAGAAAAGGTCCGAAGTGGGTCAGGCTAAACTGGAGAAGCTGGTCTCCAAGAGAGGTGACCTCCAGAAGAACAAGTCAGAGCTAGAGGACACGATGAAGGGTCTCTTCTCCAGTGTGTTCGTCCACCGCTACAAGGACGTGAGGTCTGAGATAAGAGTGGTCTGTATCTCAGAGCTAGGCGTCTGGATGATCAACTATGGGTGGGTCAACTTGCATTACTGCATGGCCTAATTAATGTTAATTATTTACTAATTATGAAGCTAATTAATTATTAGTGAGGTAATTAATCGTTTGTCATTAATTGTAATCAGGAAGTAAACGAGTATTGGTTTTTCAGACTAATATTTTTGCTATCAATTAATAGACTCACTACTGCTACAATTTTAAATTGAATAAACAACCAGTTTCATTTGTGATCTATATATCATGATTATAATTCATTATTGTCCCCCAGTGTCAAGTTCCTAGCTGATAACTACCTCAAGTACGTTGGCTGGATGTTGTATGACAAGGTTGGTGATGTCCGCCTCGCTTGTCTCCAAGTCCTTGAGGCTCTCTACGAGTCCAGCGACACCGCACCCCATCTGGAGCTCTTCACAGAAAGGTTCAAGGTTCGTTAATTAGTAGAAGTTGGTGTGATATGAGCCATACATGATACAAGTACCGTAGATTGGGAAAATTTCTTGTTCAAAATATTTTGTAAACAAACTTTCCGGATATTTTTTCATTTTTGTAAATGTGGGTCATGCAAAAATTTTTAAACGGGTCGTCACGTTCAAAAGTTAACATTTTAAACTTTCACAGATTTTAATTTTACATAAACGCAGTGTTGTATGAAAAATTTTGAACTACGAAAATTTCCCAATTTATGGTATGTCTTTATTATAAGTTATAAATTGCATTTGTGATTCTGTAATGGAATCTGAATCAGATGCACCTGATATGCTGAATCAGCAACTAGTATTACACTCCTCTAAATCATATGGGTGTGCTAATTAGCTGACCACACCCCTCTCTCCCTCCTAGTCCCGCCTCCTCTCCATGAGACTGGATGTTGACGAGCATGCTGCAGTGACGGCCATCTTGGTCCTGGGTCACATGCAGGCCCTGGATCTCCTTGATTCTGAAGACTCCCAGGAGGTGTGTGAGCTCCTCTTTCTGGAGAACAAGGCCATCAGTCATGCAGCTGGGCAGTTTGCTGTTGGTTATTTGTTCTCTGACGATTTCATGACAAGAGCCAAACAGAAGAAGGTGCTCTCGGGTGAGGAGAGAGAGAGTGTGTGTGTGTGTGTGTGTGTGTGTGTGTGTGTGTGTGTGTGTGTGTGTGTGTGTGTGTGTGTGTGTGTGTGTGTGTGTGTGTNTATGTACATATCTTAGAGATTTTTCTTGGTAAGTGTCCCACAATCGTCGAGTCTTTCTTTACAGCAACAGCATATATGTCTGCTGCATTCCCACACTCACACTGACATTCCAACTCTTCTCTGATGACTGCATCCCAAACGATGCTGTTTACATGGTATCCTCGAAAACAAGACTCTTTCTGAAGCGTCTCCATATTTACATCAGCTGCTCAGTAGCTCACCCGCCTTCAAAATGTCACTTGCCAGTCACCACTGAGTCTTTGAGCTTCACACGTGTCAAGCNAGGTTCAAGGTTCGTTAATTAGTAGAACTTGGTGTGATATGAGTCAGACATGATACAAGTAGATTGGGAAAATTTCGTGTTCAAAATATTTCGTAAATAAACTTTCCAGATATTTTTTCATTTTTGTAAATGTGGTACATGCAAAAATTTTTAAACGGGTCGTCACGTTTAAAAGCTAACTTTCACAGATTTTAATTTTACATAAACGCAGTGTTGTATGAAAAATTTTTGAACTACGAAAATTTCCCGATTTTATGGTATGTCTTCATTGAGCTTATAAGGTTATAAGTTGCATTTGTGATTCTGCAATGGAATCTGAATGAGATTCACCTAAAATGCTGAATCAGCAACTAGTATTGCACTCCTCTAAATCATATGGGTGTGCTAATTAGCTGACCACACCCCTCTCTCCCTCCTAGTCCCGCCTCCTCTCCATGAGACTGGATGTTGACGAGCATGCTGCAGTGACGGCCATCTTGGTCCTGGGTCACATGCAAGCCCTGGACCTCCTTGATTCTGAGGACTCCCAGGAGGTGTGCGAGCTCCTCTTTCTGGAGAACAAGGCCATCAGTCATGCAGCTGGGCAGTTTGCTGTTGGTTATTTGTTCTCTGACGATTTCATGACAAGAGCCAAACAGAAGAAGGTGCTCTCGGGTGAGGAGAGAGTGTGTCTGTCTGTGTGTGTGTGTGTGGAGTGTGTCACTGCCTTTAGCTACCCACTTGATGTGTGTGTATGTGTTTGATATGAAACAGGTCGTAAGAAGCCATCAGATGGTGAGATAATGTTGACTGAACTAATCAAGTTCTTCTGTGAGGTCAAGATTCACGACCACGCCAGTTACTTTGTGGACAGCCTCTGGGACTACACTGAAGTGCTCAAGGTAACGATAGAGTGGACCTGCTAGTAATGATAATGGTTTAATAATGGCTGCATTGGATTAAAAGTCTTCTTAGGAAGCGTCGCAGCCATCATTGCTTTAGAGTGATTCCAATTATGGGTTCTAAATGATTGTTTCATCGTCATTTTGGACAATATCTTGCTTGGAGCTATTCACACACACAGAGAGTGTGTGTCTTAATGGCTTCTCTAACAATTCTAACACGTGTTTTTCTACTCTTGTTTATTCAACGTTTGTTCAATCTGTCGAACATTACACAATCTGTCATGTTTAAACACAATCCTGTGTTTTTTTCTGCGTGCGATTTCCTCTGATGTACGATGTCACACAGCACCATTGTTAACATTAATGCACTCTGTTGCTGCCTAAATAGCCTCCTTGTAGCCTCAAAAGAACCCATCAATCGTGTTCTAATAACTTGTAATTATGTAAACCATCTTGTTCTATTCACTTAAGAGACACGCAAATTTCCTATTAAGTCCTTCTTTATGTGTCCTGCTCCTGTAGTGGGTATTGTTGGACACTCTTTAGTGCCTGTATCTCATACAATCAATGAATGGCCTAAGGCTATTATCTTCCACTCGTGATTGTGTACGTCAACAACCACATTGATGAATTATACATGATTGATGTTGTGTTTCGTGACAGCCCTCCCTCCCTCCCAAGGTGTATGGTCGTGTTTCCGATGTCCGCTACACGTGTCCTCTTGTAGACCCTTTGGCCGATTGGAACTGCCCATGGGAATAAAATAAACACAGTGGAATTGGTTTATCTTTTTAAAGAATTGCTTTACTTTGCTTTTGTTCTTCTTTGTGTCCTACAACTCCCACGGCAAAAGTAACCACTCAATCCTTTCTCATGTGGTTTCTGACTCTTTTCAAGCCTGTTAGCCATGGCTAGCTGAGTTTATAACCTCTCCTTTATCCAATTCTTTGCTAGAAAGAAAGCAACTTGCACACACTCACTCATGCTGTAAAGCTCCTAGTGGTACTTGCACTCATATGAGATTGATAAGATTCACTCTTTTGGATGATGTAAGCATTTCTCTGTTTGGTTGCTCAGCTGTTGAAGCCGGTGTGGAAGTTGTTCGCAACATCTACCTTCCTCTCTTGCTTCCTTCCTAGGCTCTGTGTTAGCTCAATTATCTCAATTAGCAATGTACTAATGTATGAACATTATGGATGTGTCTAACGACATTAGGCCCCATTATGGTGAGCAAGCTTCCACTTGTAGTCGACTAATAAGATGCTGTCCGCAGCAGTAGCAGTGTATGTACGTGTGTGTGTTGCATGCGCTTATAAATACCGCAGCGTGCTGGTTGTATGAATAGACTTCTGCTCAGTGTGTTTTGTTGAAGTCTTTGTAAGATCTGTGATGAGTACTCTATTGAAAAATATGCTAATCTTTCATTTTTGTGGTAAATTCAACTCATGTTTGTCAGAAATAGTTGCTTGCACTGGCAAAGTTGACTGAGACTTTTAGTTAGCAATAGTTAGACTTGTGGTTTTAGTAACTGCAGTATAGACACAAATTTTCTCCTGCTATCAGCTTCTCTCTCTCTCTCTCTCTCTCTCTCTCTCTCTCTCTCTCTCTCTCTAGGACTGGAAGTCAATGACCCATCTCCTGCTGGATGACAAATGTGGTATTGTGTTAAACAGTGAAGAGGAGGCTGTGCTCATTGAGCTCATGGCCTGCGCTGTACGCAGGGCTGTTGGTGCCACACCTCCCGCTGGAAGAGCTAAGGGAAAGGTAAGTTTGATTGGAAAAATTTACATAGAATTTATTTTGGTGCACCTCTGCTAAGAAAATTTAATGACTGTACTCAAATTGGCCATGATATTTGTCAGAGTGCGATTGCACTGAAGTTATTGTAAATTCTTGCCTAGTTGCATGCACTTATCAATATGTATGGTATTCATTGGTCTGTAATGTGATGAATATTCGCAAATTGGTTTCAGATCTTGTCCAACAAGGAGAAGAGGTCGATAGAAGAGTGCAAACAGGAGCTCAGTGAACACCTCATGGTCTCTTTGCCACAGTTGATAGCCAAGGTGAGTTAGTGATTCGCGCAAGAGTTAATAATACGTGTCTGGGAGCGTTGGTAATAAATTGAAACGAATAGGAATGTACAGGTGTATTGGTCCATTAGCTCAGTCGGTAGAGCGTCGTGCTGATAACGCGAAGGTCGTGAGTTCGAGACTCACATGGACCATTCTTTTTTTTTTTTTAGCTTTTTGCTTTCTTTCCCTGTTTGTCAAAATCACTATGTCTTGCTTTTTTTTTTCTATGTCAAATTTTTTTCAACAGTTTGGTTCAGATTTTGAGAATGCCACAAACCTTGCTAACATTCCGCAGCAGTTTGACTTGGAGCTGTATGCAGAGAATAGGCTGCAGAAGGTACACTAGCAATAGCCACATCACATATACACTGGTATTATAAATGTCACCTTGTGTCTGTTGCACAGAATCTAGAGGAGCTTCTCTCTCATCTCCACCAGCTGACCTTGAAGCACGTGGAGACAGCTGTGAGGGACTCTAGCTAGCTGAGATAAAGATGGTTGCATACCTCTTTGTGTGTGTGTGCATGTTTCTATTGTTCAGGTGCTGGATGAGTGTGCAAGATCTTATAGACATTTGGTTGATCCAGACTTCTCACTTCACTCAACTGCTGTGAGTCATTCGCACACTTAAGTAAAACCTGTACAGATCTGTTGAAACGTGTTAACTTGTTAATGTTTGTAGGACATTGCATTTCACAAGCTAGTCGACGAGTTGATACAGAACTTGAAGCAATATTATTCTGACTTTAAGGAGGAATCAACAGTTAGTTTTTTTCTGTCTAGAATATAACCATCAATATCTGACAGTTGTTCCTCTCTCTCACACACTCCAGGCTGGAGAGCCAGATGAAGAAGTCTCTTTCAGTCTTGAAGTGTCCCTCTCTCGTCTCTCTGCCTACCTCAAGGTGATGAAGCTCCCCAGTGAGCAGTTCTCAGAAGAATTCAATGACCTCCTGTTGATGGGTGTGAATGGAGAGTGCCCTGAGAAGATCTTGGAGAATGTGATAGTTTGTCTGAAGATGGAAATTATGTGGTCCCTTCAAACCTTGGAGCAGACTGCTACTCCTGATAGGGTAGGCTAACCAGAATTGTGTGCAGTATAGTCGACAAATACAATGATTTATTCACACATACACACGCACACACATACATACATACATACATATTATAGACTGCAATGCGTGCAGTACATTCCAAGATGGTCAACTTGTTCAAATCTTGTCATGAATTGGTCAAATTTGGAAATGGGTGTGGTCAGCGCCAAGCCTATGTGGTCTTCACGGACCTTCTTATCCTGTTTGCCAAGCAGTTGAGGAAGAACGCCCAGCTGGCCAGTCTGGTGTATGTCCCTGATGCCAGCCTCCAGACCTCCCTGCAGGTAGTACTTTATGATAGTGACAGCATCGTTGATAACTACTGTAGGTTAAGTAACTATTGTTTTAAAAGTTGCAAAATAATGTGGAACCTCCAAATTACCATATAGCACAAAATTTCGGCAGATTTTAATATTGGCAGATGGGTAGTTTTGGTAAGGATTACCAATTAATATTAAATCAGTCATTTTTGTGTAGCACATAATTATGTATTGCTGCATGCGCTACTGCCAAAACTAAAATCCGCCAAGATGAATTTTTTGACAATCTTCCAAATTTTTTTCCCCACCAATATTGTTTTGTGCTATATGCTATACTGTAACTAGGTTTGAAAGGAAATCAGTTCCAATAACTTTTACTTAGTTTTTACCCCACCCATGTCTCCACCCACCCCAGGAGTACGTGATAGAGCATGTGATCAACACTGGTGAAGACGATGATGCTGAACCCACCACAGACGAGGAGGCTCTGGTCATGGCGGAGAGGCTCAACGACAGGAGGGTCCTGTTGGCCGCCTTCTTGAAGCTGTGCATGTTCTCAGTGGTGGACATGAAGCTTGCAGCACCACTGTGGGAGCAGTACATCAGGGTGAGTCGTTGGTACAGCAGGGTGAAATATTGATACATTCTAAGCACTACCGTATAGTACAAAGATTTGGCAAATTTTAATATTGGCAGATTGGCAATTTGGATAAAGACCGGCATAATCTGCCAAACTGTCATTTTTGCACAGCATATACAGAGTAAATGTATTGCTGCATGTGCTACCGCCAAAATAAAATTCGGCAATCATGAAATTTTTGACAATCCACCAAATTTTATTCCCGCCAATATTTTGTGCCATGTATCTATGGCATGCTATAAGAATGTACTCACAATTATCATGAATGGTTTAGTTGCAATGTAAGTGGCAAAGATTGAGTACATGAAAACTTAGACCACAAACCACATGGTGATCTTTAGTGATTATGTCAAAATAGCGAAAATTAAACGTGTGAAAAATAAACAAGTAAAAATTTTGATCCCATGATATTCACCTCACATGCAGCAATACCACAACTTTGGAGACCTCATCAAACTCTCCATGAACAGGTGTCGAGAGGCCAATCCTCTCCTCTGGTCCAAGACCGTGGTGGCAGCTCTGAAGGGGGGCTTCCTGGCCCACCTCGAGGAGAACGATGGCACTGTCAATCAGACCTCCATTGAGTGGACTGACCTCAAAGAGCTGGCCAAGAAGTTTGCTCTCAGTTTGGGTTTTGATGCAATGAAGGATAATGTCCGCCAACCCCTGGTCAGGATACACAGGTGGGGCATTGTATGTACCGCGGGAGAATTTAATTTCCTTATTGTCGGAATTTTTGGCCAATTTGCAAAAATTTTGACTGAAAGGAATTATTGTCATTACAAGAATTTTACACACACACACACACACGTACTTCCAGAGAAGGTATTCTGTTTGCCCTCTCCAAGCCTAGTGACGAAGAAGAAGAAGAAGATGAGTTGGAGCCGCCTCCCAACCTTTACTTCCTCCTCATTCTCTCAGAGTTCAGTCATCGGCTCCTCCTTCAAGACAGGACGGGGACCAACGGGATTGTCCCATTCCTCTTGAGGCACTCCCCCTCTGACCTGGTGAAGAGGATCCCGGGGGAGAAGCTCCGAGGGTGGGAGGCGTGGTCCTACTACTACCAGGCCACCCAACCTCAGACCATGAAGGGAAGGGTCAAGAGTTCAGCTGCTGCAAACAGGAAGAGGGTGCTCAAAGGTACGTACAGAGGTGGATGGAACCTAAACCATCGTACCATCAGTTATATCTTGGCCTAGGAAGGTCGTATGAGGCTGGGACTTGTGCCATTGCAATCAGCTCATAAAGAAAGATCTCATTAAGCTGATTGCAATGGGGTAAGTCCTACTTTTGCACAACCTTCCTAGGCTAAGATATTCTTGATTCTTTACGCCTGTTTTACTTGGGACCGTCCTTGCATGTATATATCTATGGAAAACTAGCAATATCTCGGCCTAGGAAGGTCGTATGAAGCTGGGACTTGTGCCATTACGATCAGCTCAGAAAGATCTTTCAATTGATGCACTTTATTTTGAATTTTGGAAAATGACAATTTTGGGGGAAAATCGCACTGGACCGTGGGCTATAATTCATAGTTTTGAATGATTTTGGCCAAAAATCCACAAACATAGCATTAATCTGTGTTGTTTTAGAGACTTTTCCGAGCTGATTGTAAGGTGCAAGTCCTACTTTTGGACGACCTTCCTAGGCTGAGATATGATGAAAACCCTTTCTCTGTAGATTCATTCATCAGTGCTCGTCCAACCAAAGTGGCCCGTGTTGAAGCCACACCCACTAGACAGTCGGAGCAAGGCTCAGAGGCAAGTGATGGTGAGTTGGCCACACCCCCTCCTGATGTTACCAAGACAACCAAAGGTCGGATGACACGAAGATCACAACTCACTGCTTCCGAACTGTGACCATTAATGCCCACCACCCATGTTGATTAGACTGTATTCATTTTCCCACATCACATGATACGTGTTCAGAAATAAATAATTACACTACTATTGCTGCACACACTGCATTGTATCACACAATTATGATTTTATTGACTAGTTAACTAACTGCTACTGTTGTCTGTGTTGTGCTGTTAGCAACTGTATTGCTGCCTCAACATTGTTACCAGTATGTACAAGTGCTCTACTTGAGTCAGCTCGGCTGAATCCTATGGCCACCAATTGCTGCAACTATAATCAGTGTGTGTGTGTGTGTGTGTGTGTGTGTGTGTGTGTGTGTGTGTGTGTGTGTGTGTGATTTTTAGCATTGACTACCCTTTACCCACTGATGTAATCGCATTCATAATTATTGAGCCTAGTCTTGTTCATTCCTTTGTTGTGAGTATTGGCTTATTTTTGAAGAAAGTATTCGTGACCATATATAGCGGGTAAATTTGGCAAATACGTGAATTATTCTGCAAATCTGCAAATCACTAAATTAAAAATCGCCAAACACTCAAGTGTGCATAAAATGCAAAATTCACCAAATTTTAAGCTCAGCAAATTCAACCGCTATACGATATACCTGTTCTTGAGAAGGCTGTATTGGTGCCACTCTCACTGGCCGGCCGATCCTGAGCGCAGTGTGTTGTTGACGAGAGTAAAGTTCGTTCATCATTCTCTCGATCTCGTCCGTCCTCTGCTGCCGCTGCACTTGTAAGGATGCACCAGAATAGACACTAGGGGGGGTGTCCCTACCAACGACCTTCGTCAGAAAGGAACCGACCCAGGAGGGGAGATAGGGGATGGAGAGATCAGAGACGTGGGACATGAAACCACCGAACTACAGAGGAGGTCATTTGACACTTACTTTGAAATAATCCTCACTTTGAGGAAGTACGTAATGACATAAGTGAGTAAACCTTTGTTCAATTAGCACGCAAGTATAGTTACATGGGCTTGATCAGCAAAGGTGTGTGCATTCATGTAGCCTCCTTCCCAAGCTCCTCTCTTGCAAACATTTTCTATATACATGAAGAGGGGGAGGCCTGGGAACAAGGCTAGCAATTATTATTCTGCCATGCCTCCTCATACCATTCCAGTGAGTGCCAGGATGGAGGAGTTGATTGAGAAGAAGGAGAACTAGTGATAGACATAAGATTGAATACTTGAATAAACATGTACATCATAGATTGGTTGTACTTGTAGCCTCGATCCCAGGCCCTTCCCTTGGCTCTTTTTTTTTTTGCAAAAAAGCACCAGGGGGAGTCTGGGAATGAGACTAGATTGGTTGAGTGACTTACCAAAGCTGTTAACACATAAAATGGTATGTTACTGGAGACACTCAAACCAAAGACACTCTTAGAGTGGGTAGGTACAACTGTCATCATGTACTGCACTGCCAGCATCCCCACCAGGGTGTGCCTAATGAGCAAACAATTAGTCAACATGGTCAAGAGGCTGGGCCTCATAATTAGCTTGATAACTCTCACTCCGCCTCCAATTAATTAAACACACCTTCCACAAATTAACACAACATCTAGCTATAATTATACTACATTACATCATCTGTAATTAATTTGATTGGTCAAAAAGTGTAGAATACATGGAGCATTATTCTACAGACTTATTCTACAGGAAGTAAAATACGCAGGGTTCAAAATTTTTCTGTAGCGTTTTTCACTTTTTCCCTAGAGAAGGCTAAGATTTCTGCAACAAAAGAGTGATGTTCGTAGCCAATCTCACAGTTTCTGAAATCGTAGTCCACTGTTTGGTAAAGGTCGACCGTCTCAACCTCGTGACAAAAGGCTGATAGCTATACAGCTGGTCGAGCAGGCACAGACGACGACTTTAGCTGAAAAAGCTTTTTTGTCCAGTAAGCAAACAGCGTAGGCAAATGGTACAACAAGTCTCACAGTTTCTGAGAATACGTTCTGGCCATAGAGAAGGACGAACGTTGAACGGTTGATGACCAGTCGTCTGTGGACGTGGATACCGTCTTCCAGCAAAAATGTGACCAGAAACAGTTAGGCGCTAGGCCTAACTACGGTCTCTTTTACAATCAGTGAACAGCAACAGCATCCAGGAGCGTTTCTTTTTTGAAAAAGAATAGTAAAAATGGCAACCAACGACAACACGAGCCTATATAAACAAACGGTTTCCTTGACAATGCTACTACTGCGCATGCGCACTAATGTAGTATAAGTTAGATAGCCTACACCCACTCGTAGATTATGCGCCTTACGTAACCTCCTTGGTTGGATTAGCCCTCGGCTGCGCCTCGGGCTAACCACAACCGCGGAGGTATACATAGGCGCATAATCTACTCTTGGGTGTAGTCTATCCTATACTTACAATACATGTACACATACACTTACATGATAGTCCCACTGTCAAACTTCACAGGAAGGCCAGTGGACTCACTGGCTAGTGTGAGCACAGTCAGTAGTGCAGAGGTGAAGAGAGTGCTGGAAAGAAGGTAATTCTGAAAGACAGATAGGAAAAATCAGTAATAAAAGTCATTAAATCGTGGATAATCTACTATATCAATGAATAAACCAATACCACAATGAAATAAACATTGATTCCAGGCCTACCATAAACTTTGCTGATCCGATCCGTCTCTCCAACACTCTACAGTAGTAGAGGATGATGGCCCCTGCCAACCACAGTCCCGGGGAGGGGGGAGTCCACACACGGACCACCAGCAGTACAACCTTGATGCATACATAATTTCATACAAATTTGGCATGTATTCAAAACAATCATTATGTGGACTCACTGGGTATGTGTTTTTTACAGCTAGGATGTAGTACAGCAGTGAACTAGCGCTTGATATGACCAGTAGCGACTTCACTACTGGAGTTTTGTCTGAAATGAAGAAAATGTTGTGGTGTGCTTTAATTTGAATAGATACACACATGTCCTTTTTTTGCAATAGTACAAGAAATAGATCAGTTGTACAGTAGAAAACTTACAGAATCCATTGTCTCTACTTATTGAATACATTTCATCTTAGCTCTAGGAGCAAAAACACTGAAACGATGATTAGTTAAGCGTAGTGTATAAAATTATTTGACGATCACTTACCATATCCAAACCCATTGACATTGCTTCACAATGGATAAAGGATCAGCGTGGAGTTGCCTAACATTAGTGCTGTTGGTTTGGTCAGTTGATGCGTTTTACCTGCCGGGACTGTCGCCGACTGACTTCTGTAGGGAGGAGATTCTGAAGAGCGACAACCACCCAAAATGTCGAGTAAGCCTGCGTGATGGACTGGCGTAGACGGTCCATTCATAGATGGTCCATTTTATAAGTTTTGTTAATGTTTGTATCGTTTCCTATCCAGTCCCAAGTATTCGTTCATGTGAATAAGCTGGATTCTACAGAAACGATTGTTCCCTATGAGTATTTCAGGTAATTATATTAATGGGCACCATTACTGTTTTGGGGTGTAAAGTCACAATTGGTGTTCTCCATTGATGTGTTCCTTTTCAGTTTTGATTTCTGTCCAGTCCAAGACACTGAATCAAAAGACAAGGACCCAGTGGAAAACCTGGGACAGGTAATTGTATANGCAATACTACATGTGCGATCGCGTTTTTGATATACTCGACATTTGGCGGAGAAACCGCCAGCCTCCTGGACTTGAAAAGCTTGCTGTAAGTTACCCACAAGATTGAATTAACAGTATTTAGGGCGCAAATTTTTCTAAAGTGTCTTGTTAGCTTGCAACCCGAAGACTAAAATGCATTCAGTATCACTTTTAGTACTTAGCTACTGAGCAGCTGCCTGATGCATGTAGGCTCATCAATAATTCATACCGTATTCATTCTAATTATAGCACCAGAAAAAATAATTCAAATATGGAAATGGTCTTTCATTTAGAATGAAAAAAAAATCATTGACCCAGGATGGTTCTTAAATTAGGGTGGTTCTAAACAAAAAGAACGAAGTTTACTACTGAACTTTGAACTGACTGTACCCCAAGACTAAAACTGGCTGCAGCAAGCGGTAGTATAGTCCTTTTCACGTAAAGCTCTAAGGAATTCATTAGCGCTTAATTACATGTGACGTCACGGCTGGGGTACATTCATCCGCCATCTTGGGGTACTTTTGTATGGAAGTCAATGGGGAAATGTGCAAAATTGAGTGCTGCGTATTTCCGCGTGCATACAGTATATTCTAAATATGAGAGCTGCAAAGAAAAGTTCAGAGCAAGCTCTTTCCAATGCAAAAAGAACCAGGACGGTCAGACATTCAGAAGCGAAGCTACAAGTGCAAGAATTTCCGTGGTTTGAGAACAAAAAGTAGGCTTTAAAAAGACTTTGTTAAGTTCTACAAGTGCTATTTAGCTCCAATACTGTTGTAGAAGTAGTACTAGAGCACATACTAACTGTTCTGTTTGTTTCTAAAATATTTGCATGACTATTAACATTGCTGAAAAGAAGACAGATGGGTTTTAAGTGCTATTTCTGGACTGTAGAAAGAGGGATAAAGTGTGATTTTGCCTTGAATATATTCTGTTGCATACTCTACGTACCTTATATTAAAGACTGTTGAATATTTTCCCTCTCATGATATAAGCCAAAATAAGTATAAATCCAGTGGATATTCTTGATATGACTTTCACGTGGTATATTTGTATTCATTATGCGCGCGTATGCAATAATGTCATAAGATGGAAGAAAAAAGAAGTGTCTAAAATGTACATTCATCCGCCATACATTCATCCGCCATCTTGGGGTACTTTTGTACATTGACGCGAAAGTCATGTGCGAATTAAATGCACCTTAGTCCAGAGGCTAAAAAAATAACTGGCCTTCATATGGCACATTTAGATTAATGTTAGCACAAAAAAGACAACAAAAAACATTAATATATAAATAAATACATTTGTTAAATGAACTTACAGAAGTTTAGCAGATCTAATTACTTTGACTGGTGAGTAAAAGATACTGCCATAGTCGCTAATTTGATCTATATCGCTGCTGTCTGAGGGTACTACTATAGGGGATGAAGATGTCATTTCCAAGTTTGACTCAGACTATTTCGAAGAACAAACTTCACACACACACAAAAAAATGGAGCCTAAATTGGCAACGTGGGTGTGTAACTGTACTGCGCATGCTCATTAATAACATTATTATTATAAAAGGTCAAAGTTCATTCCAGTAGTCCAGTCCAGTACTTCAATCCACTGAATACAGACAGCCAGACACGGGTATATGCATTGAGTCCAAATTCCAGTTCAAACTAGAGTCCAGAGTCCAGTCCACGGTCCAGTCCAGAGTCCAGAGTCCAGCTTTTACAACGACCCCTCCTGGATGAGCCCTGTACATACTACACCTGTACTAAGCCCCTACTATGCAGGTGATGTATGCCTGTTGTATGCGCATTTAATGTCCGTATTACAGTGTACTTACGGAACGTAAACGTCAAGTTTTTTGTTTTTCTTTGACGTGTACTGTACATGGTATGATTGGACATGGTGTGACAATGCGTGAAAAAAGAAAAACCTGTTAAAAGGGTTTGTGTGTATGTTTATTCAGTTTAGTCAATTCTCTTACTTTCACCTGTCCTACAACAACTACAGATGTTCTCCCTCCCACCATCACATCCATTCTCACTGAAAGAAGCAACTGCTATTGTCAACTATGTATTACTTCCTGAAGTCGCCGTTATTGAGGAAAAGAATATTAGAGAAGCATTTTTTTCAAGACGAGTAGATTTACCGATTACACCTGCCACCCTCCAATTGAAATCTAATGTCACAGTCATTCGTGATTTCACAGCTTCAACGATGCACCTCCAAGAAAAGGAAGCTTGTGGTCGAGTTAGAATTGAGTTTTTTGTATCTTATCTTGCCACTTTTTTAAGTGAACTGCTTCATGAGACTTACAAAAATGACTTTGAGTTTGAAGTAGTGAAATCAAAAAAGAAAGGTACCAACCCAAGAGTGGATGCTGCGGTTGTTGCTATAGTGCACCTCAGCATAAACTTCCAAAAAATTATTTTGCGAGTCTTCAAAATCTATGCGTAAAACTGCATATCATTTGAATGCGCTTTGCACGTAGAATGCAAAAATCGCGTTTGTTTAACTCTAGCAGTTAGCCAGACTGTTTTTTTATGTTGCCCGCATATTTTTACAAATTTTTATGGGTGATGATGCAATTACGTTGTCACTCTGACCACGAATGACATCACGTTGCTGTAGCAACGCATTTTACAATTTTTTGCGTATGTGTGCATTAGCAGTGTTCTAAGCTGTTTTCCAGCGATTCTTTGTGTTTCTTGATGCTCTTCAACTGTTGAAGAGAAGGATTCTGTTGCTAAAGAAAGAAGATTCTGGAGAAGATTCTGAAGAAGATTCTGTTGCTAAAGAAAAGTTGAAAAACAGTGATTAAGTGAGTCAAAAGCTGGATTATCCTCAGAAATCTCAATAACCCCCCACTACAGACTAATATGAAGCAATGAATGTCTACAAAACTGAATATACTGAAAGATCAACTGCTCAAACAGTATTGCTGGCATAGTGCCTTTATTTGTGACTGAAATTCTTGATAAGGATGGATGAGAATCTCTGGCCAGGCTACGTTCTAAAGTCTGTGAAGGAGACAACCATACGTCGTCAAGCACTTGCTTAAGAAGAGTGTAGTTGAGTATTTGCTGCTAGAAAACAGTGGTATTTGTGTGTTTCTACCTAAATAGCACCATAAACTTAATCAAATGGAGAGAATTTGAGCACAGTTAAGGATGTGAGTGTTGGCTCGATGTAATTATATTTTTACCGTCTTTTGGTGAATTATCCATCTGCGTATGACTCACTGACAATGAAAAGTGTTCAGGAAAATTTAGAAGAATCAGACACTTAATGTATTACTATTTGAAATGCTTAAAACTTGGAAGAGGAATGTTGGATTGCCTTAAAGTCTTAAAAGAAGAATTCACATAAATTATTGGCCACGCCCCTTATTAAAACAACATTTTCTTCCTTCAGAAGATGTGATTTCAAAATTTCTTTTCTCAAAGTTGTTTTACTATCATTTAACTTCCATTTGCTTGAATTTGAGCACTTAAAACTGTATCTTGTGTGTCTAGTTAGCAATCTTAGAATGGTATGGAAATAACGGCAAAATGTGATTATTGCTCTTCTTTACAATTCAATACCCATTATAACAAATTTTTTTTCTCAGAAAGTTGTGTTTAAACATGAACAATATTCATACAGGAAATGAAGTTCTAGAAGTGTATGGCTAGGTAGTAGTTACAGATATTGTGATTTTTGATTAAAACAGTGTAGGTCAAAGGTTAATCATATTCATGAAAAAAGACCCGCCCACTTTTTTCCTTAACCCCTCTAGAGTATCATTACAAAGTTTGGATGAACAAATATGTATTATAACAGACTTATGATAAATTAAATGGGAGGTAGTATTTTGGAAGTTTATGCTGAGTTGCACTATATTGTTAAAAGTCTTCCGCAAGCATCAGTAGTAGTAAGTTGTACTACAATAATGTGTCACTAGCCTCACAAACCAAACCTTCCTGTAATTTATTGTTGTTGTAGAGTTTTTATTACCCTCGGAGCATGCGCCACAGGGTTACAGTAGTTGTTTTGTTTGTCCGTCTGTCACAACGAAATGTCAAGAATGGCAACTTCAGTGACAAAATTGCATGGTCATAAGACTAAAGACTAGCACCAAGAAGTGTAACCCAGAGTAATTCTGGAATCCACTGGCCATTGTGGGCTAATTACATGAAGTCATGTGTGATATTGTTTCCAGCTCTTGTAGCTCACATTTTCTTTCAGCTTAACCTGCCGTACTATGTGTAGCTATATGATGAATGTATATAATTGTTTTGTTGTTGTAATTAAATTTTCTTCTTTTGTCCAATGTTTGTATTCGTTCTTGACATTACTTAGTAACAGTCAGACAGACAAAACGAGGGTTAATAACCCGCAAGTAAATCACTTGCGTGTTACTCTTGTTAGGCGTTTACCTTTCACATTTGTATTTGACAGGCTAGCAGCATCCCGGTAATTCTTTACGAGGTGAAACCCAGATTATATCGAAAAGAAAATTTGACTTCAAAGAATTTAATAGAAGTGCTTATCCAAGCATATTATGTCCTGCATGGAGAAAACGATTTCATCACTCCAAAAGCCATACTCCACTGCCTGACAGATGGACAGTATTGGTATTACTTTGCCATCCAGAAACGTGAAGAATAAGTATAGGTTTTCACATTAACAAGCAGGAAGAAATAGTGATGTTTTCCATCCTACAACTCTTTATTTTGACTGTTTTAGACCATGGCCATATAAAATATTGTACAATCTTCATTCATTCCTTGCTACTGTTTACGGTTTGATCATTCATTTACAGGAATTTCCTAACAATTAGTTGGAGCGCGACTGTCATCTACAATGAGTTTGTTCCTAGTGAAGAAGAAATGTGCAAGCACACCTATACTGTTAAGCAGTGGCTTGAGGAAATCCAGGTACAATTAAATGCTTGATAAAATTGGTTTTTTAAGTGCTGACACTTGTCAACAAGAAAAAAATATATTGTGGCCCTCAGTATAAAGTTTCTACATTACTGGTTTCTAAAACACTTGCTAAACCAGATGTTTCTTAATGTGCAGTGCTGCGTCTTATTTCTCAAGTCTATTGTACCTTGATACCACTTAATTAGAAAGTTCTGGTCCTTCTTGGTCAAGTACATAGGAATGATCAAAGTGTAAGCAGCAAGCAACAAGATAGAATGGTGATTTTGATCTTACATTTTGAGAAATGTCGTAGTGATAGTTACATTTTTGTTAAGATGTTTTTTCTAGCTAGGATACCAGGCTTTCAAGAGTGTTGCTGTGGTTGTATAGCCCAACCACCCCTGCACCTACATAGCAAGTGTCAAGCTTACTGTATAGTGGGAAATTTTCGTGGGGGAAAACTTTTGCGATTTCATCTTAAATAGAAATTCGCGGGGAAAATTTTTGTGGATTGCGCCTCAACATTATGTGACGACCACATAACTTACAAATTTCGTGGGGGAAAATGAAAATTTCCCGCTATACGGAAAAAAACTTGCTTTAAGGGTGGTCGGACATGCCCACGCACCGCGTTGCTAGGGAAATTTCCAACTTGCAAAAGACACAAAATATCAACTTTTCTGTCCAGATTTTTACACAAACAGGTAGCGCTAATGGATATCTAGCTATACTGAGCACGCTAGAAAAAAAATTTCTGAATAGCAGCTTTTTCACTGACTTCAAGTTTTCTGCCTATCGCATCTATTTCAACACAAACTAGAACGATCGAAGAACCAAAAAGGAGGTATATCTACTTATTTTTAGCTGCTAAACACTTCTACGTATCGTTTTTCGCCATTTCTTGGCTGCTTCCACTGTCTTTGTTCGATTTTTTTCGACTCACCCACTGATCTAACCAACCAGGGGCGAATAAATGGAAAAAGAATACGTACTTCTAAAGAGCTGACGTCAGGCAGTTTGTGTTCTAAATTTGGCACTCTTGCAGTGATCACAAAGAGAGATTTTACAAAAAGCGGTACATCAAACACGTGTACAAATTATTTTCTACTCGCGTTCAATACTAAATAAACCGCGTAGGCAGACAATCCACTTCAAAGGAGCAGCTTCTGTGGTAGATCAGAGTGAAATCTTTTGTGATTGTGGTGGCTCTTAGATGAGCCGGTTGAGGTGAAATCTTGATGGTGAGGAGGAGAGCAGTGAGTTGGTGAGGAGGAGAGCGGCGGTTGAGATAGAACTTGCTGTCAGACTGGTCTGCTTCAAGGCTTGATAAGAGTCGCGAGCTTCTCTCTGAGTGGCTTGCTGTTGACTCCCTTATTGGAGAGCACCGTCAGGAAGTCAGCTGTGCAGTCGCTCGAGTTCCTGAGGAATTTAAGCTCGTGATAGGTCAAGCCAAGGCTGTCCAGACGCTTTGCTTGACATTGAGTTATGTTCTTACCAAGCGCTCGAAGCAGGACAGAGCAACGTTGATGACTCCCAGTCTGAAGCTTCCACAATTGAAGCTGGTGTGCTGTGGTTCTGGAGGGAAGGTCACCCAGTAAGTCTCCTAGAGGAGTTTGCATGATCAGCTTCTCCATTGCCTCCACATCTGCTAGAGCTCTGTGTGCTATAATTGTCCAAGTAAAAGAAAACAAAATTATGTATCAGTGTTTCTTGTTGTTGCATACAGGTATATACACACCTGGGTAGTGATCACTTGGGAAAAAATGTGAGTACAGTGCTTCAAGTTTGAAACTCTGTACATCTTTCTTCTTCTGCCGCATGTGTGGCAGAGTGTCAGAAAAATGGAGATTCTGAGACGTCAGACAGGCAGTGGACAGGAGAGGACGTCTCTCTACCTCAGCAATTAGCAGTGGGAAGTCAAAGGAGAAGCCATTGTGAGCAACCAATACTGGAGGGAAAACAGTCAATCTTCATTAACACAGTATGTAAATATTATTGGCCAACTATTACTTGTTACCTGGGTGATATGATTTGCCTGTTTGTGATGAAACTTCTTCAATGAGAAGTGTTACCCAACTGATGAAGTCAGGGAACACTTCAGTAAGGGGTCTTTCTCTCCGCAACATTGCAGCAGTGATGCCTGTCGTCTGTTTGCTATACAATTACATAAATTTATAAATTCATGTATTTTTTTGTAATAATAGGTGTGGCACCTTTTGCGGAGATCTTGCGAGATGTTTTGACAAGTGAGGAGAATGAAGGTGAAGAAAGCCCTGAAAGAGGTACACCAATCACTTTGGCAGCAATCTCAGTGATGTGTTGGGTGTACACACCCAGGCCAGTGGTCTCGATGTCAAAGAGGATGTGCAGAGCCTCTGTGTCACTGCCGCCGTCATCAGTGTCCACTCCCTCCATACCAGGATCAGGCCCCTCCTCGATGCCATCCATGACATCTTCTGGTTCGTCTGGTAGAGGGTCCTCTCGTTCACCTTGACCATGGCCTGAGTACTCTCCAACAGGTTGGCCGAACTGAGAAAGAGTGTTGATGTACTCTTTCTCTTGTTCATGCCGTGCCTTCTTCGCCTTCTTCTGTAAGTTGCTGTAGAAACACACCATGCTTAAATGTCACTTCATGTTTGGTTTATTTGCAGTAAGTGTTACCGTTTGTGGTGGTACTCTTGTGTGGACTGTTTCTTGGACTTCTTGTACCACTCTTCCTGATCCTGCAGGGTGCTGGAGATGGCGTCAGATGGGATTTGTACTCCCATCCTCATGAGGCATAGCACTTTCCACATGGGGCTGAGATTCTACAAATGCATACTATATTGATCGTAAGTGAAATATTGAATTGTTTGTAACTACCTTGTGACAAATGGCCATATTTGTTTTACAGATGTAGTGGGAATGGCCAAGGTCAGTCCTCTTCCCACGGTACATCAGTGCTAGCCCATGGAACCCCTCGACAGTGTTTGTGGTGATACGTCCACGTTCAGAGACATAGTCTTGGGGTCGTTCAGCCATCTCCTTCAACAGTGTGTTGAACGGACCACTCTGGGACTCACAGGTAACCTGTGTTTGGAGGTGTATGGTGCCGCATCGTGTTCCTGTGTATTTAATGATTAATATTTGTCATCATGCGATTGCATTTGTATTTTTGTAGTACCTTGTCGTGTTTACACCATTCAGAGGTGTGGTTGTCCCTGCAATAGTGCTCGTAGAAGTTCTGGATTCCTTCAGAGAACTTTGCAAGTGGGTCTTCCATTTCCAGCACAGAAGCAATGAAGTTGTTGAGGGCAACTTTGCAACTGGCAAGGAATGACTCTGGCATTCTCTTGCATCTTGGAAGACCCTGACTACAGCACTGTAGACAATAAAATGTGAGATACATGACTGTAATTGTTCATTGTAATCATGAAGAATTAATTACCGTGCACTTGTTCTGTTTAATTTTAGACAGATCGTAGTGGAGTGTCTTGGAGCAGTGGTTGCTGCAGTACGTGATGGTTCCCTCTGGAAAGTGTTGGCAGTAGATGGCATTGACACTACTGTCCTTGTCTACCACCAACTCTGAAAGAACGAATCCCTCTGCCTGCACACCAGTGAGGATCTCTCACCTTCCACGCTGCCCTCCCAGTTGTGACGTGGACCCCGCTTGGTTCAGTGTGCATACCTGGTTGAAATATGAATGGTGAGCATTATTTTGATTATAAATTCAACAAAATTACCATGCCACTGCTCCTGTCTTGTAGTCGTGCATTGTGGCAGAGCTGTTGTTGGAGTGATGGCCTCTGGTGCATGGGATAGAACCCATCGTACGAGGCCATCCAGTTGGTGTTGTCTCCACGCTGTCGTATCTTCTCCCTCACCTGCTCACATGACCAGTCAGCCAGTGCAGTGGTATGTGTCTCAAGCCACTCAATGATGCGATGCCACTGACTATCAGAACACGATGGGAGCCCAATCATCCAAGCTATGCGATCGTATTCTGAAAAAATCTGACCGTTCATCATGAATGACAGAACTGTGTAGTTCATCATCCATGACTTCGTGCTTCCAGTGACAACGGGGGAGTCTGCTCCAGACTTCGACAGGTGGAGAGAAGTTCTAGCGATGAGAGACGAGAAGTGATCCATGTCAATGGAGATGCCCTGTTTGTGTAGACAGTCACTGACAGCTGCCACGACGTCACTGTCTACCTGAGACCCAGCTTCACCATGGCTGGATTGAGGGTCAGGGTTGAGTGGCTCTCTATCCTGGGCAGTGGCTTGCAGCTCCTGTTGCTCTACCTCAGTCTCCTCCTCACCGACCAGCTCTTGAAAGATCTGGTCATTGGCAGCTGCTGGAGATTAATTTTGTTGTATTGCTATTCATTGTTCAATCATTGTTTATTGTATGCATTATTTTAATATTTACCTCTCCTGCTGCTCTCTGGTATCTGGTAGGGTTGCCACCTAGCTTTGATAGCTTCCTTTGATGTCTGCTTTCTCTTAGAAAGGGGCATCGTTCTTTTGCAAAAATAAATGCAATCCAGCTGTCTAGTTGCAGCAAAGAGCCCGCGCATACTTTACACATGCGCAAACTTGTAAGACTTCCGGTTGAGGTTTGTGGTGATGTTAAACAACACAANATACAGGCGAACTTGATTTAAGAGAGATCAGCAAATTTTCTGTTGCAATAATATTTAGTTATTAAACAACCCTATCTGCTTTATTATTATTATTATTATTATTAGATGTACAGAAATTAGGCCTTACGCTCAAGACTCTGCCTATTTTTCTTTCTTTATGCTCAAAGAATGGCCCAATTATGTTCCAAAATCTGCCTATTATGCTTCTCAAGTTGTCTATTATGCTTATTACTACCAAATACCTACCAACATGCAACATGCAACATGCAACATGCAACATGTAACATGCAACATGTAACATGCGTCAATGCGACATGGGACATACAATATTAGGCCCTGATGGATTATGCTCAAGACTCTGCCTGTTTTTCTTTCTTTATACTCAAAGAATGGCCCAATTATGTTCCAAAATCTGCCTATTATGCTTCTCAAGTTGTCTATTATGCTTATTACTTCCAAATAATATAATGTCGCAGAAATTATCGATTTTCAATTAACAGAAGCATGAACAAATTAAAGACCATTATGATAGTTATGTGTTTTTCTAGTTAATTCACACTTTGTGAGTTAAGCTGCTTCATCAAAAGAACACTAAAGAATGTGTAACAGACAATACTGTGACTGCTGAAACAGTCGGAGACTATATACCATGTCAGGCATACCTGGCTGATCAACAGGCAGGCATGATGAAATGACACTCAACTGTTTCAATGATCAAACTCACTTCTAGCTGTTTGGTTGGGAATCCCTGGTAGGCGTGGCTGTCTCCACCCACATTGACATAATTACCACACCCCTTGAGTCTATAGCATCCAGTGGCGGTGGGCAGGATGCAGGAACGATCACCACTGTGGAATGTGAGGGTGTGAGGGTGTGAGGGTGTGAGGGTGTGAGGGATGTGATGTGTGTGGGTGTGAGGTACATGGTGCAGGTGGGGAATGTAAAAATGTCGTATGTTTTTGTTTTAAGTTCCTCAACCAACCTTCTGATTGCCTGTGTGGCTCCACCAGCTGATTTTAGCAGAGGTTTCTGCAGCTGTTCAGGAAGTTGTGCAACATCAGCTTGTTTAGGTGGACTGCAATGGACACACACACACACACACACACACACACACACACACACACACACGTCAGTAGTAAGCAATAATAATGTAAATTGACATACCTTATAGCAGGTAAATCTGGCGGGCTTAAAATTTGGCAAATTCCCATTTTAGCATGATTGGCTAATTTAATTCTGCACGCTGCATTGTTTACATGCGAATAAAACTTTCTGTGATTTTTAGTTTAGCGATTTGAAGAATAATTCACCAGTTCACCAAATTTAATTCTTACCAAATTTACCCACTTGTATAGTGTAATTTTATAGTTAACTAGTCGTCACCTGTTCACCTGTATTGCAATTCTGCAGTGGGTATGGCTGGTAGGAAGACTCTCTCTCCCTCTCCCCCTAGTCCAGAGAGAGGGGCCAGTCTCTTCCTAGCTGCCTCAAGATGGCTCTCGGAGGCTGGGTTGGTAATGGTACACTCGGGAGAAGAAGGCAGTGTGTTCCCTGCTACAGTGGCCAGGGAGAGCGTCTCTGTGCCATAGTAGATGGCCACAATGGAGGAGGAGTGTCTGGGGAGTTAGTTATTAGACTAGTATATCACTGCGAGTGATTCAGTATTCTTCCTCAGTATATCAAGAGATTCAGTATTCTACTTAGTAAATTATTGCGAATGGTTCAGTATTCTCACTAGTAAACTATTGCCAATGATCCAGTATTCTCACTAGTAAACTACTGTAATTCAGTATTCTCACTAGTAAACTACTCAGTATTCTCACTAGTAAACTATTGCTAATTATTCTCACTAGTAAACTACTGTTAATAATTCAGTATTCTCACTAGTAAACTATTGCTAATGATTCAGTATTCTCACTAGTAAACTTACTTGGGTGCATTCTTGCATATCAAACAGCCAGTGTTGTGCTCGGAGGGATAGGAGAACAGTTGAAACGAAATAAAGTCACATGACATCCAATTAGGTATGGTGTAACCATGGAGACTGTTAAGCCACGCCCCTGTTGTCAAGGTAGCACCCAACGTACATGGGAGAACTGACGAACCAACATCTTGATTGGACGGCATGTAGCTATCCTGGAAATGAAACAGAAAGATAATAAAACTAACCATCGAAAATTATTACTAACTTACCTTAGGTAGGAAGCTAAGGTTCTTCAATCCAAGTATCTTATCAGGAGTAAGTTGGTCCAAAATATCGCTGTTAGCTGGAGCATTGTTGCAGGCCCAACATGGCCCCCTGGGGGGCTGCTCCACCGCGGGGTAGCACTCGGCAACAGCTGTGTGGCCATAGGAACTGGCGCTGACGTAGGGTAGACTCAGAGCCACACACAGTGAGGTGACAGCATAGTCAAAATACTCTCCATAGTCGATNATATTTGACTCCTGCCGTATAGCCCCGCTACACTAACACACTTACTATGTATAGTAACACGTCCCTATTTATACCAGAAACATTACTGATAGAAAATGTCAGTTGGGTTTCGTTAATGAGATTCATTGAGGGCGTGACGCTAAATGGAATGCAGTTAATTGATCCAATGTAAGTGACGTAATCATACGCGAAATGGAATGTAATTAACACCGCACCGTAAAAAGTAATTTTGTGAAAACAGCTTCTCCAGGCTTCTACAAAAGGCCTAGCCTATACTATCTACTGCATAATGGCTTAGCTACCAAGAAATCAGCTATCCAAGTATATTCTTTAGCTAGAGAAGCTGAAAGGCCTTTTTCCCTGATGCCCAGGCTCCTCCTTCATGAATACAAGGCTAGAAAAGCCTTCTATATTTACAGTATATCGAAGAGTCTCCACAATTATAAATAACACTGAATGCATCACAAATTGTCAATTTCAGCTGAACAATCATTGATTCTAGCAGCTGACTGCTTTTGAATGCGAATTCCCTGGATCATTCTGCAAGAGTGATAGCAAGCAGGCTGTAATAACAGTGTAGTTAGCTAGAGGATCTAAGTATTGTAATCTGTGAGCACTCCAGTGACCATCACAGTGTTCTGAGCATGCCCAGAGGAGGTACAACAGCCGTGTGTCATGCTGAGCTGGCATTTTAGTGCACGTCAGTACGTCATGTGCATGGTATGCAATAATTATCAAAGTGCCAGCTCAGCACAATACAAGTTGCATGTGAAACTAGGAGCTTAAGTACTAAAATGACCATGTGCAGCAAAAAATACCAGTTTAGCATGACACATAGCTGTCGTTCACCTCCTCTGGTGCATGCTTTATAGCACTTGCATACATGTCAGTGACACGGATTGGTAAAGGGCATCAAATTTAAATCCTGACAAATGCACAACCGGAACATTTATTGCCAAATTGGCACCATTTTCATCATGCACAATTACATGCCTCACACTAAGACACTCAGCAACTATTGTCATTAGCTATCCTCAATACCAGGGTCCTCCCCCTTCCTTTTGTAAGAGGGAGAGAGAGAGAGCCTAGTAAACAAGGCTGCAGTTTGGTAGCAACATCACATCACACATACGTACCTGCAGCAGTTCTCTGAAGGAGTCCACACACTCCTGGTCCACCTCACAGGTTGATGTCTTCTCGAGGTTGTTCATGCTCTCCTCCAGTCTCTCCATTAGCTTCAAGACACCTTCCTCCACTCTCAGCTGCAAGGGAAGAGAGAAGACAACAAATATGAACAACTTGAGATCAAAACGTCTGACAAAATATCCTTTGTTGATTCTACAAGTTAGGCCAAGCAAATTATTTACAAAATTAACACAACCACACACCTTCATTATTAATTAATTCATTAAGTGTGTAATTAGAGGAGTCAAATACATAACAATAAGAATTATAATAGCAGTTTACCATTTCATCCAGCTGTGTGCTGAAGTGCTGCAGCTTCCACCCGGGACATCTCTGCCAAGACTTCCTAGAGGAGGCCAGATCGAAGGGATTCAGTCTCTCCTCCTCTGCAAGTGACGACAGCAGCATGTGAATGAACACAATACATCAACAAACTGATGTAGCTAACAATATACTGCATTGCATCGTACAACAATTCTAGGTTATGATAAAAAGCAATGAAGGCTACGAGTTTTATTTTAACAAGCAAATAGTTTGATGTGCAATGCATTAAAAGATACTAATTTTGGTGAACACGCTTTAGAGATAAGAAATAGGCCAGCAGGCACATAAGGGTAGCGCACACACACACACACACACACACCTCTGTGTTTGATGTCGGCATGCCTCTGAAAGTGGTTCCTGGCTGCTCTGTGGTGGAGCTTGTACACTCCATTGATGGGATACGGGCATCTCCTCATTTGAGACAAGTAGAACATATCAGTGTCCTTGGCATCTGAAGGNAGAGAGAGAGAGAGAGAGAGAGAGAAAGAGGAAACAGTTCATGAAATAGTTGCTCTAAAGAGGGCTACAGAAAAGTTTATAGTTAGACCCATACAGTATGCAGCCTGAACTGGGTAGAGTCAATGGTCACAAAGTGATATTTCTAGTATTGCACGAGTGTGGACAATTAATAAAAATTGCATATCCAAAAGCAGCTAGGGAATAAGGCTAGGAATTGCGATCGCTATCTCACATTTACACCATCAATCAACAATTAAGCCTGTATTGTCTCCACTCCCATCTTACCTAAGCCACTCCCCTCTCCCTTGCTCCTATGGCTCCTTGTGGTCACCGAGTTATGGAGGTGTGTCAGAGGTGGTTTCCGTAGTTCGTCCAGGAGGTGCCAATGGCCGCCTCCCTCCCCGCCGGACGAGGAGGAGAGGGGATCCAGGTACCCATCGGGGACATTGCTGGCATACTGGTCGTCATTAGCAACACTAATGAGAGGGAGGAAATGAATTAATTATTACACAACCAGTAGGACATTCCTAGCATACTGGTCGTCATTAGCAACACTAATGAGAGGGGGGGAAGGAATTAGTTATAACACACACAATAGATATATAGAAAAATGGGAAAACTTTTAGCAAAATCAACGGCAAAAGATTTCCTGATCTGAATATGTCAATACATCCAGAGAAACACAGAGTGCTGTAAACCAGGAAACTTGGGTACTGAAAACTTTCACTACTCTTGTCAGTAGAAAAAATAACAAGCAGTGCTATAATTATTATATATAGCTGTTCACTTACACATTTTGTTTCCGTGGTTTCTTCCTTGGAGAAGCCGTCAGGTCTGTGGGCTCAACCTTGACGGGACCAACGTGGTTTGAGGTCGGGAGGTCAGTGTCCGAGGACGTGGGACTGAGGGGAACGGTCTCGCTGTTGTACCCACCGCTACCATGATACGCACTCCTCAGAGATTTAGCAGCACTGTTGTGTGTGTGTGTGTGTGTGTGTGTGTGTGTGTGTGTGTGTGTGTGAAATTTCAGATGTATCTTTAAGACGATAATGATCTCATAACTGACTAGCTGTAAGACAATGAATGTTGTGCTAGTGGTACACATACCCAAGGTCTTGTCTCAGTTTGTTGAAGAGAGGGGAGCCAGGGTTGTGAGGGGGGTTGGTCTGGCCGTCCATCTTCCAACTCCTGCACATAATGTGTCAGAACAAAAATGGGTATTATGAGACAATTCCAACATAAGTAATAATTGCAACCTTTAAACAATGCCATGACAATGGATAATTCGGACTTTATAGGGAATTTTTCATCAATTCTGTACATTATTTCATAGTTATACTTTTACTAGACAAAATTAAAATCTGTCACAACCTACAGTTGTCCACTAACTTCACATCTGTCTTACCCATCTAGCGTTCTCTTTGTCCGTAGAATACGAGGTCGAGGAGAGGAATTTGGACTGGAGAGGGTGTGGTTTCCTGGCGACCCCATCACACTGGGCCCAGACGGTTGGTGAGGAGAGGAAGAGGAGGAGTTTGTGGTTGCCATGGCAACACCAGTGATGTGCGGAGCAGGGGGAATCCCCCCAGGGAGCTGTCCCCCTCCCACGTAGGGATGTCCCGGAGGCAATGGACCGTGAAATATCATGTTGGTCTTCTGCTGTGGATGAACTCCCAATCCTGATTCAGGGTTCAAAGGTTGATTGACCACATACTCTCCGCTGGTTGGTTTAGAGGGGGGCGTGTGATTGGACAGCCCCCCGGAGTGCTGTGAGATGGGGGAGGAGGTGTAGGCAGAATGGGAGCCCTCCTCGGACTGCTGCACAGACGTGGTGTTGTTGGTGATGGCTGCGATGTGTTTCCCGGTCAATCCCGGGACACTGATGATGATGTTGGAGGCCTTCTCTGCCGTGGTCAACTTCTCCCCTCCTCCACGAGCTGAGGTGGGTTGACTCTGTGCAGGGGGCACAGAGGAGGTGGGCGGGGCCTGCTGGGACAGTGCCGCTGATGGTTGAGGAGGACTGAAGAGAGAGAGAGAGAGAGAGTAAAATATGAAACTTCAACACGTTCATACTATAATTATACAGTAAATTTAGAAGGCTTGCTTTACATATCACTTACCGTTCCACTTTTGTATCAGTGAATGTTGCTGGAATAGGAAATGTCATAATTGAATGTGTGTGCGTGACAAAGAGAGAATGGATGCACATCAATGAACAGAAAGGTGAATTAGGCTGGTCTGTACAACTCACCTGTGGATGATGCCTGTCCGCTAGTGGCAAGGGTAGTGGACGATATCATCTGACCCATTAAAGTGCCACGCCCACTCAACGAGTAGCCATCGACTGCAGAAGAAAGATAATTGGTGACAATCTACTAAGACACACACACACACCATTACTACCAGACAAAACAGAGATTATTAAATACTATGCTATACAAATTATTAAGAACTTTTTGCCAGTACCTGATTTTTGTCCTGCTAAACCACCGCCTTGCTGTCCTTGTCCTGCTAATGTCTGTCCTGCTAGAGTCTGTCCTGATAGTGAGTGTCCATATGCCTCTGTCCCTCCGAGTGGCTTTGTCTGTCTGGCAGTGGTGGGTTGGGACGAAGGTGTCATCAACATCTTGGAGAGGGTTCCCATCGAATGGGTGGGGGCGGAGCTTATCAGTCCCTGGTGACTAGCCGAGAGGTAAGGGGGAGGGTACGCAGCGAGGCCGCCAGCATTGGGGACTTCCCCTTTAGAGTTTACCAACGTCATTCCTTTTGATGTGGATGTGGTCGTCTGTATTTTGGGAGTGGGTCTAACAACAGTGCTACTTCCACTTCCAGTCTTGTTGGCCAGTGAGAGTGGCTTGGCCATGCTACTGGAGGGGGAGGAAGGTTGTTGCTTCATGGCAGAGGGCAGCGGGGTGCTCTGGTGAGTGATGTAGGAGGTTGGGACGCCGTGGGGCATAGCGCTGGTGTGATGGAAGACCGAGGGGAACATGATGTCTTGCATGTAGGGGGTGTTTTGAGCCAAGCTGTTGTGCTTCGTTTTAGTGTTTGTATGAGTTGATGGAGGTGTTTGTGAGATGGACGATACAGAGTGTTGTTGCTGCTTTGGAACACCTAGATTTAGTGCTATGTGTGTGAAAGCATGTGAGAGAGAGAGAGAGAGAGAGAGAGAGAGAGAGAGAGAGATGCGTGTGAGAGAAAGAATTGTGTGTGACAGTGAGAGAGTGCGTGTATACGTTTGTAAAACAAATTATCGTACATAGATATCCCATCAACTAACATGGCATGAATATTGGTGGTCCTAAGTCGTTAGACATTGCTCCCGGTCTCAGACCAATCGATGGTCTCATGATACCGTACGTCAATGGGTGGGAGGGGTGCAGTGAGATCCCATCCGGGGGTAAGCTGTAGGGGGAGTGATGGGGGACCATTCCAGGGGGCCCTCCTAGCTGGGGAAGACTAGAGGAAGCTGCTGACCCACGGGCTGGTTTAAGATGATCCTAGAGAGAGAGAGAGAGAGGGAAAAAGTAAGTTATGAAAAAATTTAATAACAAAAAAATTATCCCAGAATGAACAAAGAAAGAGAGAAGAAAATTAAAATAACAACAACAACGAAACAGATTTGTGCATGACTGATTGTTAGGAGAGTAATGACTAAATACTGCAGCAAGACAAGCTACTATCACTTGTTTAGGTGCTTACAACGCCACCATTGTTTGAGGCGATAAATACTCCACGACTACAGACCATTACTCACAACACTCTATGGCCTACTTCACACAAAAGGCTGATCGAAAAACAGTGTCCATTTTCTTGCAAAGATACATTGTGTGCATGCAGAATGCTTCCCACTACATAATTAAGCATAGGTTAATGATATTCATGAGGCTGGGGAAGCACACACATACACACATCATGGATGTATCAAGGGAGGGAGATTATGCAAATGGCCAAGCTTCTTCAGAACTTACAAATTAATGCTGAGTAGATAAGTGATAAACAGCGGGTTGGTAATTCAATAAAACACTCACTCCAAAGAGGTGAGAGCGAGCTTTATTAACCGCTAGTCACTATTGATACAAGTTTGGATAGAGGAGTGTTGAAATGGTGTGTCTTAAATAGAATAACTCACCTCTGACTTTCGGCTTTTTTCGCTCATTTGTAGGCTATCACACACGTTCTTTCTTGTCTCTGAAAGCTTTTAACACGACGGAGTCTCTTACAGTCTAGGGATCATCTCAAAAAGCAATTTAGAGGAAGGGTGGTCGCTACGCCTAGCTACACGAGTCCTGAAAGGTTAAATTCCAAAAAGGGATAACAAATTACTACGAGTTAGCATTCAAACACGGTTCTATTTCAATCGCCAACTCAGACAGATGCGTACTCACCTTGTAGCAGCTCGAACACTCGACTACAAGAGTGCTTCTTGGCTCAAACTGACTTGCTGACGGATTGTACGGCTTCACTTGTAAAGGCTCTTGTCCTGCTTGAGCGACGAACGATCTTTGAGTTCACAAACCCGACACAAGTGCCTGTCCTACGCTAAACGAATAGCACAAACTTTTCTAATAATTTACAAGATAGCTTGACTTTTGAGCACTTGCTACTATTTTCAACATGTGAGGCTTTCTTGACACAGTTGTGCAGTTGATGAGAATCAATATTAGTCACGTTACGTGGGCGGAGCCACTGTGTATTTGATCCTGATTGGTCTGTTTTGTAAACCACAAACTATTTGTGCATCGTCAGCAATTTTTTTGAACGGATGCCCCGCGCGCGCGCCATTTGTTGTGCATTTCCCGCGCTCAAATTTACAAAGAAAGATGGCGGCGAATCCCAACTCAGTGAAGACTCGAATGCAGGCTAGTTTGAATGATGTTGGCTCTCTCACCAAGTAAGAATAACAATATAAAAACTCTAGATCATAGAAAAATGTATGTGTTTGGATGAGGTCTAGGCTATGTGTGTCTACTAGTTACAAAATAAATATGAATGTCGTTATATAAAATTCCAGGCAATTACTAGAGATGATAAATGGAGACATGAAATCAAGTGACCCTCAACAATCACAAATGTTCTCCACGGTAAAATTATGACACACACATAAATTACACAATATGGGTAAAGGGTCGTCACATGAACTTATAGCATGTGAAACAGTGTATTGATGCTACCTCATATTGCTTAATTGCAGCGTCGAGTAAGCTATAATATCCATGATTGCAGGTACTAGATAAGCTGTTGGAACGGGACAAAGAGATTCAAACACTCACAGAGACTGGTTAGACATAATACACCTCTAAGACGTGATGCATATAATTTTGCATAATAATTATTGCTTGTAGCATTGGAGATGCGCAGCAGGCAACGGCAGATGGGTGTGGTGGGGGAGGAGCTAGAGGAGCGTGGCCAAGAGATCCGAGACCTTCAAGCACGTCTACAAGATGCAGAAAAGATACTAGTGAGACGAGAGAAACAATGAGTCGACTATATCATTATTATGTGTTCTCTTTCTCAGGAGCTAGCTGTCTTCCATGGTAAGCAGAAGTTGGAGTCCATCGAACAGGCCAAGAAAGGATCTGTGTCTCCAGAAACTCTTATTCGATATGCCCATCGGATCAGTCAAGCCTGCGCTACAGTGTCACCAGTTGGCTGGCAACCAAGTGAGTGAGTATGTGTGTGTATGTGTGTATGTGAAACAATTGCACATGGAGACATATCCAGCTGCTGGGCTAATTGGAATAACCTGACAATAACAAATTATAATGACTAGTAACTAGAACTGTACCTACTGATGCTAGCTATATAGCTGTCTGCTGATTGAGACATTCCTGGTTGCTGGCTATTGGCTAGCCTTGTCTTGGACAGATAGCTAGTTGCTAAAGTTGGAAAGGAGTACACTCTAACTGATAACCTAATTTGTTCAACTGGTGTTGCTACTGTAGTAGCTACTCACTACGATTCAAGTAGTTTTGCATTCCATTGTTGTACGTAGTACTATATCCACCTTGTGTGTGTGTGTGTTGATGATTCATGGCAGTTTGATCTGTTGGTAGCTATGGTGATGAAGGCCTTCACAAGCACAAGGAATGCTGATGGTTGAATTGTGAAACTCTCTGTCTCTTTTCCGTTTCAATTGATGTTATTAAGTAGTGGGGGACACCTAATGTCTTTACCATATATAGTAATGTTATTGCCGCTATTGTTGGATTTGTATAATTTGTCGTCAAAGTGTTTCACATTCCTTCATAAACCACGACTATTTCAAGTTAGTCCCGGACTTCCTGTATTCGGTGGTGGGAGCCTCCGACTGTGTGCCTTTCTGAGATAGGAAATGATTTAGTTTGCCCAGTCATTGGGCAGCTGTCGGGCATTATCAAAGGGGGGGTTATTTCCCTGGATGTTTGTGTGTGTGTGTCTGTTCTCTGAGCTGCTCTCGTGGGATCTTGGCATGGTCGTTGGGAGCATGGGTTAATGAAATGGAAAGGGTGATCTCCTCTTAATGAGTTAATTGGCCTAATTCTTGACCACCTATTGTTGCTCTGAATTGCATTACATTAATTATATTGTGTTTTTTCTGCTGCCGAATTTGGTTATGAAATCGCAGCCTTGTAGCACAGCATACCTGTGTGTATGTCTACATTGGTTTCACTACGGTTCAGTGTGTGAATGCATACCATATATTCTCTCTCTCAATGGACCAGAGACAAGCCTCTACACACATTCACAATGCTTTAGTGTAAGCCACTTCAAATGCTACTTCTGCTCGGTGGTTTGGGTCTGACTCTACCCAGCTTCTTTGCTTGGAGAGTAAATTCTTCTGGTGACTTGAACGGCCAACTTCTTAAAGTCATTCCCTGATGCTTGGCAGTGACTCTCGTGTCACTCCATATTAGGTCCCTCTTTGCCCACACTGTGGAAACAGTCAGCTGTATAATGTCTTTCTAATGATATCATTTTCTGTTTTAACTCGTTTACCATCCCTCGACACCCCCTCTGTGATGTTTGCAAGTGCCTCTGAGAAAACTAAAGAATGCTATTTGTTGATGGGTTCCATTCTTGTGAGGGACAAGCACAGGCAATATTATGTGTGCATGCGTGTGTGTTGATGTATTGTCTTACCTATCCTTACACCTGCTATGACTGAAGCTATTTCCATGAACCTCAAACAATGTCTGTGTGTGTTGTCATACAAACTAGTGTAAAGTCACGATAAATCTCTTCATGAGTATAAACTTGATCGGTCACTGGCATCGATTGCCTCGAGTCATGACAATCATTTCAATAATGTCACTCTTGTTACTAGTGGGGGGGGAGGGAGGACACATGTGCTAAACCACCACTGAGAGAGGTACCTGATTCCTCTCCTAATGGAACATTTCCTTGTTAGTCCATTACTTGATTGGAGGCACGCTGCTCACATTGTTACTCTAGAAGAATGCTAGTGTTGACATGCAAGATGGCATTCTGTGAATGTTTGTCTCTAAGCATGAAAATGGTTGAAATATTTGCCTCACTAAGCACCGCTCTTTGCCATCTCCCATATATATGTGCGTGTGTGCGTGTGTGCGTGTGCAGTCAGTCAATTGTTGTACTATAATGATAGTTATTACATTACACTTCATTGTGGTTGGAGGGTTAATGATGGCTGACTGGGAATCTAAAGAATGGGTCGCAATCTTTTGAAGACCCAATGTTTGTTTGTGCTGTGAGTGATGACTTCCCTAGCACAAACAACTCGCCACAAAGTGTGCCTTTCTTTGGTATGTGTGGGACACTGGGTATCATCTTACCCAGAGGCATTTCATGTGCTGTGAGAGCGGCCCCTACTGCACGCCACATTAAAAGACTTGCAGTTCTTTCATGTGTGTTTTCATTGAACCTTGTGTGCATTTAATAGTGCTTTGTAATGTTTTCTTTAGCCTGTGAACACTAGTATCAGCTGATGGCCGAGTTATATCACTGTCTCTTCACATTGTGTTAACACACACACACACACACACACTTTTTTAAGGTGATCCAAGACGGCCATTTCCTCAAGATATTGAAATGAGGAGTGGTCTTCTTGGTCAGCTGACCTCTGGCACGCCCCTCCCTCCTTCCAGCACTGCCGCTAACGGAGACCTTCCTCCAGCTAAGAAGAAGATGGCGATGGATCCATTTCCTACTAGAATAATGGCCGGTAAGACAGTCGAGTAGTTTGTATTGCTTCTCCTTAAGTAGGATATAGCTACATGTGATGTTTGAATACCGCTAACTTGACTCTTGAACTAGTTTTGATTGGAAGTCAATGACATTAATAGTGCTATTATTTGACTCCCCCGCGAGATGGCTGTCTGTCTGTCTGCGGTGTTTGAAGGAATGTGTCACGATCTTCCCTCTATAGCCTCTGGGGAGAACCATACCATAAACCAGGCAGCTGGAGAGAGTGCACCTTTGTTTCTCTTTATGTAACCGCCTAGAGCTGTGTGTGTCTGTTTGTTATGATAACTGTTGAGCATGGCATGCTGCGGTTGTTCATTCCTCTCCAGCAGCTGCACTACTGTTGTGTCCTGGACAATTTTGATCTGAATGAGTTTATAAATTTACCAAGCAGCGATGTTTGGAATAACATCAGTTGCTGTTTGTTTGAAGCGCCCACTGTCCCAGCAACCAGTACATCAGTTTGTTGTGTTGTGAAGAATTCCAGAATTCCAACAGAACTGGGCTGTGTTTATTTTTGGCTCTTAGACACACACCCAGCTGTCTGTGTCTATTAATAGAGAGCCTGGAAGTTTCTAAAGAATGCAGTATGTGTGCAATTGGCGGTACTTTTAGCAGTGACCACAGGAATGCAAGCTCCGCATAATTCAATGATAATGAATCTCATTATGAGCGCGCTGTGCTATAAAACACGCCGAGTCTCATCCAGACAGACTCATCGACAAGCAGACAGTTTCCAGAGCATTTTCAAGTTAATAGAGAAAAAGAGATCAAACGACAATGAACCGAGTTAAGACTGCAACAGTGAAGAAATATGCCAAGGTGGCGTACACTCGTTTCGATATGTGCGTTAGCACGCTCTTTTCCCCATTTGCTGGTGTCCTCTACACCGTCTCAGTGTTCGAGAAGGGACCAGAGAAGCACTCCAGACCTGACAGTAGAGCCAGCAGCAGAGCCAGCAGTAGAGCCAGCAGTAGAGCTAGCGATCGATCGTCAATATCTCGAGAACTGTGATCCGTTTTGCGGTCTGACAGCAAGCATTATCTATGGTGCAAGTATTATTCTGTCCCTAAAACACTCAGAGAAGATTGCCAGTGTGTTTCTTCAGTTGCTGTGAGTGTGTTACATCCTCCATTCTTGAACTGTGAGCAGTTAGGAAATACCACCGTCTTGTCCAAGTCAAGTCTGAACTCTGCATTCTTGTTAGCTCATTAATTAACTTTTCATTGTAGCCCAGTGTTTGTTTTGCGGCTCATCGTTGTATTATCATAAAATTTAATGTCATTTTATATAATTGCAGAATTTAGTTATGATTTCTGCTACTATTACTAGTACTGTCACTGGTGACAACTATTAATATTTTTACTTGAAAAAAATATTGTTTGGAATTATGTGGGCAAGAATGTTTACCGGTTATGAGTAGACTGATATATCCTCAAGCATGGGCTCAAAAGTTATTAAGAAATAATGTAGTCTCTACTGATATCTATGGTATAACATACAACAATGACCTCTTGATGCTGAGCTAGTAGTCTAGTTGAGCGAACTCTGTCAGAGAAATTAAATTGTCTTATCTTATAATTAATGGTGCAGGCGTGAACCAGAACAATAACAAGCCTCCACTGAATGGACAGCTCAACAAGAGTGCTAGTGGTGTAGGGATGAATGCTGTGTACAGATCCATAGGAGCAGCTGCTCAGACCAGCAATGTTATGGTTAGGAACTAAGAGGATTTACATATTATATAATATTATGTTAGGTTTCACTATCAAATCAATGCTGAATTTTTGTTTGCAGGCCAGATTTGGAGAGCCTGAAGTCATGTCTGAAGATTCCTCTCCATCTTCTGCTGAAGACTAAACATTGTTATAAATTCTCTTCCTTTTTTTCCCTTTTGTCTCAAATTTGCAATTTGTAATGAGATTCATTAATTTAACCTTTGAACTCCCAGTGTTTTTGTAAATAGTGAAGCAAAGGGATGGCGTCAGACAAGCTCCCCACTCGCTATCTGGGCTGCAGCGGGCTCAAGGTCTCCACTCTGTGCCTAGGAGCAATGACGTTCGGACAGAAAGAAGTAATAATGAAGTAAAAATAGTGAATGATTCAACTGCAGATTGAGAAGCAGGTCTGGGGGTATGGAGAAGGCGTGGCCCATGCTATAATCATGTGAACTGCATGTTTATCAATCATTATTTGTCACCCTCCTCTCACTAGCTGTGTGTGTGTGTGTGTGTGTGTCATGCACAGAACTCCCGTCCTGGTCAGAGTGATGAGGCAGCTGCCCATGCTCTCTTGGATAGGTTTGTGGAAGCTGGTGGCAACTTCATCGACACTGCTGACGTCTACCAGTTTGGGATCAGTGAGACAATCATTGGTGAGATCTGATATTGCTGCTAAGTCACATCATTTAAACACTGAAAGATTATATGCACAAACTTATTAGTTAAATGTGTGTCTGTGCTAATTCATTTTGAAAGAAATTATTTTGTTCACTAGCTAACAATTATTTCCACTTGCCCCTATTATAATTATCCTGATGATCTATCTGCTCCAGGTAATTGGCTGGTTGCCCATCCTGATCTGAGACCCAAGATTATCATAGCTACTAAGGTGTTTGGACCCATGGATAGCGATGTAAATGCCCGCGGGCTATCTCGGCACCACATCATGTGTGCAGTGGAGCAGAGTTTGAGGAGATTGCAAACGGATTATATTGATCTCTATCAGGTAAGATGCTATAATTATAGTTGTCCCTCTCCCTCTCCTTGCATGTGTGTGTGTTTTGATAACCAACCTGAATGGTTTTACTTCAATTTGAACACATACATTCGCAGCTAGTTTCCATACACGTAGCACTTTGTACTTCACAATAGAACATTAATGCTTCCATACATCCGAACATATTGTCAAGTGTAACTTCCACTCTCAGAGTGTCCGTCTTAGTGAGAGAGAGAGACATGATTTACAGGCGGAGGAAAATATCAAACAAATTTAACATACTGTAGACATGTTATAAGCTCACACACACACACACACACACACACATACACACACTCACTCCCAGACCCACTGCTGGGATGACGGTACTCCCTTGGAGGAGACCATGAGGGCCCTCCATGATCTGGTCCAGCTGGGCAAGATCCACTACATTGGCATTAGCAACGTCACAGGATGGCAGTTCCAGAGAATCATTGATATCTCTAGGGAACTTAACATTACCAAGATCATTAGCAACCAAGTAAGCAAACCTTTGCTTAGTTTATTGCTAAGCAAATCAAAGCAAAGTGGGATAGACATAGGTAATATAATTATATCTTCTCCATATTAACAAATAGAATAATAATAATAATTATTATTAACTAGACTCCCACTGGTTTCAACTAATTCTGTTCGCATTTCTTGTTTGGCTGTCTACTCCACATGTGCTGATGTATTACTGCAGAGGGAAGGGGGGAAATAAGTTTACCTTGTAGAGTGTTGTTTGATAGACATTACTAACTGATCTCCTTACACACGGCACCATGTTAGGCCAGTGCTGGACAGCCACCCAGGCAAGGGAGTGCTTACAATGTTAATGTTACACCACTTTAACTCACTCGCTGGCTATACATTACATTAATGGTCCCTGCAGGCCTTTAGCTAGGGAGAGGCTTACACGGTGCCAAAACCAACAGCTGTCCACTTAATAACACAAAAAACTGGTTTATTAACAAATGAAGCATTATGTTTGCACTCACTCACTCTCTCTCTCTCTCTCTCTCTCTCTCTCTCTCTCTCTCTCTCTCTCTCTCTCTCTCTCTCTCTCTCTCTCTCTATTGTCCTCCAGGCTCAGTACAGTCTGCTGTGTAGGAGCACTGAATGGGAAGCACTGGAAGTGTGCAAGAGAGAGGATGTAGCCATGTTGCCATGGAGCCCTTTGAAGGGGTACTTTGAACAATTACAGAACCATGTGCAAAATTGACATTTATTACCCTTAGTCAGCATATCACATATCACACACT